>JAPZIH010000702.1:455504-622660 GCA_027410445.1 Discoglossus pictus | reverse complement strand
CTTCTCTCTCTCTCCTCTCCTTCTCTCTCTCTCTCTCCTTCTCTCTCCCCCTTTCCTTCTCCATCTCCTCTCCTTCTCTCTCTCCTCTCCTTCTCTTTTTCCTCTCCTTCTCTCTCTCTCTCTCTCCTCTCCTTTCTCTCTCTCTCTCCTCTCCTTCTTCTCTCTCTCTCTCTCCCCCTCTCCTTCTCTCTCCTCCTCTCCTTCTCTGTCCCCCTCTCCTTCTCTCTCCCCCTCTCCTTCTCTCTCTCTCTCCCCCACTCCTTCTCTCTCCTCCTCCTTCCCTCCTCTCTCTCTCCCCTCTCCTTCTCTTTAGGATGCAGTGTGTGTGTCTGGCACTGGGATGGTGCAACGTATGTGATTGGGGGCTTTGCGAGGCAGGAGCAAACTGTGGCCCTCGCTGTGCGAGCCCGCAAGCGTTAGCAACAACTCGTATGCTCACAACTATATATGTGATCTGCTCTTTTAAATACATAAATTAATTGAGCTTATGGAGGACAAAAGACGGTGCTTTAATAATCTTCCATTTGTTTCCTGTTATGTGTCACAGGCTGCATTGGAATCTATCACTTTATTTTCTGTTGATCAACTTCCTGAGTTGGGAGGAGACTCTGAATGCAGAGGAAGGTTACATTGTTATAAGATAATATAGCATCTAAAAGTGGCAGTGCTTTCAATAGAATTATTCAGAGAGAGCAGGTGAAAGATGCAGCTCAGTGAATAACTATGACATATATGCATGAAAGAATTATTTGATATATGTATGCGTGTACTTATTTATTTATATATTTATTTTTCTTTGTAAAACATTATATAGAAACAATTATTGTAGAAACTATAGTTGTCCATTAAGTAAAAGCTTTAAGGTCTATTTAGGGAATGAATGTGTGGAATGAATGAAAGAAAAGAGGGACCACAAGGAGGAGAGAGATAGAGGGGATTAATCTGTAGACAGATGGTACTATGAGTCACATTCAATTCCAAGCCCGCAACATCGATCGCAGATGGACGAATGTCTGCGGGTATGTTGCGAGCTCCGTTCCTCTCTGATTGAGATGTCATGGCCCTTAATGGTATAGCTCACAGCTTCATTGAAGTACACAATATCTCTTGTTTGGTCTTTCGGTCGTGTCTGACTGTCTGTGACCCTCTGTCACTGCTTTCTTACAAGGTTTGTATGCTGGTGATACTGGATTGGATTCTTCTGTTTTCTCGCTTCTACGTGCCAGATTTCTTTATTTACATGTGCGCGAGTGTATCCGGGTGTAAGGATCCTGGGTTCTTCTTCCAGTGACGCCAGTACTTGGCAAACAGACCGTGTTGTGCAATTCAGCGCCACGTTCTGATTTCTTTAAAGCAAAATGATGTTATTATCCAAAACTGAACAATTATAGGAGATCTTCTCCACTTCCATCTTATGCTATGGGGCAGATTCACTAAAATGTGACAGATCAAAGGACTTCTCCAGGATTACACCTTTTTACATACGATCAAAATATTTGTGACTAATAATGTTAGTTTAAAAATAAAAAAGAGTAAGGGCCGGGTCACAATATTTTGCACAGGCAGTTACTGTACAAGTGACCTATCACTAACACTCAGATGTTCAGCTTCTCCCGAATGCGCCGCTGAATAGGCAAAAAGGACCAGATTGCGCCAGTTATGGTGACCGGTCACATTCAAATTTCCCTCCAAGCCATTCACGTAACATACTGTAACGGAACCCATCAATGTTTTACCCTGTTTTATGGTTATTTAATTCTTGGTTAAAATATGAGCACATTGCTATACTGTATGTATGTGGTCTGAGCGCCATTCAGTAATAATGTGTGCTCAGACCTAAGCTATCTGCAGATATGTTCTGGGTTATAAAATGTTGTTATTATATCTGTAAATATATTGTATTGTGTGGTATGCAGTCACATATCTTTGGTCTCAGGAGTTGCCATCTGCCTCTTAATAGGATTTGCTAAACCAAACAAGAGATAGCAGAACAAAAGTGTTTTAGCAGACGAGATGGCACCATGAACAATGGGGGTAAGGACTCTTAAATAATGAGATGACCTGGGGTTTCCCCATACTCCCAGCAGGGGAATAAGTAAGACTAGTGATGTTACTCTCTCCACTGTCAGAGGGAGAATGAGCAGTTAGCCACGCCTAGTGGGCGACTCCTGGGGAGGGGACTCCTGGCTCCCACGCATTAACCCTGTCTGATTGGCCAGAGGTAATTAGGGGTTGACCAAAGGTAGTCACTGCCCCTACTGTGTATGTGAAGTGTTTAAAAATGTGTTTTTGTTTTTAATAAAGCAGAGTTCTACCTGACCCTTCAAAACGTAGCATCGTCTCGTTCTTTGGGAGAGGATCTATGGTACAGTTACTCTGCCACATTTTACAGCACTCCTGGATTATACAATGGGATATTGTGGATGGGAATAAACATTTCATTACTGCACAGCACCTTGCTTCAGAAAAGGACGTCTCCAACGGCAGGTACCCTCTCACTACAGGGGTAGCCGTTACATTGGTTGGCAGCTGGTGGGATGGTCCTTTTCATCCCCAACGCAAGTGCTGAATGGAATCCCAGTACGCTAAACTGAAAAGACCCACACTAAAGGATCTCTTGGAAACCAGAGGAAGGAGTGCCAACAACCGACCACGGAGAGAGCTGATAGCTAACCTACTGGAGCTGGACGAGATGGATCGATCCATGGAGGTCGTGGACCAACCTACCCCTGTCAGCGAGGAGGAGGAAATTACAAACCTGGTTCAGCGGAGATTATCCATGTACCCAGCAACATCCGTGGAGCTAATAGATCAGCTGTTCCGGGAAGCGAGAACGGAGATACAAAATAGGAGGGGACACAAACTTGCACTGGCAAGAGCTAGACAATCCCTGGCACATACAGTTCATACCCCCCCACCCGTTGCTACAGTAAAGAAAATACTGTTCACTGCCTTCAAAGCGTTTGTGGAAAGTGAGGAAGAAATTGATGGATATTTGGCTGACTTCGAGAGGCAGTGCTCACTACACCAGGTACCACCAGACCAATGGGGCACTATTTTGGCTGGACCGCTATCGGGAAAAGCACATGAGGCTTGTCGGGCGCTTACTGAGGAAGATATTGCGCAGTATCGCCCGGGTGAAGGCTGCACTGCTCACCAGATATGCCGTCACCCCCAGAAACTTATCGCCGTCGCTTCAGGGAGTCTCTAAAAGAAGTCTGCAGACTCCCACATGGAATGGGCCAGCAATATACAAAGGGTGGCATCACATTGGGTGCGAGGGTGCAATGCCAACACAGGAGAGGAAGTACTACAGCTATTCCTGATGGAACATTTCTTCCAAGATCTGGCGGCAGACATACAGGATTGGGTGAGAGATCGTCGCCCTGCTAACTTAATCGAGGCAGCATGGCTAGCGGACGAATACACAGAGTCCAGAAAGGTGAGCCAAGGGTCCACACGACCAACCTCTAGAGCAGAGCCACGCACCTCAATGCCCGCTGCAAGCACAGAATTTCGGGCCCCAGTACCCCCAGGACCGCCACAACCTCAGGGGTCTAACCACCAACCCCAGGAATCTTACAAAACGACGTGCCATCGCTGCGGCAACCCGGGGCACATTGCGCGTTATTGCCCCTTGGGATCAGCCAATAACAACTGGAGGCGCCCGACCAATAACCCAGAGATCCCTTTATCACGTACCTCTGCTGCTCACTGCCTGGAACCAAAGGGAGCCCTGAGGAGTGTTTGGGCATCCTGTACGAGGCAAACCCCATACAAGCTGCATCCCCAGACAACCGCCAGCATCACCGCCAGGAGGTGCGTGTAAATGGACAGGTAGCACAAGGCCTAAGGGACACTGGCGCTACCATCACGTTGGTGCAGAAACATCTTGTGAAACCGGAGCATGTATCTACCCGTACTGTTGCTGTCCGTGTCGCAGGGGGGGCTGTTTTTCGCTTACCCACCGCCCGGGTACACTTGGATTGGGGAGTTGGGTCGGGAAAGACCACAGTAGGCATCATGGACAATTTACCTGCTGAGGTTGTGCTGGGCAACGATATTGGCCCTCTAGCCTCAGCCTTTTTACCCACGACTGCTGCTGCTTGTCCCGTGACCACCCGCTCACAGACCCGTACCGAGGACGATCCTACAACAGGTCGGGAGATCCAGGTAAGCACAAGCAGACACTTAGCACTAATGCCACAGAGAGACCCATAGCGTGGGACACCCCCGAAGAGCTTGTGAAGGAAACTAGACAGGACCCCACCCTCCAAAAGTACCGAGCATTAGCCGACAATAGAGGGGATGAGCGGGAATGTTTTATATGGAAAGGGGTTTCTATGGGACAGAGATTGTGGCCCACCTTTTGGACATTGGGATACTGGACTGTTGGGATGGGATCCTGGATTTTTTTGGGTGGGTGTAACAGGGGAAGAACAGTGGGCCCTGTGCAATAGCGGCCCCACCACGAGCTGGGGGAGGAATGTACTCTACAACTTGGGATGGTTTTGCTAAAGGACTTCAGTTCATTTGGAAGGCTGATGCTTTTCTGCCTAATTATTTAATTGTCTGAAACCAGTTTGTAAAATGTATTTTCCCTCTCCTTGAAATGTTTATTGCAGTAATGCTGATGGGTTGTCAAACTGTAGAAGTGACCAACAAATCGTTTTGTCCGGACGTCCCCAGGCCGATCCGTTGGGATCAGACCGTGTATGCCGGCTTATGGTCACGGGGGAGGTGTGTAACGGAACCCATCACTGTTTTACCCTGTTTTATGGTTATTTAATTCTTGGTTAAAATATGAGCACATTGCTATACTGTATGTATGTGGTCTGAGCGCCATTCAGTAATAATGTGTGCTCAGACCTAAGCTATCTGCAGATATGTTCTGGGTTATAAAATGTTGTTATTATATCTGTAAATATATTGTATTGTGTGGTATGCAGTCACATATCTTTGGTCTCAGGAGTTGCCATCTGCCTCTTAATAGGATTTGCTAAACCAAACTAGAGATAGCAGAACAAAAGTGTTTTAGCAGACGAGATGGCACCATGAACAATGGGGGTAAGGACTCTTGAATAATGAGATGACCTGGGGTTTCCCCATACTCCCAGCAGGGGAATAAGTGAGCTTATAGATGTTACTCTCTCCACCATCAGAGGGAGAATGAGCAGTTAGCCACGCCTAGTGGGCGGCTCCTGGGGGAGGGGACTCCTGGCTCCCACGCATTAACCCTGTCTGATTGGCCAGAGGTAATTAGGGGTTGACCAAAGGTAGTCACTGCCCCCTACTGTGTATGGGAAGTGTTTAAAAATGTGTTTTTGTTTTTAATAAAAGAGAGTTCTACTTGACCCTTCAAAACGTAGCATCGTCTCGTTCTTTGGGGGATTTATGGTACCGTTACTCTGCCGCATTTTACAGCACTCCTGGATTATACAATGGGATATCGTGGATGGGAATAAATATGTCATTACTGCACCAGCACCTTGCTTCAGAAAAGGACGTCTCCAACGGCTGGTACCCTCTCACTACCGGGGTAGCCGTTACACATACTATTCGTAAGCGCGTTTTACCCCAAACTTATGCATACTGAACACCAGAAAATGCTTCTGCAAATGACATTACATCCCCTATAGCTTCTCTATTTTCTACGCCATATAACACCAGCTGGGACCGCTCTCATATTTTATAGTTTGGTGTCACAGGGTCATTCACTTTGTGCTCTGTGCTGTGATGAAGTGGTCACTGGGAAGTGCTAGTACACTCGGCCACCAAGCACTGTGTAGATGGGAGAAGCTCCAGCCTAAAGATGAAGAAAAAACAACTATTTGTGGGATGACTTATCTTACAAAAGATCAACTTTTTGTAAATACAAGAAACTGAAAACATTTTTATGCTGATATTTAGTTCTTAATAGCTATAAAAGCTGAACAATTACTGAGTCCTTTATATTTAGGATCAGACAGCAGGAAAGAAGCAAATGTTACTTTTACTTTCTTGGGGTCTTTTAATGATGATAAACAATATTTCTTTAATATAAAAGATTAGAATCCTGTGAGGAGCTGGAGGAACAGTGGATTCAGATAAGATCAGTTTCCATTTCTGTTATACATTCCCTCTCCATAGCACTTTGACAACATTACTCAGTGACTGAATAAGGCCCCGTGAGATAATCCTCCCCCTCAAACTACAGGAAAACTACCAGTAACATATGGAGCTATCTATGACACAACCAGAGTCCACTAATTATAAGATTTTCTCTAAAATGCTTTAATGCTCCTGTGTTACATAAAAGCAAGTAAATATTTTACCAAACTACAGTCACTTGTTAAGTTCTAGTAGACTCCACTCAGGTTAACGTCATTGTGTAATATACAGTGTATGTATATATATATATATAATTAGACATTTACCATAAAAGTATACTGTATTATTATTATTATTATTATTATTATTATTATTATTATTATAACCAAGGACCTCTCTCCCTCCCTCTTCTTCTCTCCCCCCCTCCCTCTCCCCCCCTCTCTCCCCCCCTCCCCTCTCCTTCTCTCCCCCCCCTCCCTCTCCTTCTCTCTCCCCCCTCCCTCTCCTTCTCTCCTCCCCCCCTCCCTCTCCTTCTCTCTCCCCCCCCCTCGCTCTCCTTCTCCCCCCCTCCCTCTCCTTCTCCCCCCCTCCCTCTCTTTTTCTCCCCCCCTCCCTCTCCTTCTCCCCCCCCTCCCTCTCCCTCACCATTGGATGTGACCTTAGTCGTCCTTTTAGAGAGTGCAGTTTATTTTCTTCCGTTATAATATGTTATTATTGGGATTGTTTGCATTATAATGTACGTAGTTTGTCATTTTTATGCGATGATGCCAGCAGTGCTTTCATTCTTCTCACTACCCCGACAGGGGGGATCTCTTGTTAGACTAAATAGACATTGGATTTAGCTGTGTGTGGCTTTTTGTTTTAACTCTGTCTCATTGCAGGGTCTTTCACTGTTTTGGGATTTTTTAGCCTTTAATAGGATTGCCTATATATACCTTTACTTTAGGGGCACACCATAGCCCTCCAGATAGGGGGTCTCCACAATGAGACATAGGACTGTTGGTGACTATATTCATGTTTCCCCCTTGCTGTTATTTTGAATACATGTTCATGTTGCAGTTTTTGGTAATTAGGGTATTATAGCCTTACACATAGACCCTCTTAGGGTCCTTCTTATACTCCATTCAAGCACATTTGAACATACATTATATTCAATCAGATCATTATTATCCTGTATTTTGACATTTTCTTGGGTCCTTTTTTCACTCTTGAGTAATTATATTCTGTGATCCTGCATTTTTTGTGGTGTATTATTAAATTGTGTAAAAATAAAATGTTCTTTTTATGTTTTGTGATATTTTAAATATAAAATCTCCTCTGCATTAAAAGTCTCCTCCCATCTGCAGAAGTAGATCACCGGAAACTATGGAGTACTCATCAATAGCATCCTTACATAAAGTAATACATTATAGGCTTTATTTTAAAAAAAACATGTTGTCTATTTTCAAGTGAAGTTATAAAAAAACATATTTAATTGCTTAATTACAGAGGTTCTGAGGGAATGTTGTAGTTTTGGTTCTCCTACATTGTGAGTAGTTGTGACTTATTTTATCTTATTTGCTTTATTATAATTTATTCCTTTTCTTACATTTTTATTTCATATTTATATATTTTCTTGGATGCATGAAAATCTTAGTTAAATGAAGATGAAATATCTTAAACACAAGAAAATGCGAGGAATGAACCCATAAACCAGGTAATGTTCCTAAGCAGGATGCATTATGGGTGCTGCCCATTCGGGGTCTGCCAGGTTATACGTCATTTCTTAGTAATTCAAACCAATTTCCATATTGTTCTCATTCATGATTTTGGCTGCATGTAGATTTTATTCTCGTTGGAGCGGTTATATGTCTTATAAGGAACGACTTTCTGGGTGCGTCTCTGCCAAATACGTGAAGAAAAACAAATACAGAAGGCACCGCAAATATTAATGTTCTTCATATTGGTATTTCCCTATTCTGTGCACCTGTTAAGGTTTTAAAATTAGAGAAATAATAATTTAATTTACAGTATTAGTTGTAATGTAGTGATGAATCTTTAAGTGGCTGTATATACCTTTGGAAAGCAGTTGCAAGTTTCAAACTTCAGGGAAGGCAATTGTTAAGAACTAAGATGGAGAAATACTGAATAATAATAATAATAATAATAATAATAATACTGAATAATACTGAATAATAATACTGAATAATACTGAATAATAATAATAATAATAATAATACTGAATAATAATAATAATACTGAATAATAATAATAATAATAATAATAATAATAATAATAATAATAATAATAATAATACTGAATAATAATAATAATACTGAATAATAATAATAATAATAATAATAATAATAATAATACTGAATAATAATAAGAGACACAGGGAAGGGAAATGTTAACCCCTAAGTATAATTAACCCCCAAGCTACAATTAACCCTTAACTACTGTGGAGTTCTTAAATGTTCCATGGTGCCTAAATTAACCCCCTAACTACAATGGGGGTCTATATAAACCACATGGTAACCTAACATTAACCCATGAAGTGCCATGGTACTCTAAGTAAAAACACTTCACAAAAACATCCCGAAAATTTAATAAAAAATAATAGTAGCCTAAATTATCAAATATAATAAAACCTATGTACGCCTCATTTGGAATATGGAGTACAATTTTGGGCACCACTTCATAAAAAGGACATTTAAAAAGAGATTGATAGAAGAAAGACTAACCAAATTAAACTTATTTTCGCTAGAAAAAAGGCGTCTATGAGGGGATATGATTACCTTATATAAATACATCCAGGGTCAGTATAAGGCTTTGTCACGTGAACTTTTTGTACCAAGAGATTTCCAACTGACAAGAGGACATCCTTTGAGGTTAGAGGAAAAAAGATTTCACCTTAAACAAAGAAAAGTTTTCTTCCCAGTTAGGGTGGTTAAACTGTGGAATTCTCTACCAAAGGAGGTGGTGACAGCGAATTCGATAGATAACTTCAAAAAAGGGGTTAGATATATTTTTGAATAAAGAGGGCATTCAAGGCTATCCTAGATAACTAGCGAAGGAGTATTGATCCAGGGAGAGATCTGATCGCCAGTTTCTGGGGTCAGGAAGGAATTTTGTTTTTTTTCCCCTTATGAGACAATTGGAAAAGTTTCAATGTTTGTTTTTTTTCTGTTTGCCTTCCTCTGGATCAATTAACAATTAATAATAAATAGTTCACATTAAAAAGATCAATACAGATCTAAAAAGGTTGAACTTGATGGACTAACTCTTTATTCATCCTCCAATACTATACTATTAATAATTATTTAACAATTTAATTAATAACTAATCCGCATATTGCAGATCAGAGAAGATCTTAACAGGTTGAACTTGATGGACTGAAAGTCTTTTTTCTACCTTAATTACTATGTAACTATGTAATATATAACATATAAATCAAATAGAAGAAAAAGCATACAAAGATAACCAAGACATAAGTCAAGCAAAAGGAATCTACCGTACTGAATAAAGGCCGCAAATATGAAATGTAAAAAAAAACTTTATTAACACATAATAATGTACTAATAAAATCTGTCATAAAAAAAATGTGTGTATACCTCTGAGGATAGAGTGATTGATGGTGTCACCGGATCCCTGTGCTGTTAGATTTGGACTAGGACCTGCTAATGCCCTTCTGGCTAATCGAGATGACCCTAACTATACTGATCTAATAATGCCTGAATAATAGGTTTCTCAGGGGTAAGTTCCTCTCATGCAGGACGGATCCTTAATTGGTTGGCTACCAATACTATGTAATTACATCCCTAAAAGCAATGTTATATTATGCATAAATATAAAGCCAACTCAAGCTATTATAAATGAAGCGAATTTAAAATATTACTGATATTATATATATATATATATATTGTTATACAATACTTTGCACTGATATATAAATGATGAGTGATAACAGATGTACTATGTAAATTAATGTAACAGTGCTTCATTTATAATCGCTTGAATTGGCTTTATATTTATGCTTAATATAACATTGTTTTTAGGGATGTAATTACATAGTCACTCTATCCTCAGAGGTATACACACTTATATGTTCAGGAGGGGTTCTTCTTGTAATTATATTATACGCAGGATTTTATTTGTACAGTATTGGGTTGCATCCCACTGTGCTGCTTCTCCTGCTGGGTCTGACTGGGGTCTGGACTGCCTCACCGGGAGGCCAGAGCTCCCCCCTGCCGCATCTTGTGTAGTGCCACTCATGGACTGCATGAGTTGTTGCAGCCAGGCAGCCCCGCTGTGTGTTCACTGATCAGGGCCACCAGGTCTGCCATGCTGGGTTGTGCCATGCTGGTGAGGACCTTCACCATGAAGTACCCTGAAACAACTGCCCAGAGCAGGAAAAACTCCAGCCTGGTGACTCACTGTAAGCTCCTCCCCTTATATAACACAATTTTACACTCCCAACACATAGCCCGGTCAAATGCCCCTTCCCCCATACTGACTCCAGGTACCCTCTGGAATTCACACATAAGTAGGATAATTAAAATGTACACGGTAGGATATGTCAACACCGTAAAAAAACTACAGTTAAATAAATAAATATATATATAATATACACGGCTATATACAACACCTTATTTTGTGTGTGCTGGGAAACAGAGAAATGAAAGAATGGAGGAATAAGGGGAATTCAGAAAGGAAAGGAGAGGAAAGGGGGAAGTTGGTTGCAGTAGAATAAGATCTTGGTTAGGACTATATTGGTCAACACAGTTCCGTTGAGACCAAAAATCGAAAGAATGAAAATATCTTTGTTAATTGTTATTTATGTATGTTTTTAGGATTTTTTTTTCTGTCAAATATGTATGTTCTTTTTACTTTATATTTGTGAGACATGGGGGACATCCTGCGGGTAGACGTACTATGTTGTGCACCACAGAGCCTAATCTCAGCCTCATTACGCAAAGTCGGACGCAAGGAATGTAAGAGCACATTTGCAAGCTACGTATTCAAACGCAAACTTAATTTAATGAGGCCTTAAATCTACTGCCCTCCTATGTCACATCCTGACCTCTTGGAGGGAAATTACTAAGCATCTCAAGTGGCTCAAATATGCATCCCTTTATTTACGATGGATTATTTCCTATGTGGAAAAGGTTAAGATCACAGGCCTTCCTATACATATGTAATACATATATATCTTCCTTGTATGTTCTGAGTTTTTTACTATTTTAGCCACTTTCCATTGATCTGTTTCTAATTTATATAAAAAGAAATATAAGATAGCACTAAAACCTTTAAAAACATATTTTCAGCTGCTTTGTTGCAGAGAGTGCTACAATCCTCTACTAATAAATAAGCAAACATAATAAAAAGAAACAAGTATTAAAAGTACTAAATGTAAAAAATAATTGTAGGTGATACTAAAGTCATTTTTTATAGAAATATTAAAAGTGTAGTGGTACCTTTAAGAAATATCAACATTTGTTGATGTTCTTAAGAATGTATATTTTTCAGGCTGTTTTGAGTATTTCTATGTGGATATTTATTAAAAGTATATAACATTATAATTATAATTATGAATGTCTGACTTAAGGAGAGTTGGAGACATCTAGTGGTCATTTTATATTTGATAATATCCTTTAAGGAATATTTTGTTCTGATTTATAAGGAATGTGTAAGTGTTTTTCTTTTCTTTGGTTATCTGTATATAGTATATGTTTTAGGAGGTTATTTGTATGAATACAAGTTAACCAGGATTTTTATATAGATTTCTATTGTGAGTACATTGATATTGCAAGTAAAGACTTAATTAAAATAAAGCATTTCTTACATTTTCATTTATGATTTAAGTATTTAAATAATCTATATAAGGGACTACCCATATATATTTACATTTCAGTTGGAAACTTCACATATTTTTTTCATAAAACATTATTTTTTCTTTAAAGTAAAGTTGATATAATGCGCCAACATATTCCGTAGCGCTGTACAAGGGTTGAGTATAAGAAAAATAATATCAACACATGGCAAAAAGAAGAGAAGGGTATTACTATCATAGCTTCTGTTGGTGTGGATGAATGATACTAATATACCATCTGACATGAATACCTTGTGGTACAATTAATGACTGCTACACTAGTTTGATTAGTTTTATCCCCAACTATTTATGGCATATTTCACCCTTGGTTTTAATTGCAGTGTTGTGTTTTTTGTGGATTCAAATAAAGCTTTTCTTATTTTTATATTGTTGAAATACTATATTATACATTACCCTCCTGTGAAGACTGCTTTGCTCAGGAAGAATCCTAAAATGAACTGCTGTGGTGTTGCAGGTTGCTATGGCAACAGTGATGGTTGCAAAGCGAACATTAATTGTCTGCATGAGAGAAAGTGCTATTTCAGCTGATGAGCACAGAGGAGTCACAGCAGAAGATTGTCTTAACATTATGGGTACCATAAAACTTCTTCTCTATGTATTGCTGTATGCTTGAGACATATAGAGGTAATGTGATGGATTTAAACCATTTCCATTCCAACCTATTCAATGTGTAGGACAGAGTCACTTAATAACTCCCATCATTTTCTGGTCCTAAAGTAGACCTCCTGCCAGGGAATCTCTAGCACCAATACACAGGAACACACAGTGGAGAGGACCTAATCAATGGGATCCATCATTGTCCTGTTCAGCCAGTAAGTCCTCTTCACTAACTGTGGCCGTGGTGGGATTGGTGCATCAAGGAGAAAAGTCAGGCAACAGAGAGCAGAGAAGCAGCGGTAAAGATGGTGAAGTACAGTGCCTTGCAAAAGTATTCACCCCCTTGCATTTTTACCTATGTTGTTACATTACAGCCTTAAGTTCAATGTTTTGTTAATCTCAATTTTATGTGATGGATCAGAACACAATAGTCTAAGTTAGTTAAGTGAAATGAGAAAAACATATACATAAAACTATTTTTTAGAAATAAAAAACAGAAAATTGGCATGTGCATATGTATTCACCCCCTTTGTATTGCAGCCGATAAAACGCTCTGGTGCAACCAATTACCTTCAGAAGTCACATAATTAGTGAAATGATGTCCACCTGTGTGCAATCTAAGTGTCACATGATCTGTCATTACATATACACACCTTTTTTGAAAGGCCCCAGTGGCTGCAACAACTAAGCAAGAGGCACCACTAACCAAATACTGCCATGAAGGTCAAGGAACTCTGCAAACAAGTAAGGGACAATGTTGTTGAGAAGTACAAGTCAGAGTTAGGTTATAAAAAAATATCCAAATCTTTGATGATCCCCAGGAGAACCATCAAATCTATCATAACCAAATGGAAAGAACACGGCACAACAGAGGCAGCACAGAGACCTAAGGTAATCCTGGAGGAGCCGCAGAGTTCCACAGCAGAGACTGGAGTATCTGTACATAGGATGACAATAAGCTGAACACTCCATAGAGTTGGGCTTTATGGCAGAGTGGCCAGAAGAAAGCCATTACTTTTAGCAAAAAACAAAATGGCACGTTTTGAGTTTGAGAAAAAGCTTGTGGGAGACTCCAAAATATATGGAGGAAGGTGCTCTGGTCGGATGAGACTAAAATGTAACTTTTCGGCAAACAAAGAAAACACTATGTGAGGGGCACACCCAACTCATCAGATCACCCAAGAACACCATCCCCACAGTGGAACATGGTGGTGGCAGCATCATGCTGTGGGGATGGTTTTCAGCAGCCAAGACTGGGAAAACTGGTCAGAGTTGAGGGAAAGATGGATGGTGCTAAATACAGGGATATTCTTGAGCAAAACCTGTTCCACTCTGTGCGTGATTTGAGGCTAGGACGGAGGTTCACCTTCCAGCAGGACAATGACCCCAAACACACAGCTAAAGACATGGAAACATGTAAATGTGTTGGACTGGCCTAGTCACAGCTCAGATCACAATCCAAAATCTGTGGTCAGACTAAAGATTGCTGTTCACAAGCGCAAACCATCCAACTTGAAGGAGCTGGAGCAGTTTTGCAAGGAGGAATGGGCAAAAATCCTAGTGGTAAGATGTGGCAAGCTCATAGAGACTTTTTCTGTTACTTTGTGCAATTTGTTGTTTGCTTCACAGTTAAAAAAAAAAAAAACATCTTCAAAATTGTGGTCATGTTCTGTAAATTAAATGATGCAAATCGTCAAACAATCCATGTTTATTCCAGGTTGTGAGGCAACAAAACATGAAAAATGCCAAGGGGGGTGAATACTTTTGCAAGGCACTATATAATAAGCTCAGCATAACAGAACAAAGACAACTGATTGCCAGCCACATAGAATGCCATTCTGACAGAATGCACCACCTGGATGAGGAGCAAGAGGTCCCTGATGGATTCAGTGATGTCCCCGGGTAGAGAACTTGGTTATGATGCTTCCATATACAGTGCTAAGAACCTAGAGATTGTATTGTCCTACTGGGAGAAGGGATGTCCTTGGATAACAAAATGGAAGTGATGGGGATTTGCAGTTATAACAATCAAGAGAGAATCACTATATCACAGCCAGAGCTCTGATGACTATAACATACCACCCAGAAAGCTCCATATCGAGCGTTTCAGTGATTTAATGATGGTGGGGTTGGACATTGACAGCTTTCTTCAGGACTTTGAGCTGCAGTGCCAGCTCCTGTGGTTTAAACCCAATGACTCCGTCTGACTCCTGGTTTGGTTGCTTAATGGGCAAGCTATAACAGCTTAATGAGCCATTCCCCGCCATCTCGCAGAGAACCACCATGAAGTTTAGACAGTAACCACTGAACTTTACAATTCAAGTACCTGACCTAAAGTGCTCAGGATTTATGTGGAGCTGGTGTGAACGTTTGACCATGCCAGTGATTGCTGCTGGAGTGGACTATTGTGGGGCTGCCCAAGTTGTTTTCCTGGACAATTTTTCTAACTTTTCTCTTAAGAGTTTAGGCCCAAGACCAATTACCCACCACTGCAGATGACCAGTACATGCAGAACTTGAGCTATTTTTTATCTAATCCAGTGTCCTACAGCTTGCTAGACCACCTAAAACAGCAATACTCAGCACAATAGCCACAATGTTCCTTGGCTCACCAGCCCACCACTACGGCCCTTAACCCTAGGAGTGGAGAAGCCCATAGCGGAAAGTGTGTTGATGTTGGTGACAACAGTTGTTACATCTGAAGTGGAACTGTCCCCATGTCCGCCCTGTGCTGTTTGCGGGTGAGTGGGGGACTGATCCTGTAACAATGGAGAACAAACTCTTTGATTGCTCTGAGGATGGAGTCTGGTCCAAAGAGCAGCATTTTGTGTCCCCTGTCTAGTTATGTAGCCATTGTGACCTAAAGCCAAGCCAAAAGGGACACCAACAGAGAGACACGAAGCTCGATAAAAACGGGGGAAAAGGTTAGGGTCATGTGAGACCCAAGTGAGCTTAAGTAGGAAGTAAAGCAGGATGCTTTGTTAGAAAATAAATGGCACCATAAAGATTAAGATTAGAACCTTAAAAGTGTCAGGATGCAAGAGGTGGAGAGCCGTACCTAGGGCACAGAGTAAGGAGTTGGATGATCCAGCCAGAGCCAGACAAGGTAACTTCAATAGAGCAGTAGCCCACCCCAGTGAGTTAGAGATATTTTCTGTGGCTCTGTTTAAGGTTTGAGCATAAGAAAAATACAATATTAACACATGGCAAAAGGAAGAGAAGGATATTACCTTTGGCTTGTTCCCAATTATAGTTCCCTGGCAAGCCACTGACAGACCTTACTGAAAAGACGATGTCCAGATCATCTAGTGGACCATTGTATGTGAAAAAAATTCTGGGATCTGAAGGCTTCCGTAACATCTTACCCTCTCTTGGTTAACCCAGATTCCTCTTGCCCTTTCTTGGCCAAAAAGAGGCCTCCACCTATAGTGCAGGAAATCAAACTGACATTGTGGTTATCTCCAGGCAAACTCAGCAGTGTGGAATGGAGACAATGGTGAATTATCAATTAACAATTAATCCGCATATTGCAGATCATAGGAGATGTAAAAAGTTTGAACTTGATGGACTAAAAGTCTTTTTTTTAACCTCAATTACTATGTAACTATGTAATGTTATTTGCTGTGGGCCTTTGCTAGGTTACCCATAAGGCATCCTGCTTAGAAACATTGCCTGTTTTATGTGTTCATCCCTCACATTGTCTTGTGTTTAGGATATTTCATCTTCATTTAACTAAATTTTTGAAGCATCCAAGAAAATATATAAATATGAAATAAAACAAAAGTGTAAGAAAAGGAAGAAATCATAATAAAGCAAATAAGATAAAATAAGTCACAACTACTCAAATAACTTGAATAACTTCATTTGAACATAGACATGTTTTTAGAAAATAAAAAGCATAATAATAAAGCCTATCATTTCTTTCTTTCTTATGTAAGGATGCTATTGATGAGTAAGCCATAGTTTTCAGTGATCTACTTCTGCAGATGGGAGGAGGCGTTTAATGTAAAGAAAGTTTTATATTCAAAATATATATATTTTTTTAAATAACATTTTTATTTACACAATTTATTTAATACGCCACAAAAAACGAATTGAATTACTCAGGAGTGAAAAATGACCCTAGAAAACCTCAAATTGCAGGACAATAATGATCCAATTGCCAAAAATACAGATTGAATATAATGTATGTTCAAAGTTGCTTGGATGGGAGTACAAGAAGGATCCTAAGAGGGTCTATGTGTAAGGCTATAATACCCTAATTACCATGAACATATATTCATAATAACAGCAAGGGGGAAACATGAATATAGTTACATAGTAATTGAGGTTAAAAAAAGACTATTAGGCCATCAGGTTCAACCTTTTTATAACTCCTCTGATCTGCAATATGCAGATTAATTGTTAATTGTTAATTGATCCAGAGGAAGGCAGACACAAAAAAACCCCAGTGAAACTTTGCCAATTGTCTCAAAAGGGGAAAATATAAAATGTCTTTCTGACTCCAGAAACTGGTGATCGGACTCCTCCCTGGATCAATATTATCTCTCTAATTATCCAGGATAACCCTGAATGCCCTTTTTTATTAAAAAATATATCCAATCCCTTTTTAAAGTTATCTATAAAATCCGCTGTCACCACCTCCTTTAGTAGAGAATTCCACAGATCAGCCACCGCTACTGTGAAGAACCCTTTTCTTTCTTTAAGGTGTAATCTTTTTACTTCTAATCTCAAAGAATGTCCTCTTGTCCGTTGAAAACATTTTGGCACAAAAAGCTCACTTGGCAAAGCCCTGGATATATTTATATAAGGTAATCATATATATATAGACGCTTTTTTGTATTGGACAAACACCTTATTTATATTGATGACCTTTCCAGAAGTTCAACCTCTCTTTATCAGTCACCAACAGTCCTTTGTCTCATCATGACAACCCCTATCTGGAAGGCTATGGTGTGCCCTTAAAATAAAGGTATATACATGCAATCCTGTTAAAGACAAAAATATCCTAAAACAGGTAAAGATCCTGCAATGAGACAAAGTTATAGGAAAAAGACCCACACACAGCTAAATACAATGTCTATTTAGCCTAATAAGAGATCACCCCTGTAGAGGTAGTGAAAAGAATGAAAGCACTGCTGGCATCATCGCATAAAATGACAAAACAAAAATGCATATAATAATGCAAACAATCCCAATATTAATCACATAACAATGGCTTAGTCAGTGCTGAATAAAATACACCGCCTGGTTCAAAACTATTCAGTAATTATTTATCCAACGATATAGAACTAGAGACTTGCCCGTCAAAAAACATTGGTCAATAAAACTGTAAGGCTGGGAATGCTGTGTGGTACACAATTTAAGGTTTTTGGTAATCTGAGCACCTTTAGTGCTCATTGCAAGCCTGCGCTGAGCACCTTTGGCGCTCATTGCAAAGGCTCCCAATCAGAACTTTCTCTGCTCAATGCGAGCCCTCTCCGCTCGTGTCATTTTGGTGGTGTTAGCACCTTTGACGCTCATTTTAAGGGCCTTGCTAATCGCCGTTGGCGCTCATTGCGTTCCTCTCCCCTCTTGTACTTTTGCTCCTCTGAGCAATCTCGGTGCTCATTGTGAGCCCCATTTGGAGCTCATTGCGATCCTTTCCCTCATCTCTACTTTTGGATCTCTGAGCACCCTGTGCGTTGATTGTGAGCCCCGCGCTGAGACCTTTTGGCGCTCATCTCATGGGTCACAATAAGCGCCTTCTGTGCTCATTGCGAGGCTCTCCGCTCATGTAGTTTTGTTGGTCTGCGTTCCTTTTTCAGTCATTGCAAGGGGCGTGCTGATTGGCTTTGGCGCTCATTGCGAACCTCTCCCCTCGTGTACTTTGGCTCCTGTGAGCACCCTTGGCGCTCATTGTGAGCCCCACTGTGAACGCCTTTGGGGCTCATCGTGATCCTCTCCCTTGGTCCTTTTTTTTTAATGTTAATTAAGTAATTAATGAAACAATAAATTAATATACTTTACCTATTTGTAATTAATATATCCAGCAATCAATATCCTGAAGAGCTAACAATCTGATCTGATGTTCCTGCAGCATACAATGTACATTTGCACTGTTGCTGACCTGAGGTGTAAGTGTCAGCAATGTGTGAAGTGTGCAGTGTAAATAGGCTGCGTGCGTGAGGGCAAACCCTTTGTTTAGCTGTGTAATTGGGCATTTTGTATCTTTTTATACCTTGTACGTGCCTGTGTAAAAGTCTTCTGTGCCTGGCGGTGTTTTGCGTGTTTAGGGGTCATGTAGCCTCGTCTTAGTTTTTTCCGGCCCCCTTTTTTTTCCGCTTAGGCGATTTTCGTGTGTGGAAACTCTGCAAATTGTGGTTAAATTGTCGTGCAACCTGACTCCCAGACGTCGTGCCTGTCCCCCCGTGCTGTGAGTGGTGTTTGTTTTGTACTTTTGTTAATTTTGGTGGTGTTATTGTTGTTTTTGTATGTGCGTGGTTCGGCCGTTTACTTCGTATTTTTTCGGAACCTGTATTTTTTTTTTCTAAGTGCCGCGGGTCATATTTTTTTGTGTGTAAGTCTCGCTTTCCTTGCTGCAAGTGTTACGGGCCAAAATTCTTTAAGGCGATTTTTTCAAACTGCTACGGGTCTCGCAATCTGAATTGTGTGATTGAGTTTTGTGTTGATATGTAGTTCCACTGGGCGTAGGGGAGCATCGCATACGGTGCTCATCTCCACCAGCGCAGTGAGCACCTTGGGTGCTCCCTGCCTAAGTCGTACAGGGTCGTAGGGATGAGCACCTACGGCGCTCATCTCCACCAGCACTAGGAGCGCCTTTGGAGAGCCAGCAAGCGTTAGCAACAACCTGTATGGCTCACAACTATATATGTGATGATAATGAGTATTGAAGTATTGTGATACCTTTTGTATTAGAGACAAGCACCTTCTTTACATAGACGAGCTTTCAAGAGGTTCACTCTCTCTTTATCAGTCTAAAGCAATACTGATATGAGATGCAACCTCAGTTTGAAATTAAACAGAAAGAGTGGAGACAGCTTCTGACATCATCAGATAAAAACATATAGGGGGAATAAACACAACATAGTATATAAACAAATATGCATATTCTATATACACATATACATCACTATATACATGAAAAACTAGGGCACTGTAGTCCACAGTGATATCCTTCCTGTTGGAAAAACACATCAATAAGAGTGACAAGTCTGTTACAGTAACATAAGAAAAATTTATAAGAAATTGTGAACATGTGTTAGAAAATACATCCTCACCTCACTAAGAATGACAAGCCTGTATAATAAGAAAAATTCACATGAAATTGTCATAATGTGTTAGAAAACCTAAGTCCATATTAAGTCCGGTATTTTTAGCATTGAAGAATGTGCTCATCTTTATTTCAAATGCTTATCTATCCTGGATGTTTTTAACATTTCCACTGAATATTTAGATTTTTAGGATAGGGAGATCATTCTGGCTAAAATGGTGTCCAACTGGAGTACAATAATTGTCTTCATTGCACTTTCTTTTTGAATGCCTGTGTAAATGTATTGACAAGTGCCATTTTTGCCTGACTTTTCCAATGTAACATCCTGTTTCACATATATATCACATAATACATATATATCTTCCTTGCATGTTCTGAGCTTTCGACAGTGTACAATTTTAGTCACTTTCCATTGATCTGTTTCTAGTTTATAAAAAAAAAGAAATATAAGATAGCACTAAAACCTTTAAAAATATATATTTTCAGCTGCTTTGTTGCAGAGTGCTACAATCCTCTAAAAATAAATAAGCAAACATAATAAAAAAGAAACAACTATTAAAAGTACTAAATGTAAAAAATAATTGTAGATGATACTAAAGTCATGTCATTTTTTATAGAAATATTAAAACTGTAGCATGTAAATTATAATTATAATTATGAATGTCTGACTTAGGGAGAGTTGGAGACATCTAGTGGTCATTTTATATTTGATAATATCCTTTAAGGAAAATGTTCTGATGTATAAGGAAATGTGTAAGTGTTTTTCTTTTCTTTGGTTATCTGAATATAGTATATGTTTTAGGAGGTTATTTGTATGAATACAAGTTAACCAGGATTTTTATATAGATTTTTATTGTGAGTACATTGATATTGCAAGTAAAGACTTAATTAAAATAAAGCATTTCTTACATTTCCTTTTATGACTTAAGTAGTTAAATAATCTATAAGGGACTACCCATATATATTTACATTTCAGTTGGATACTTCACATATTTTTTTCATAAAACATTATTTTTCCGTTAAAGTTGTGGTTATCTCCAGTCAAACTCAGCAGTGTGGAATGGTGAATTATCAATTAACAATTAATCCGCATATTGCAGATCATAAGAGATGTAAAAGTTTGAACTTGATGGACTAAAAGTCTTTTTTTTAACCTCAATTACTATGTAACTACGTAATGTTAGTAAGAAGAGGTTAGAGTGAGTTGGCAAGTTGCCATGGGCCTTTGCTAGATTACCCATAAGGCATCCTGCTTAGAAACATTGCCTGTTTTATGTGTTCATCCCTCGCATTGTCTTGTGTTTAGGATATTTCATCTTCATTTAACTAAGTTTTTGAAGCATCCAAGAAAATATATAAATATGAAATAAAACAAGGAAGGCAGACACAAAAAACCCCAGTGAAACTTTGCCAATTGTCTCAAAAGGGGAAAATATAAAATGTCTTTCTGACTCCAGAAACTGGTGATCGGACTCCTCCCTGGATCAATATTATCTCTCTAATTATCCAGGATAACCCTGAATGCCCTTTTTATTTAAATATATCCAATCCCTTTTTAAAGTTATTTATCAAATCCGCTGTCACCACCTCCTTTGGTAGAGAATTCCACAGATCAGCCACCCCTACTGTGAAGAACCCTTTTCTTTCTTTAAGATGAAATCCTTTTACTTCTAATCTCAAAGAATGTCCTCTTGTCCGTTGAAAACATCTTGGCACAAAAAGCTCACTTGGCAAAGCCTTGTATTGGCCCTGGATATATTTATATAAGGTAATCATATATATATAGACGCTTTTTGTATTGGACAAACACCTTATTTATATTGATGACCTTTCCAGAATTTCAACCTCTCTTTATCAGTCACCAATAGTCCTTTGTCTCATCATGACAACCCCTATCTGGAGGGCTATGGTGTGCCCCTAAAATGAAAGTATATACATGGAATCCTATTAAAGACAAAAATATCCTAAAACAGTTAAAGATCCTGCAATTGTCCGGTATTTTTAGCATTGAAGAATGTGCTCATCTTTATTTCAAATGCTTATCTATCCTGGATGTTTTTAACATTTCCACTGAATATTTAGATTTTAGGATGGGGAGATCATTCTGACTAAAATGGTGTCCAACTGGAGTACAATAATTGTCTTCATTGTACTTTCTTATTGAATGTCTGTGTAAATGTATTGACAAGTGCCATTTTTGCCTGACTTTTCCAATGTAACTTCCTGTTTCACATATATATCACATAATACATATATATCTTCCTTGTATGTTCTGAGCTTTTGACAGTGTACCATTTTAGTCACTTTCCATTGATCTGCTTCTAGTTTATAAAAAAAAAAGAAATATAAGATAGCGCTAAAACCTTAAAAAAAATATATTTTCAGCTGCTTTGTTGCAGAGAGTGCTACAATCCTCTACAAATAAATAAGCAAACATAATAAAAAAAAAAAAGTTTCAAAAGTACTAAATGTAAAAAGTAATTGTAGATGATACTAATGTCATGTAATTTTTTTATAGAAATATTAAAACTGTAGTATGTAAATTATAATTATAATTATGAATGTCTGACTTAGGGAGAGTTGGAGACATCTAGTGGTCATTTTATATTTGATAATATCCTTTAAGGAAAATGTTCTGATTTATAAGGAAATGTGTAAGTGTTTTTATTTTCTTTGGTTATCTGAATATAGTATATGTTTTAGGAGGTTATTTGTATGAATACAAGTTACCCAGGATTTTTATATAGATTTTTATTGTGAGTACATTGATTGCAAGTAAAGACTTATTTAAAATAAAGCATTTCTTACATTTCCATTTATGGCTTAAGTGGTTAAATAATCTATATAAGGGACTACCCATATATATTTACATTTCAGTAGTGATGTCGCGTATATGGCATGGATTTTTGGAAGCGGTAGATGGAAAAAGATGCTTGGTCGGTCCTCCCACTTCAAATTTGAGCCACGTATTCCATGCTTGGCAGCCGTCACCAGGTTTACCCAATGCGCAGTGTAAGTGATATACCTGCCCTGACCATGCTTTGCAGACCAGGTATCCGTGGTCAGATGGACCCTTGCCCCAACACTGTGTGCCAGAGATGCCATTACTTCCTTTTGCACAATCGAGTACAGGTTGGGGATTGCCTTTTGTGCAAAGAAATTTCGGCCGGGTACCTTCCACCGGGGTGTCCCAATAGCTACACATTTTTTGAACGCCTCAGACTCCACCAGCTTGTATGGTAAAAGCTGGCGGGCTAAGAGTTCAGACAAGCCAGCTGTCAGTTGCCGGGCAAGGGGGTGACTTTGTGAAATTGGCTTCTTACGCTCAAACATGTCCTTGACAGACACCTGACTGTGGGCAGATAAGCAGGGACTGCTCAGGGCGAGACACGGAGTGGCGGATGGTTGAGAGGGGGCAAGCAGGGCAGCAGTGGTTGATGTGGCTGAAGATGCTGGACCAGGAGGAGGATGGCAGCTTTGACTTTGTGTGCTGCTTGTCCTCATGTGTTGATCCCATAGGCGTTTGTGATGTGACATCAAAGAAGTTGTACCTAGGTAGGCAGGCAACTGATATTCAATCGATTACAGTAAAAAAAGTGTTGTTTTATGTCACTGTACACTACGGTTGCACCAGATATGACGTATCACTGTGCACTGGCAAAAGTTGGCAGAGTAGATGCAATAGGCTTCACACACACGCCTGTAGGCAGGCAATTGCTATTCAATCTATTACAGTCAAAAAAGTGTTGTTTATGTCACTGAGCACAATGTAAGCTGTGAGCCTGACACAGGCAGGCAACTGAAATTAGATTACAGGAAAAAAATGGATGTTTTCAATGTATGTTACACCACCAGGTATGAGTAGTGGAAATAAGCACAATATAAGTTGTTAGGTGTTAGCCTATCACACACACATGCTGGCAGGCAGGCATAGATTACACACAAAAAAATTATAAAATAAAATAAATGATGTTCAAAGTTTCCTCAATGATAAAGTATAGGGGGCGAACAGAAAAGCGCATGTGTTCGCCGTTCGCGGCAAACGCGAACATGCGAAAATCGCCGTGAATAGTTCTCCGGCGAACTGTTCGAGACATCACTACTCTGAAACAAAGTTTCTTTTGCACTCATAGGTGAAATAAGATAAAGACTCTGAAAATAAGATTATTCAAGTTCACAACATCTATTTGAAGTGACAGTCAATAAATAGAGCAAATAAAGGAATAAACCCCTGCATTTAATGTAGTTTGGTTTTAACAATTTTAACTCGTCCCTGTCCTTTTATTGAATACAATTCATGTATGTAAATATTTCCCACTATCTATATGTTTATGTCACCCTATTATCAAGTTTTATTTTTTAAGTTATTCTTAAAGAGCATAAAAACTAGCTTACACTTTCATTGTATTAGTCATTTGATTCTAAATAGAGTCATTTCTGAGTGAATCAGCTTGTTTCATATTGTATTCCTATGCAAGTGAACAGCTCAAGTTCATGTGACAATTTGTTTGTCTGTCTCTGTGGGGGTAAATCAATGATCCTCTAAGATTATCATGTTGTTAGATCCCCTCTCCCACTCGTATCAAGCTCTCAAAATTGCAAATCAGCACACCGAGCTGCATATTAGCATATATAGGTACTTTTATTACAGAATATGTCAGGGGTAATTTACTGTGGAGAAAAACAGCATATTTGTATTGTTTAGTTGTTCAGTCATGTTTGACTCTCCGTGACCCTATGGCTTCAGCATGCCAGACACATTTGTCAGCCACTGCCCCACTGAGATTAATCAAGCTCATGTTTATTATTTCAATACCTCATCTACCCATCTCTGGCTTTGTAATCGCCTTCTTTGTGTGCCTTCAATCTTTGCCAGCATCACAGTCTTCTCTAGGAAATCATGTCTTCTCATGATATGGCCAACATATTTGAGCTTTTGTCTCATGATCATACCTTCCAGTGAACAGTGTGGCTTGATTTCCTGTAGTATTAATAAATAGATAGTTGTTAATGCTCTTTAAGATGAACTTAACTTTCTGTTGATGTGGCAGTGTGCATTTATGGTTCTACTTTAAATCCATAGATGTATTGCCTATTTGACAGCTATGCTGTAAGAAATAGTGCACCCCTTGTTAGTGTTAAAATTAAAGTTAAAATTAAGTTTTAGATAATTGAGCTTGAAAGTTGAGTATGTTAAGCATAAAGTACATGAAATGACCTTACTCTCTAAATTACATGAAATAACCATACTCTCTGCTTTATCTTATATGATATTCTCTCTCATTAGGGTAATATGCCAAAAGAACATGAGCAGTTTTGTTAAACGGATTTGGAAGATTTCTAGATTTCACCAAGAATATAATATACCTATGTATTTATTTACTTTTATGTACTTTATTTTATTAAGAATTGCTTGTAAGCTCTGTTTTTGTTTTACATGATGATCATGATGAACACCATTAAAAAAATAACTTTATTATTATAATATTTTATTTGCAGAGCTCCAACAGATTCCATAGTGCTGGGGTCCTCTATATCTGCCTCTCTTTCTCCCTCGCTGTCTGCCACCCTCCTTCTCTCTGCCTCCCACTCTATCTCTCCATCTCTCTCCCTCCCTTTATCTCTGCCCCTCTCTCTCTCTGCCCCTCTCTCTCTCCCCTCTGCCTCCCTTCCTCTCACTCCCTCTCTACATGCCTTCCTCACTCTCCCTCCCTCTATCTCTGCATCCTCCCTTCTCTTTCTCTGACACCCTCTCTCTACCTTTCTCTCTGCCACCCTCTCTCTCTGTATCTTTGTCTTCATCTCTGCCCCTCTCTCCCCTCTGCCTTCCTCTGCCTCCCTCCCTATCTCTCTGCCTCCCTCCCCCTCTCCCTCCCTCTCTCTCTCTCTCCCTCCCTCCCTCTCTGTCTGCCTCCCTCCTCTCTCTCTGCCTCCCTCTCTATCTCTCTCTCTCTCTCCCTCACTCTATATCTGCCCCTGTCTCCCCTCTGCCTCCCTCCCTCTCTCCCTCCCTCTATCTCTGCCTCCCTCTCTCTCCCGCTCTCCACCCCTCCCTCACTCTCCCTCCCTCTCTCTCTGCCTCCGGTCAGTAGTGTAATTCTTCAATACACCTTATAAAGGAACAGATACAAAATACTCTCATTACCAGGAGTGGATTCACTCTCTTTAGAATAAGCTTTCAATGCTATTTTTAATAGAATAGTTTAGGTTTATCAATACCAGATTTAATTTGTGTAATTATAGTTAATCTCTCTAATCTGGGATGCTGCAGAAAATCTATGCAAACTTGTTTGATCCGAAATGCTGACATATAGTGATGTCGCGAATATAACATTTTCGGCGAAAAAATGTTCGCGAACCCGGCGAACCGCCATAGACTGCAATGGGCAGGCGGATTTTAAAACCCACAGGGACTCTTTCTGGCCACAATAGTGATGGAAAAGTTGTTTTAAGGGGACTAACACCTGGACTGTGGCATGCCGGAGGGGGATCCATGTCAAAACTCCCACAGAAAATTACATAGTTGATGCAGAGTCTGGCTTTAATGCATAAAGGGCATAAATAACCTAACACCCCCCTCAATCATCATCCTCCCCTGTATCTCTTTACCCCCCTCCATCATCATCCTCTCCTTTGTCTCTTTCCCCCCTTCCTCATCACCATCCCCTGTGTCTCATCCCCCCTCCCTCAGCATCCTTCCCTGTATCTCTTTACCCCCTCCCTCATCATCCTTCTCTGTGTCTCTTCCCCTCTCCATCATCATCCTCCCCTGTGTCTCTTTCCCCCTCCCTCATCATCCTCCCCTGTGTCTCTTTTCCCCCCTCCCTCATCATCTTCCCCTGTGTCTCTTCCCCCCTCCCTCATCATCCTCCCCTGTGTCTCTTTCCCCCCTTCCTCATCACCCTCCCCTGTATCTCTTTACCCCCTCCCTCATCATCCTCCCGTGTGTCTGTTTCCCCCCTCCCTCATCATCCTCCCCTGTGTCTCTTCCCCCCTCCCTGATCATCCTCCCCCCTCCCTTGATGATAAGGGGGGGAAGAGACACAGGGATAAGTGTGAGGGGTGTTAGGGTAAGGGGTGTTAGGGATAAGGGTGAGGGGGTTAGATGTTAGGGTGAGGGGTATTAGGGCTAAGTGTGAGGGGTGTTAGGGTGAGGGTTGTTAGGGATAAGTGTAAGGGGTGTTAGGGTGAAGCATGTTAGGAATAAGTGTGAGGGGTGTTAGGTCTTAGGGATAAGTGTGAGAATGTTAGGGTTAGGTGTTAGGTTGATGGGTGTTATGGATAAGTGTGAGGGGTGTTAGGGTTAGGGTAAGGGGTGTTAGGGATAAGTGTGATGGTTGTTAGGGTAAGGGATGTTAGGGTTAGGTGTTAGGGTAAGGGCTGTTAGGAATAAGTGTAAGGGGGTATTAGGGTTAGGTGTTAGGGTGAGGGGTGTTAGGGATAAGTGTTAAGGGTGTTAGTGTTAGGGTGAGGGGTGTTAGGGATAAGTGTGAGGGGTGTTAGGTCTTAGGGATAAGTGTGAGAATATTAGGGTTAAGTGTTAAGTTGATGGGTGTTATGGTTAGGGATAAGTGTGAGGGGTGTTAGGGATAAGTGTAAGGGGTGTTAGGGTTAGGTGTTAGGGTAAGGGGTGTTAGGGATAAGTGTAAGGGGTGTTAGGGTTAGGGATGTTAGGGTTAGGTGTTAGGGATAAGTGTGAGGGGTGTTAGGGTAAGGAGTGTTAGGGATAAGTGTAAGGGGTGTTAGGATTAGGGTGAGGGGTGTTAGGTCTTAGAGATAAGTGTGAGAATGTTAGGGTTAGGTGTTAGGTTGATGGGTGTTATGGATAAGTGTGAGGGGTGTTAGGGTTAGGGTAAGGGGTGTTAGGGATAAGTGTGAGGGTTGTTAGGGTTAGGGTGAGGGGTGTTAGGGATAAGTGTGAGGGGTGTTAGGTGTTAGGGTGAGGGGTGTTAGGGATAAGTGTGAGGGGTATTAGGGTTAAGGTGAGGGGTGATAGGGATAAGTGTGAGGGGTGTTAGGGTTAGGGTGAGGGGTGTTATGGATAAGTGTGAGGGGTGTTAGGGTTAGGGTAAGGGGTGTTAGGGATAAGTGTGAGGGGTGTTAGGGTTAGGGTGAGGGGTGTTAAGGATATGTGTAAGGGGTGTTAGGGTGAGGCATGTAAGGAATAAGTGTGAGGGTTTTAGGTCTTAGGGATAAGTGTGAGGGGTGTTAGGGTTAGGTGTTAGGTTGATGGGTGTTATGGATAAGTGTGAGGGGTGTAAGGGTTGGGTGCTAAGGTGAGGGGAGGATGATGATAAGGGGGGGAAGAGACACAGGGGTGTCCTTGCAGCAGAGATCAAAAGAGTCCTTCAGGACTGTATTGCACACTGTGTACAGTATCCTAGCTATGGTTTTCCCTATTGATGCAGTATCACCTACACTCAGCCTCCTCTCAGTAAGACTGCAAGTTAGTTATGATTCCAAAATGGCTGCTGTCCATGAGGTAGAAGGCTCTGGAAGGGAGTGTATGCTGCTGATTGGCTGGAATGTGTCTGCTGACTGTGACATGCAGGGTCAAAGTTTGCTCAATGATAAAGTATAGGGGGCGGGTCGAATATTGCATATTTTCGCCGAGAACGCGAACATGCCATGTTCGCCGGGAACAGTCCGCCGGCGAACTTTTCGCGACATCTCTACATTTCAGTTGGATACTTCACATATTTTTTCATAAAACATTATTTTTCCTTTAAAGTTGTGGTTATCTCCAAGCAAACTCAGCAGTGTGGAATGGAGACAATGGTTAATTATCAATTAACAATTAATCCGCATATTGCAGATCATAGATGTAAAAAGTTTGAACTTGATGGACTAAAAGTCTTTTTTTTAACCTCAATTACTGTGTAACTATGTAATGTTATTTGCCGTGGGCCTTTGCTAGGTTACCCATAAGGCATCCTGCTTAGAAACATTGCCTATTTTATGTGTTCATCCCTCGCATTGTCTTGTGTTTAGGATATTTCATCTACATTAACTAAGTTTTTGATGCATCCAAGAAAATATATAAATATGAAATAAAACAAAAGTGTAAGAAAAGGAAGGAATCATAATAAAGCAAATAAGATAAAATAAGTCACAACTACTCAAATAACTTGAATAACTTCATTTGAACATAGACATGTTTTTAGAAAATAAAAAGCATAATAATAAAGCCTGTCATTTATTTATCTCTTATGTAAGGATCTTATTGATGAGTAAGCCATAGTTTTCAGTGATCTACTTCTGCAGATGGGAGGAGGCTTTTAATGTAGAGAAAGTTTTATATTCAAAATATATATATTTTTTAAATAATAATTTTATTTACACAATTTATTTAATACGCCACAAAAAACGAATTTAATTACTCAGGAGTGAAAAAATGACCCTAGAAAACCTCAAATTGCAGGACAATAATGATCCAATTGCCAAAAATACAGATTGAATATAATGTATGTTCAAAGTTGCTTGGATGGGAGTATAAGAAGGATCCTAAGAGGGTCTATGTGTAAGGCTATAATACCCTAATTACCATGAACATATATTCATAATAACAGCAAGGGGGAAACATGAATATAGTTACATAGTAATTGAGGTTAAAAAAAGACTATTAGGCCATCAGGTTCAACCTTTTTATAACTTTTCTGAACTGCAATATGCAGATTAATTGTTCATTGTTAATTGATTCCACAGATCAGCCACCCCTACTGTGAAGAACCCTTTTCTTTCTTTAAGGTGAAATCATTTTACTTCTAATCTCAAGGTGGGTTCTGTAATAGCCAAACCATTATATCTAATCTTTCAAGACTCACTCACTACAGGGTCTCAACCAGATGACTGGAGAAAAGCAGAGGTGATACCTATATTTAAGAAGGGATCTAGAGCAAATCTGGGGAATTATAGACCAGTGAGCCTCACTTCTGTAGTTGGGAAGCTTTTAGAAGGGTCAATAAGGGACAGAATACAAGAATATGTCTATTTGAACAGGATCATAGTTAGCAGTCAACATGGATTTATGAAGGCTAGGTCGTGTCAGACCAATCTAATTAGTTTTTATGAGGAGGTTAGTAGGAACTTGGATCAGGGCAACTCAGTGGATGTAGTCTTTTTAGATTTTTCAAAGGCATTTGATACAGTGCCACATGGAAGACTAGTGAGCAAACTAAGGGATACAGGAATTTCAGTAAATATCTGCTCATGGATCGAGAGCTGGCTAAAAGACAGGAAGCAAAGGGTTGTTGTGAATGGAACATACTCCGATTGGTATAATGTGATAAGTGGGGTTCCTCAAGGTTCAGTATTAGGTCCTCTCCTTTTTAACATATTTATTAATGACATTGAAGTAGGACTCGAATGTAGTGTCTCCATTTTTGCTGATGACACTAAGTTGTGCAAGGTAATAAAATCAGATAATGATGTACTTTCCCTACAAAAGGATTTGCATAAATTAGAGAAATGGGCGGATAAATGGCAGATGAGATTTAATACAAATAAATGTAAGGTTATGCATTTGGGAAGGAACAATAGCCAAGCAATCTATAATCTTAATGGAGCAAATCTAGGGGTATCAGATATTGAAAGGGATTTGGGAGTACTAGTGGACAACCACCTAGGTAACAGCGCTCAAAGCCAAGCAGCGGCTGCAAAGGCAAATAAAATATTAGCATGTATTAGGAAGGGTATAGAAGCCAGGGAAGAAGATAATTCTGCCACTATACAAATCTCTAGTACGTCCTCATTTGGAATATAAAGTACAATTTTGGGCACCACCTCATAAAAAAGACATTTTAGAGCTGGAAAAAGTACAGAGAAGGGCTACAAAACTAATAAGGGGAATGGAGGGGCTAAGTTATGAAGAAAGACTAACAAAATTAAACTTATTTTCGCTAGAAAAAAGGCGTCTAAGAGGAGATATGATTACGTTATATAAATACATCCAGGGTCAATATAAGGCTTTGTCAAGTGAACTTTTTGTAGCAAGAGATTTTCAACTGACAAGAGGACATCCTTTGAGGTTAGAGGAAAAAAGATTTCACCTTAAACAAAGAAAAGGGTTCTTTACAGTTAGGGTGGTTAAACTGTGGAATTCTCTACCAAAGGAGGTGGTGACAGCGAATTCGATAGACAACTTCAAAAAGGGGTTAGATATATTTTTGAATTATGAGGACATTCAAGGCTATCCTACATAACTAGCGAAGGAGTATTGATCCAGGGAGAAATTTGATTGCCAGTTTCTGGGGTCAGGAAGGAATTTTTCTTTTTTTTCCCCTTATGAGACAATTGGCAAAGTTTCAATGTTTTTTTTTTTCTGTTTGCCTTCCTCTGGATCAAATAACAATTAACAAATAATAATAAATAGTCCACATTAAAAAGATCAATAGAGATCTAAAAAGGTTGAACTTGATGGACTAACTCTTTATTCATCCTCCAATACTATACTATTAATAATTATTTCATTAATAACTATTTAGCATATTGCAGATCAGAGGAGATCTTAACAGGTTGAACTTGATGGACTGAAAGTCTTTTTTCAACCTTAATTACTATGTAACTATGTAACTATGTAACTATGTAATAAGCGCCTTCTGTGCTCATTGCGAGGCTCTCCGCTCATGTAGTTTTGGTGGTCTGAGCACCTTTGTCAGTCATTGCAAGGGGTGTGCTGATTGGCTTTGGCGCTCATTGTGAACCTCTCCCCTCGTGCACTTTTGCTCCTCTGAGCACCTTGGCGCTCATTGTGAGCCCCACAGTGAATGCCATTGTGGGCTCATCGTGATCCTCTCCCCTGGTCCTTTAAAAAAAAATGCTAATTAAGTAATTAATTAAACAATAAATTAATATACTTTACCTATTTGTAATTAATATATCCAGCAATCATTATCCTGAAGAGCTAACATTCTGATTTGATGTTCCTGCAGCATACAATGTACATTTGCACTGTTGCTGACCTGAGGTTTAAGTGTCAGCAATGTGTGAAGTGTGCAGTGTAAATAGGCTGCGTGCACGAGGGCAAACCGTTTGTTTAGCTGTGTAATTGGGCATTTTGTATCTATTTATACCTTGTACGTGCCTGTGTAAAAGTCTTCTGTGCCTGGTGCTGTTTTGCGTGTTTAGGGGTCAGGTAGCCTCGTCTTCATTTTTTCCGGCCGTCATTTTTTTCTCTTGCTTGGGCGATTTTCGTGTGTGGAAACTCTGCAAATTGTGGTTAAATTGTCGTGCAACCTGACTCCCAGACGTCGTGCCTGTCCCCCCGTGCTGTGAGTGGTGTTTGTTTTGTATTTTTGTTTATTTTTGTGGTGTTATTGTTGTTTTTGTATGTGCGTGGTTCGGCCGTTAACTTCGTATTTTCTGGACCTCGTATTTTCTAAATGCCGCGGGTCATATTTTTTTGTGTGTAAGTCTCTCTTTCCTTGTTACAAGTGTTACGGGCCAAAATTCTTTAAGGCGATTTTTTCAAACTGCTACGGGTCTCGCAATCTGAATTGTGTGATTGAGTTTTGTGTTGATATGTAGTTCCACTGGTCGTAGGGGAGAATCACCTACAGTCCTCATCTCCACCAGCACAGTGAGCACCTTCGGAGCTCCCTGCCTAAGTCGTACAGGGCTGAGGGATGAGCACCTATGGCGCTCATCTCCACCACCCCTAGGAGCGCCTTTGGAGAGCCAGCAAGCGTTAGCAACAACCCGTATGGCTCACAACTATATATGTGATGATAATGAGTATTGAAGTATTGTGATACCTTTTGTATTAGAAACACCTTCTTTACATAGATGAGCTTTCAAGAGGTTCACTCTCTCTTTATCAGTCTGAAGCAATACTGACATGTGATGGAACCTCAGTTTGAAATTGAACAGAGTGGAGACAGCTTCTGACATCATCAGATAAAAACATATAGGGGGAATAAACACAATATAGTATATAAACAAATATGCATATTCTATATACACATATACATCACTAAATACATGAAAAACTAGAGCACTGTAGTCCACAGTGATATCCTTCCTGTTGGAAAAACACATCAATAAGAGTGACAAGTCTTTTACAGTAACATAAGAAAAATTTATAAGAAATTGTGAACATGTGTTAGAAAATACATCCTCACCTCACTAAGAATGACAAGCCTGTATAATAAGAAAAATTCACATGAAATTGTCATAATGTGTTAGAAAACCTAAGTCCATATTAAGTCCGGTATTTTTAGCATTGAAGAATGTGCTCATCTTTATTTTAAATGCTTATCTATCCTGGATGTTTTTAACATTTCCACTGAATATATAGATTATTAGGATGGGGAGATCATTCTGGCTAAAATGGTGTCCCTCTGGAGTACAATAATTGTCTTCATTGCACTTTCTTTTTGAATGCCTGTGTAAATGTATTGACAAGGGCCATTTTTGCCTGACTTTTCCAATGTAACATCCTGTTTCACATATATATCACATAATACATATATATCTTCCTTGTATGTTCTGAGCTTTCGACAGTGTACCATTTTAGTCACTTTCCATTGATCTGCTTCTAGTTTATAAAAAAAAAGAAATATAAGCGCTAAAACCTTTAAAAATATATATTTTCAGCTGCTTTGATGCAGAGAGTGCTACAATCCTCTACAAATAAATAAGCAAACATAATAAAAAAGAAACAAGTATTAAAAGTACTAAATGTAAAAAATAATTGTAGATGATACTAATGTCATGTAATTTTTTAGAGAAATATTAAAACTGTAGTATGTAAATTATAATTATAATTATGAATGTCTGACTTAGGGAGAGTTGGCGACATCTAGTGGTCATTTTATATTTGATAATATCCTTTAAGGAAAATGTTCTGATTTATATGGAAATGTGGATGTGTTTTTATTTTCTTTGGTTATCTAAATATAGTATATGTTTTAGGAGGTTATTTGTATGAATACAAGTTAACCAGGATTTTTATATAGATTTTTTTTGTGAGTACATTGATATTGCAAGTAAAGACTAAATGAAAATAAAGCATTTCTTACATTACTTAAGTAGTTAAATAATCTATATAATGCCGACGCGGAGGCTGCACAGGCTCCCTGGGTCAGCCCGAAGCGTCTCGTGACCCAGCGGAGCCTGTAAGGTGCAACAGCCAATCAGGAGCGGCGTGGGCAGGGCTTTCGCGCTCCGCAAGTCAGTTCGTCGCGGTCTCCATCGAAAACGGACGGAGGTCTGAGGGCTCCTGCACATATATATTCAAGTAGGAGGTTAAAGTCTGAGATTGCACCCCAGCTTTAGAGAAGCATATAAGGGGTAGTGTGAGAGCGCTGTCTGCGTGTGTTGTGTGTCTTATTTGTGTCTTGTTCCTGTCTCGTGGTCCGTTTTGTTTTGTCCAGGGGGGCTTTGTGTGCCTGGGGTATGGATGCTTTAGAGCTAGAGGCCTTGCTGGCTGATGTTAGGACCCGTGCCTTAAGCCAAGGGGTCAGGTGGGTGCAGGACAGGCTGGGCCCTCCCATGCCTTCTGTAGGAGGCCCCCATTACATTGGACAGGCTCAGCATGTAGTTGCTGGAGGCCTAGACAATATTGGGGGTGCCGTTGGGCTTGTCTCCCCCCCTTTTCATGCAGAGCCACTAGACCACCGTCCAGTGGATGACCAGGCCACGGGCGACAGGGGTAATACGGGGCAGGTTAGCCAAGACCCTTTACCCCTCAGACAAGAGAGAGCCGGGCCTGCGGGCGGTGATGGTGAGGGCCTAGAACTCCGGCCACCACCAGTCATTTTGCCTAAAGGGCTTCGGCCGCTGCAAAGAGCAAAGAACACCCCGTTACCACCCCAAAAAGGGGGCACAGGGGGTAAAAGTAAAAGGTGCCGACCATGCGGTCCCCTCTAACCCCAATAGTAACAGCGCTTCTGGTGCTTTGCAGGGACGCAGCCGCGGCAGAAAAATGGACACGGGTACCACACGGGAGAGAAGAGACAGAGTGGTCAGAGAGATGATCAGCCAGGACAGCATGGTCATGTTCGATGACATGCCCGCAGCAGCGGCGGTGGCGAGGCCGGCGCGCCCCATCAGAGCTAGGAAGAACACAAGCAGGTACAGCCCGCTGCTATTTACCCATACCCCCTTAAGACGACAGAGGACAGAGACTGAGGGCGTTACGGTTAGGCCACAGCAAAAAGTGACTAATCCTGACCCACAGGTAGATGTCGCAACGCCCCAAGCAGTCCCCAGGTTATTGGTACAAAGTGCAGAGCCCGCGGCACTAGCCAAATTCCAGCCGCGCAAGCTTAGGTGACCAGGACCAGTCCTCAGGGGAGGAGCAAGCGGTATGGGCACAGGCATGCAGGTCACGGAGAGCTAGTGACTGCTCCTCTTGCACCCACAGGTCTGAACGGCGATCAAGATCAAGGAGCAGGAGATCCTGCCGATGCAGCTGTGCCTGCGGATCGGAAAGAGGACGGAGCCTGTGGAGTGCCAGACGGTCGGAATCCCCAGGACGACAGTAAAGACGTAGGGACACCCCGTTGGCTGTATCCACTCCGAGGCTCCCAGAAGCAGGTGAGGCAGTTAGTGGAGTAGAGGAAGCAGACAAATGCATACTGCCTTACACTAAAGGGGGATTTTTGGGGTCCCTTAAGGCCCTCTTAGCCACACATAACATTGCGGTTAGCGAACAGGAGATGGGCACGTGGTTAGGAGGGCTAGCCAGAGGGGCTTGGACTGAGCAGTCCAATAGTGCAGGCAATTTGGAGCCAGCGGCACTAGGCCCCCCGGTCACTGTGGGTGGGCCAGGGCCGCAAGCGAACAGCAGCAAGGCAGTAGCTGCAGACGCAGCCATGAGACCAATCGTCTTATGTGGGCTAGACAACCTGGGAGCGCATTTAACCCAGGAAGTTAAAGAAAAAATTTGGAGGAGGGAGTTTGTCGAATTGTTCTCTCTGCTGCCTATGTCCAGGCAAATGGATTCAGGCGAGAGGAGCCTACGGGAAGGTGCTTACAGGAGGTTGCCTAGAACCTTCGATACATGGCTTCAGGCCTTTTCAATCATGGCATGCGTTCTATGCGAGCGCCACTCTGAGCAATGCCCGGGGCTGTTCGTGTACATAGATGAAATTCGCAACGCCCACAAGGTGTACGGGGGTACGGCGTGGTGACGATACAATGAAGAATTCCGCCAGTATCTGGCATCTAGGCCAGCTATGGCATGGAGCGACAAAGCGGTAGCATACTGGCTTAACATCATGACACCCATGCGAGCCATGCCTCCCTTTCGGGCCGGAGGGGGTGGGGTCAGGAGCCCCACCGCCAACTCGGCCGCAGGTCCCAAGTCTTGTTTTGCCTATAACGAAGGGGTATGTAAATGGGCTCCCAACTGCAGGTTCAAGCACGTGTGCTCCAACTGCCGCGGAGAGCACCCCCTGGCCAGATGTTCCAGGCCAAAGGATAGCAGGGCAGAGCCCCCTGCCAAAGGGCAAGACGCCCATACGCCTCCCCGGCATGCTGCCATGGCTAAAACGCTACTTCAGGCGAGGCAAGTACCGGAGTTAGAGAATGGCATTGCTGACCCCCTTTCTCGGTTTCAGGAAGAACGTTTCAGGGCTCTGGCCCCCCGGGCGAACACGCTGGGGGAGGCCATTCCCGAGGAAATCTGGGAGCTTGGAGCAGCCAGGTGACGAGACTCATCAGTCTGTCGCCCCGGCGACGTGGTCTGCGTATAAACGCGTATGGGCTAAATGGAACGACTTAGTAAAGATGGCAGGTGGGTCTACATCAGAGGATAAGACCCTAGGGATACTGCTTTGGTTTCTGCTGCGGTGTGCCGAATAAGGCGAGAAAAAATCAGTAGTCGATAGACAGGTCACGGCCCTGGCCTTTATGTTTAAACTGGCGGGGCAGAGGTGTGGTAACTTGTCTTCCTTGCATGGTAATTCAGGACTTCCTTAAACAGGCCTTTGTAGGAGGGCTGAGAATCTTTACTTCCCTCCCACAATTGCTCATGGACAGGATGTGATGTAAATTACATCATCTCAACTAAGGATATATCCAGGCAGGAAACTGGTGCTTTTTCCTGTTTTTCTTCCTTGATGGTGATGGAGGTGATGTCAATGGTCTGACCGTGGGTAAGATCAAGCGTTTGGGGAAGGGAATTACTATATATATATAGGTAGATAGATTTAAAAGGGGGTGTTGCTCCGTGGGTCTGGGCTGTTGTGTTTGTAATACATTTATAGTATTGTGTTATCTGCCTTTTAATAAATACCTTTTAATGTAGACGAACCTTGTGTAATATTAATTTGGTGATACACCACATTTGGCGACCACGAATTTTAGACTTCTACAAAGTTTATTTATGAGGTAATATCACATTAATAGATAGTCAGATTTATTTATTTTATTTTATTTTTTTTATTTTTTTTGTGGGGAAGGAAAAAAAGTACTTTGTCTAATTATCCTCTGCATGAGAAATCAAGTGCTGATTGTGTGTGGAGTCTAGGATAAGCCTCCATTTTTATATAAATATCGTACTAGCTTCTGAGTTGAGTTTTGTTCGTACTAGCTTATTTTGATACATAAAACAAATATATATCATACAGGTTCTTTTTGTGGGTTTATCTGAGTTGTTGTGCTTTTGAGTACAGGCCTAGCTTTGCATTTGAATAGAATCCATGTGGCTTCTTTATGTATTTGAATGCTAAATTAAGCCTCCATTTTTAATATATATCGTACTAGCTTCTGAGTTGAGTTTTGTTCGTACTAGCTTATTTTGATACATAAAACAAATATATCGTACTATATCGTACTAGCTTCCGAGTTGAGTTTTGTTCGTACTAGCTTATTTTGATACATAAAACAAATATATATCATACAGGTTCTTTTTGTGGGTTTATCTGAGTTGTTGTGCTTTTGAGTACAGGCCTAGCTTTGCATTTGAATAGAATCCATGTGGCTTCTTTGTGTAATTAAATGCTAATTCAAGCCTCCATTTTTAATATACAAGCTTGGGCACCAGGCCACAATTAGTTTGTTGTGTGTTTCAAATACCTGAGTTTGTTAATACTATTATTTTTGTTTTGTTTTTGGTTTTTTTTTTTTCTCTTCTTTCTTTTTCTTTCTCTAGTCCTTTATCATAGTACAGGCCTGGAGAAAAATAATAAATAAACCATTTTAAATATTATATATATATATATATATATTATTTCAGGCGTGCATTTTAATACACTATAGGCTTCCATACCTTATACATTTTGGGTGTCTTGCATATCCTAGTTCGGGTTTATCTCCTACCCTGCAGGCCTTGCTATTATATTTTAAGTTAATTAGCAAGTATTACCTTCACCATTCTAAGGTAAGTATAATTTGCATTGTGGGTACTAATCTATTTTTCTACATATTACACCTGGCCTACTGAATAGTCATCAACTATTGTTGGCTACTCAGAAGCATGCTACTTTAGTCGCAAATTGATTTGGATTCTTACTTGGGTGAGTAAAAGAGTAGGAATGTCTTTTCAAGGGGCCAAATACTTTCCCACAGAAGTGCGTGAGTACTTTAGGAAACATATTCAAAAACATGATGGTCCATATGAGCTTCCAGAGCCAGCAAACCCAGACAGTGAAAAAGAAAAGAGATTAATGGATGTTCTAACACAAATTGTAAATAACAAAAAGTATAGAACAAAGAAGAGAAAAAGTTTGGTCACACAAGCTGTTGTAGCCACAATAGGAGGCCTAATAGACTTAGTTGTAGAATTACGGCAGCATAATTTGGAAACAACAAATAAAATGGAGGAAGCAATGGACAAAAGGGATTGTTTAAAAATTGCAGCTTTGAGAACAACTACAATTGTTGGGGAACTAGAAAGGGAGTTAAGGGAAATAGAAAAGCAGAGGGATGTTTATGGAGTAAAAATAACAGAACTTCAAAACATAATAATGGACTATAAAAATAAAACAAAGTTAGAAGGGATAAAAGGAGTCAGAGACATTGCCAAAATATATCCAGATCTGGATATGTTTGTGGCACAAAATAAAGAACCACTGCCGAAAATGAACCAAGATAGAAAAGATTTCTTATGTTATTCTGTTCCACAAGTAGATACCATACCACAAGCACCAGTTATTGTTTCAGAATTATTTAATGCAAGGCAAACACCTACAGGATTTTCTATGCAGACTCGACCGATGTCTATGGCAGATAAAGACAATTTCCAGAAATGGTGGGGAAGTATGCCAACTAACAACTTTAATACGTTTACACATTGGTTTATGAGGGGAGCAGATAGAGCTAAAAAAGGAGGTCTTAACTTAGAGGAATGGACAGAACTGTTAGAATACGCTATGGGTCCTTTGGCTAGTAGACTATTGGGATTTAATAACAGTGTGTCTGATCAGGCAGGAAGAATTGCTGCAACTAATTTCTATCTACTTAGCATAGAGAAAGAAATAGCAAATATTACCATGAGGCCAATAGATGGTCCTAGAGAGGTAGCTCAAAGGATATTTTTTTGGTATACTCTACGACAACCTCAACAGCCTCTAGTGCTGGGCTCACCAGAACATATAGCAAAAGTAATGGAAGCCCTTCCCCGGGAGTGTCAAGAATTTATCAGGCTTTTTGATCCAACACCAACAGACTTGGAAATGGTACTAACTAGAGCTGATACGTGGTGGATCAAGCATCCTTTCACAGAACAGGCCTGCTCTGTTTCAGCTGTAGGAACATTTAAGGTCGAGTCTGGTAGAGATATAGATGGTAATTGGAGAAACCAGACGTGGGATGTACCCCAGAACAAGAAGGATGATCAAAACTGGAGACCAAAACAGAACTTTGACAAAAGATGGAGAGATCCACCTAGGGACTATAGGAATAGGGATGGCAGCAACTGGAGGGCTAATCAGGAGGGAGAGAGAAACGGTAACATGGGCTATTGGGAACTCAGGAGACAGAAGGATAGGATAGAAGAGGAAAATCACATACTTAAAAACAAGGTAGCTGAGTCAGAGAGGAAATTGAAGGAAAGTGAGGCAAAGATGCAATATAGTGTTATAAAAGAGGGACGGAGTAGAAATGAGTCACAATGAAAAATCCCAACCCCTGCGCCTCAGCATCTCATTCACTCAGCTAATTTAACCATGGATGAGGCAGGTCGGCCTACCAGTTATACAGTCATCGCAGGGGTAGGGAAAAATATGTTGGTAGATACAGGAGCAGCAGTTACAATGACCAACAGGGTCAAAAATGGGGATTCTTCAGTAAGTAGTATGGGAGTTACTGGGAATCCACAGGAGGTTAGAGCAGGTCCAATTGATGTAGCAGTTGGAGAAAAAACAATACAAGTAGAAGCAATAGTGGGTTGGCCAGAGGAAATATTGGGAATAGAAGTTTTAAAAAAAGGAAATTTCATTGTAGATCTTGCCAATTTTTGTTTGTGGAAGACAGAAAAGGTGAATCAGGTAAGTACAGAGTTGACGAAAGGGGTTGTGCTCCCAATGGCATATATTGTCTCTCCGATAAAAAGTCTGGAAAAAAACAAACTGAAACTAGACGGACAACCAGAATGGCTGCAGAAGCTAATCCAAGACATACCTGTTTGGGCTACAGATAAATTAGACTGTGGAAGAATGAAAGGAATGGTCTTTTTGGAAGGAGGAGACCCACAATGGCAAAAGCAATATCCAGTCCCAAGAGAATCAGTGGCATCAATCACCAAGATGATAGAAATACTGGAGAAAAGTGGAATAATTAAATCTGGAAATGGGTATGCATGTAACTCACCATGTTGGCCTGTGAGAAAAGCTGTGTTAAAAGGGAATAGAGATGAAAAAGCAGCCTCATCATGGAGACTTACCATTGATTACAGGGCCGTGAACAAACTTGCAAAAAGAATGGCCCCTGTTATTTTTGTTATGTATATGTTTCTAATGATGGAATCTAGTGTTCCCACAGAGCACGGCTGTATAAGAATGAAGATGCGTGTCAACAGAAGATTGTGGTGGATCCTTGTTCCAGGATGGATAAGTATAAGCTGTATCACAGTAGGAATGGGGAGACAGGCAATAAGGCCAGAAGATACCGCAAATAAGGGAGAGAGTTTGAAAAGATTGGAGTTACATTATGTTCAAGCAGATAGATTTATTTGGCCTAGGGAATTGGAAGTAAAAGAGGGTGGAGGGTTACAAGTAAACATTATTTTGCCACATAATAGTACCAGGGGATTAGCTCTTAGAGCTCCAATACAAGGGAGGTTTACAAATATTACAGTAGTAGTGAGTAACTTAACATTAGAAGAAGGTGGAGAATGGGATGCTGCAGTTATAGCTGCCCAGCCTGACCTAGAGGAATTCTGCAATTTTGATACTGGAAAGGGGTGTGTTCTAACAATAGATGAAGTATTTGTCTCTGTAAAGGAGCTGCAACGTTGTAAAGATCAGAAGAAGGTACCATGGCCAATAGGCGGATTGGTGGTGGTACCAACACATGAAACAGTTGTGCAAGGGGTTGGGTGGACTTACTACCCAATAATTCTAAATTTTTATGATTTTTCTATTCCTCCAAAGTGCCCGGAATCACAGCGGCAGTGGTTTACCATCCTGGAGTGGACCGGAGCAGGGAGTCAAGAAAAACGGGACACACTTGCAGCCCTTTTAGGAGGAGTCGGAACTGGATTGGGAGTATGGAATTCAGCAGACATCATTGGACTGAACAGCCGGATAAACTCCCTTACTGATGGCATGGGACATGCTATGAAAACAGGTGGAGTAGCTGACTCCCTTATAGTGAGTAGACTGACAGACAATGTTGATGACATACACACCATTGCCAACAACCTGCATCTAGTTGAGGAAAATATTGCTTCCATTGCTAACAGCATTAAGAATGAAATAGTGGGAACTGCCATTTTCTGTTCTATGATTGGAGGAAAGCTGTTGGCAGATTTAAAGGAAACTATTAAAGACATCCAGGAAAACAAGTGGGCAAGACAAATCAATGCAACAAGGATTATCACGTCATTGAAAAGAAAAGGAGTGGACATCACTGAGGACAATCTTAAATACAGCTATATTGAAGGCCCAGATCAATGGATGCCACATGGACTACAATCTGGGACAATAGGACTAATCCTGGCAATTCCCCACTGGGAGGGGCAGGCAGAGCAACTGAACTTCATACATAGCATTGGCACGTTAAGTGATGGAATCTACAAGCAACACTTCCCATCAAAAAGACTGGCCACTATTACAGGATTGGAGATGGATGAAAGCTGTTGCAGGAAATCTCAACACCGATGGCTGTGCAGTTGTGTTTGGGAGAAAGGAGCTCTGGAGGATGGCTGGGTGCAGTTGATAAAAGAAAACCTGGTGCAAGAGGTGATCCGCATAGGGGACATTGAATGCTTTATCGGCCACTCTGAATATAGGACAGTTGATGAAATATGTTTGGTGGAAGAAGGGTCTTGTATCATGGTATTTCCATCAAGAAACCTTACCACTGAAATGATCAATTTTACTGCAAATGCAGATCGGACAAATTTGATAATTAAGCTTTTTACCTTGGAACTTCATGAGTCAGAGACACATCCAGTCCTACGAACACTGTCGCTGGTACTCATGTTCATTCAAGTATTAACGACAATTATAATAATATACTTTTGTGTGGCAATGAAACAAATGAGGAAGAAACTTGCAAGGAGGATATATAATAATGTGTCTTTTTCCTCTTCTTTCTCTCTCTCATACATTCTTCAATAAAGTTTTACATTGTACATACATAAACATTTATCACACACTCTCACCTAAATTCTATAAATTCTGTTTTTTGTGTAATATGTGGATTGACAGCCATAGGAAAGTACAGGAGAACTTATGTCGCTGAGGGAACTATTCCGGAGGGACGGTGGGTTGAATTTCTCCTGTATATCAGGTTTTTGCTCCCACTAGGTTCTCCTGTACTAGAGGGATAACTAGAAAACTGAGCAACATAGAAGAAGAAAAAGTGAGGGAATGTGGTAACTTGTCTTCCTTGCATGGTAATTCAGGACTTCCTTAAACAGGCCTTTGTAGGAGGGCTGAGAATCTTTACTTCCCTCCCACAATTGCTCATGGACAGGATGTGATGTAAATTACATCATCTCAACTAAGGATATATCCAGGCAGGAAACTGGTGCTTTTTCCTGTTTTTCTTCCTTGATGGTGATGGAGGTGATGTCAATGGTCTGACCGTGGGTAAGATCAAGCGTTTGGGGAAGGGAATTACTATATATATATAGGTAGATAGATTTAAAAGGGGGTGTTGCTCCGTGGGTCTGGGCTGTTGTGTTTGTAATACATTTATAGTATTGTGTTATCTGCCTTTTAATAAATACCTTTTAATGTAGACGAACCTTGTGTAATATTAATTTGGTGATACACCACAAGAGGGACCTTACGAAGGAATTTATAGTGCGCAAGGTGGTGCGCGGCATGTTTAACGGGGATCGCAGGCCAGACACTAGGCGGACGATCACCTTCTCTTTGTTACTACGGATGGCGCAGGTGTTGGGAGTAAAGTGTAGGACCCCTTTTGAATCTCTGCTTTTCCGTACTGCTTTTTCCCTGGCGTTCTTCGGAGCATTCCGAATAGGGGAGTTAGTCGCGAGCAGCAGACACGGTTCTGGGGGCCTACAGGTGGTGAATACCTGCCTCAGGGAAGGCACGGTGGTGGTATGGCTCCGGAGGTCTAAGACCGACCAACAGGGAAAAGGAAAAGAGGTGGTGTTACACCAAGTAGGCACGGAGTGCTGCCCCTACGGGTGTATGGTAGAGTATCTTGGTCAGCGACCGGTGGGACGGTGTTTGCTGTTAGTACATGCCGATGGGACGGCGTTATCCCGGTATCAGTTTGAATGGATGCTAAAAGTTGCGCTACACAGTCTGGGCCTAGAGAAGGCATATTTCGGAACACACTCGTTCAGAATAGGGGCCGCGACTGAAGCAGCTAGACTAGGCTTACCCGATGCGGCAGTCACGCGTATTGGTAGATGGGAATCAGAACGTTTTCGGTCTTACGTAAGACCCAGGGCTGTAGTCTAACATCTGTTGCTTTCTGCTTTCAGGAGGTCAGAAGCAACTGTGGATTGTGGGCCACTCGTACGTGTACTGGGCCCACAGGTTGGCTGCAGTTACAGAAGGAAGGACACAAATGGGTTTCACTGTTACGGACTTACACGTGCGGTGGCTCGGGGTTCGGGGCCTGCGGTGGGCCAAGTTGGATGAGTTGTTGAACACTTGCAGTCAGTGGTACGGTCAACCCACGATAATTATAATTCATGCCGGCGGTAATGATCTAGGGGCGGTGCCCATGCGAAGAATGCTGAAGGGTATGAAAATAGACGTGGAGAACTGGACCAAGAAGTTCCCGGGTACATTCCTGATATGGTCAGAAATGATAAAGAGACGATCTGGGCGATACGCGCGAGATCCCGTCGGGCTGGATAAAGCGAGGCAGAAGATTAACCAGCAGCTGTCAAGTTTTGTTCGGAAACTGGGTTTCATCGCCATTAGGTACAAAGAATTCGAGCCGGCCGGTGCTGATGATTTTTTCGGGCCAGATAAGGTCCATCTAACGGAGATGGTCTGGAGTTAGTTACGTTAGAGTTTAGGGAGAGCGCTGTTAGGGCCTTGTCTTTAATGAAAAGCAGGGGGGGATCGCAGACTCAGGAGGAGTCCCTCGCGTGCTCTGTGGCAGGAGGGGAGTTGCCCGGCCCATTGGCCTAAGTGGGCGTGGCCCTACCTCACAGGGCGTGCTTAAAAATAAGCATTGGGGGCTTTGGGCAGGGCCCAAGGCGTAAAGTCACTGTCCGTAGCCGGGCTCCTCCCCCTATAGTTTAATATGTTAATATGCATAATATATGCAAGCTTTTAAGTTATGTTAATCGGTTATTTATAATAAAGCTTTCTCCCAAAACCATCGGTGTGGTGTCAGTTATTTAAGATCATGCTTGGGTCATGCCGACGCGGAGGCTGCACAGGCTCCCTGGGTCACCCGCAGCGTCTCGTGACCCAGCGGAGCCTGTAAGGCGCAACAGCCAATCAGGAGCGGCAGGGGCGGGGCTTCCGCCGCATTCGCGAGCCGCGAGTCAGTTCGCGCGGTCTCCGTGGAAAATCCCTCCCTCCCACCCTAATTTACTGTTGGGATAAAGAATGGTTATGTATGTTTATTATAAAAAAAAATAAAAAAATAAAAATAATATGTGTCAAAAAAAAAAAAAAAAAGTTTTTATTGGAGAAGTAGCAATTTTCGGAGATGTTGTTTATATTATTGGTTGGCGGGAGGTGAGTTGCCCGGCCCACTGGCCTAAGTGGGCGTGGCCCTACCTCACAGGGCGTGCTTAAAAATAAGCATTGATGGCTTTGGGCAATTTAATATGTTAATATGCATAATATATGCAAGCTTTTAAGTTATGTTAATCTGTTATTTATAATAAAGCTGTGGCCCGTGTTTTCTCCCAAAACAATCGGTGTGGTGTCAGTTATTTAAGATAAGCCTAAATGGATCATGCTTGGGTCAGGGACTACCCATATATATTTACATTTCAGTTAGATACTTCACATATTTAAAAAAAAAAAAACATTATTTTTCCGTTAAAGTTGTGGTTATCTCCAGGCAAACTCAGCAGTGTGGAATGGAGACAATGGTGAATTATCAATTAATAATTAATCCGCATATTGCAGGTCATAAGAATGTTAGTAAGAAGAGGTTAGAGTGAGTTGGCAAGTTGCCATGGACCTTTGCTAGATTACTCATAAGGCATCCTGCTTAAAACATTGCCTGTTTTATGTGTTCATCCCTCGCATTGTCTTGTGTTTAGGATATTTCATCTTCATTTAAGTTTTTGATGCATCCAAGAAAATATATATATATGGAATAAAACAAAAGTGTAAGAAAAGGAAGAAATCATAATGAAACAAATAAGGATAAAATAAGTCACAACTACTCAAATAACTTGAATAACTTCATTTGAACATAGACATGTTTTTGGAAAATAAAAAGCATAATAATAAAGCCTGTCATTTATTTATCTCTTATGTAAGGATGCTATTGATGAGTAAGCCATAGTTTCCAGTGATCTACTTCTGCAGATGGGAGGAGGCTTTTAATGTAGAGAAAGTTTTAAATTCAAAATATTTTTTTTTTTTAAATAATAATTTTATTTACACAATTTAATAATACGCCACAAAAACCGAATTGAATTACTCAGGAGTGACAAAATGACCCTAGAAAGCCTCAAATTGCAGGACAATAATGATCAAATTGCCAAAAATACAGATTGAATATAATGTATGTTCAAAGTTGCTTGAATGGGAGTACAAGAAGGATCCTAAGAGGGTCTATGTGTAAGGCTATAATACCCTAATTACCATGAACATATATTCATAATAACAGCAAGGGGGAAACATGAATATAGTGACATAGTAATTGAGGTTAAAAAAGACTATTAGGCCATCAGGTTCAACCTTTTTATAACTCCTCTGATCTGCAATATGCAGATTAATTGTTAATTGTTAATTGATCCAGAGGAAGGCAGACACAAAAAACCCCAGTGAAACTTTGCCAATTGTCTCAAAAGAGGAAAATATAAAATGTATTTCTGACTCCAGAAACTGGTGATCGGATTCCTCCCTGGATCAATATTATCTCTCTAATTATCCAGGATAATGCCCTTTTTTATTTAAAAATATATCCAATCCGTTTTTAAAGTTATCTATCAAATCCACTGTCACCACCTCCTTTGGTAGAGAATTCAACAGATCAGCCACCCCTACTGTGAAGAACCCTTTTCTTTCTTTAAGGTGAAATCATTTTACTTCTAATCTCAAAGAATGTCCTCTTGTCCGTTGAAAACATCTTGGCACAAAAAGCTCACTTGGCAAAGCCTTGTATTGGCCCTGGATATATTTATATAAGGTAATCATATATATAAAGACGCTTTTTTGTATTGGACATACACCTTATTTATATTGATGACTTTTCCAGAAGTTCAACCTCTCTTTATCAGTCACCAATAGTGATGTCGCGAACATCAAATTTTGGGTTCGCGAACAGCAGTCGCGAACTTCATCAAATGTTCGCGAACGGGCGAACATTGGCGAACCGACCCACAGGGACTCTTTCTGGCCACAATAGTGATGGGAAAGTTGTTTCAAGGGGACTAACACCTGGACTGTGGCATGCCGGAGGGGGATCCATGGCAAAACTACCACGGAAAATTACATAGTTGATGCAGAGTCTGGTTTTAAACCATAAAGGGCATAAATCACCTAACATTCCTAAATTGTTTGGAATAACATGCTTTAAAACATCAAGTATGATGTTGTATCGATCAGGTAGTGTAAGGGTTACATCCACTTCAAAGTAACAGACCAATCTCTCCGTTTAATGCACCGCAAACAACCGCAAACAGTCCCTTTGCACAACCGCAAACTCCCCATTTGCACAAGGTTGGATACCAAGCTAGCCATGTCCCGTTCCTTTACCTCACTGATGTCATTGAAGGTCTCTTCCTCCACCCAGCCACCAAGGGTCCCCGAAAGGTGACAACAAGCCCCCTGGGACGCCTGCTGTGTTTGATCTTCCACCTCCTCAAAGCCACCTTCCTCCTCTGACTCCTCTTCTTCAGACTCCCAGAGTCTGGGGGCTTCCACTGCCTAGCATGGAAGATTATACACAGGTCAGAGTCTGGGGGCTTCCACTGCACAGCATGGAAGAGTATACGCGTTGCCTCTGTCTGCGTTATTATAAGGTGTATACTGTTAAGTAGTACTATTCCTATAGTTTTAATCCCTGTTACGTCCACTATCAGGGGACGTGTATATGGCATGGATTTTTGGAAGCGGGAGATGGAAAAAGATGCTTAGTCGGTCCTCCCACTTCAAATTTGGGGCACTGAGCGTGCAATCTAAGGTGCCACCAGATATGATTGTCAATGTGCACTGGCAAAAGTTGGCAGAGTAGGCGCTGTAGGCCTCAAACACACGCCTGTAGGCAGGCAACTGATATTCAATCGATTACAGTCAAAAAAGTGTTGTTTTATGTCACTGTACACTACGGTTGCACTAGATATGACGTATCACTGTGCACTGGCAAAAGTTGTCAGAGTAGATGCAATAGGCTTCACACACACGCCTGTAGGCAGGCAATTGCTATTCAATCTATTACAGTCAAAAAAGTGTTGTTTTATTTCACTGAGCACAATATAAGCTGTTAGGTGTTAGCCTGTCACACACACACGCTGGCAGGCAGGCATATGGAATTAGATTACACAGAACAAAATTATAAAATAAAATAAATTATGTTCTAGCCCTAAAAAAGGGCTTTTTGGGTTGCTGTCCTTCAGATGGAAGGCTCTGGAAGGGATTGTATGCTGCTGATTGGCTGGAATGTGTCTGCTGACTGTGAGGTGCAGGGTCAAAGTTTCCTCAATGATAAAGAATAGTGGGCGAACCGAAAAGCGCATGTGTTCGCCGTACGCTGCGAGCGCCAACATGCCAAAATCGCTGTGAATAGTCCGCGGGCGAACTGTTCGTGACATCACTAGTCACCAACAGTCCTTTGTCTCATCATGACAACCCCTATCTGGAAGGCTATGGTGTGCCCCTAAAATAAAGGTATATACATGCAATCCTATTAAAGACAAACATATCCTAAAACAGTTAAAGACCCAGCAAAGAGACAAAGTTATAGGAAAAAGACACACACACAGCTAAATACAATGTCTATTTAGCCTAATAAGAGATCACCCCTGTAGGGGTAGTGAAAAGAATCAAAGCACTGCTTGTATCATCGCATAAAATGACAAATCATAAATGCATATAATAATGCCAACAATCCCAATAATAATCACATAACAATGGGTTAGTCAGTGCTGAATAAAATACACCGCCTGGTTCAAAACTATTCAGTAATTATTTATCCAATGATATAGAACTAGAGACTTGCCCATCAAAAAGCGACGGTCAATAAAATTGTAAGGCTGGGAATGCTGTACGACAATTTAAGGTTTTTGGTCGTCTGAGCACCTTTTGCGCTCATTGCAAGCCCCGCGCTTAACCCTTTTTTGGTGCTCATCTCGCGGCTCCCAATCAGCACCTTCTGTGAGCCTCTCAGCTCGTATCATTTTGGTGGTGTTACCACCCTTGGCGCTCATTGAAAAGCTGCGCAAATCGCCATTGGCACTTATTGCGAGCCTCTCCCATCTTGTACTTTTGCTCTTCTGAGCACTCTCGGCGCTCATTGTGAGCCCCGTGCTAAACACCTTTGGAGCTTATTGCGATCCTTTCCTCTGCTCTACTTTTGGTTCTCTGAGCACCCTGTGCATTGATTGTGAGCTCCGCGCTGAGCGCCTTTGCGAGGCTCTCCGCTCATGTAGTTTTGGTGGTCTAAGAACCTTTGTCAGTCATTGCAAGGGGTGTGCTGATTGGCTTTGGCGCTCATTGTGAACCTCTCCCCTCGTGCTCTTTTGCTCCTCTGAGCACCCTTGGCGCTCATTGTGAACCCCACCGTGAATGCCATTGTGGCTCATCGTGATCCTCTCCCCTGGTCCTTTTAATAAAAATGCTAATTAAGTAATTAATTATACAATAAATTAATATACTTTACCTATTTGTAATTAATATATCCAGCAATCAATATCCTGAAGAGCTAACAATCTGATTAGATGTTCCTGCAGCATACAATGTACATTTGCACTGGTGCTGACCTGAGGTTTAAGTGTCCGCAATGTGTGAAGTGTGCAGTGTAAATAGGCTGCGTGCACGAGGGCAAACCGTTTGTTTAGCTGTGTAATTGTGCATTTTGTATCTTTTTATACCTTGTACGTGCCTCTGTAAAAGTCTTCTGTGCCTGGCGGTGTTTTGCGTGTTTAGGGGTCGTGTAGCCTAGTCTTCATTTTTTTCGGCCGACATTTTTTTCTCTTGCTTAGGCGATTTTCGTGTGTGGAAACTCTGCAAATTGTGGTTAAATTGTCGTACAACCTGACTCCCAGACGTCGTGCCTGTCCCCCCATGCTGTGAGTGGTGTTTGTTTTGTATTTTTATTTATTTTGGTGGTGTTATTTTGGTGTTTATTTTGTTGTTTTTATGTGCGCGGTTCGGCCGTTAACTTCGTATTTTTCGGACCTCGTATTTTCTAAGTGTGTAAGTGTGTGTAAGTCTCGCTTTCCTTGCTGCAAGTGTTACGGGCCAAAATTCTTTAAGGTGATTTTTTCAAACTGCTATAGGTCTCGCAATCTGAATTGTGTGATTGAGTTTTGTGTTGATATGTAGTTCCACTGGTCGTAGGGGAACATCGCCTATGGTGCTCATCTCCACCTTCGGTGCTCCCTGCCTAAGTCGTACAGGGTTGTAGGGATGAGCACCTACGGCGCTCATCTCCACCAGCCCTAGGAGCGCCTTTGGAGAGCCCGCAAGCGTTAGCAACCACCCGTATGGCTCCCATCTATATATGTGATGATAATGAGTATTAAAGTATTGTGATACGTTTTGTATTAGACAAACACCTTCTTTACATAGACAAGCTTTCAAGAGGTTCACTCTCTCTTTATCAGTCTGAAGCAATACTGACATGAGATGGAACCTCAGTTTGAAAATAAACAGAAAGAGTGGAGACAGCTTCTGACATCATCAGATAAAAACATATAGGGGGAATAAACACAACATAGTATATAAACAAATATGCATATTCTATATACACATATACATCACTATATACATGAAAAACTAGAGCACTGTAGTCCACAGTGATATCCTTTCTGTTGGAAAAACACATCAATAAGAGTGACAAGTCTGTTACTGTAACATAAGAAAAATGTATAAGAAATTGTGAACATGTGTTAGAAAATACATCCTCACCTCACTAAGAATGACAAGCCTGTATAATAAGAAAAATTCACATGAAATTGTCATAATGTGTTAGAAAACCTAAGTCCATATTAAGTCCGGTATTTTTAGCATTGAAGAATGTGCTCATCTTTATTTCAAATGCTTATCTATCCTGGATGTTTTTAACATTTCCACTGAATATTTAGATTTTATAGGATGGGGAGATCATTCTGGCTAAAACGGTGTCCCTCTGGAGTACAATAATTGTCTTCATTGTACTTTCTTATTAAATGCCTGTGTAAATGTATTGACAAGTGCTGTTTTTGCCTGACTTTTCCAATGTAACATCCTGTTTCACATATATATCACATAATACATATATATCTTCCTTGTATGTTCTGAGCTTTCGACAGTGTACTGTTTTAGTCGCTTTCCATTGATCTGTTTCTAATTTATAAAAAAAAAGAAATATAAGATAGCACTAAAACCTATAAAAAAATTATATTTTCAGCTGCTTTGTTGCAGAGAGTGCTACAATCCTCTTCAAATAAATAAGCAAACATAATAAAAAAGAAACAAGTATTAAAAGTACTAAATGTAAAAACTAATTGTAGGTGATAACTAAAGTAATTTTTTATAGAAATATTAAAACTGTAGTGGTACCTTTAAGAAATATCAACATTTGTTAAAGTGTTCTTAAGAATGTATATTTTTCAGGCTGTTTTGAGTATTTCTATGTGTGCATTTAATTAAAGTATATAACATTATAATTATAATTATGAATGTCTGACTTATGGAGAGTTGGAGACATCTAGTGGTCAATTTATATTTGATAATATCCTTTAAGGAATATTTCGTTCTGATTTATAAGGGAATGTGTAAGTTTTTTCTCTTTTTTTAGGATATCTGTATATAGTATATGTTTTAGGAGGTTATTTGTATTGATACAAGTTAACCAGGATTTTTATATAGATTTCTATTGTGAGTACATTGATATTGCAAGTAAAGAGTTAATTAAAATAAAGCATTTCTTACATTTTCATTCATTTTCATTTATGATTTAAGTAGTTAAATAATCTATATAAGGGACTACCCATATATATTTACATTACAGTCGGATACTTCACATATTTTTTTCATAAAACATTATTTTTCCTTTAAAGTTGATATAATGCGCCAACATATTCCGTAGCGCTGTACAAGGGTTGAGTATAAGAAAAATACAATATCAACACATGGCAAAAAGAAGAGAAAGATATTACTATCATAGCTTCTGTTGGTGTGGATGAATGATACTAATATACCATCTGACATGAATACCTTGTGGTACAATTAATGACTGCTACACTAGTTTGATTACTTTTATCCCCAACAATTTCTGGCATATTTCACCCTTGGTTTTAATTGCAGTGTTTTATATTGTTGAAATACTATATTATACATTACCCTCCTGTGAAGACTGCTTTGCTCAGTAAGAATCCTAAAATGAACTGCTGTGGTGTTAAGGGTTGCTATGGCAACAGTGATGGTTGCAAAGTGAACATTAATTGTCTGCATGAGAGAAAGTGCTATTTCAGCTCATGAGCACAGAGGAGTCACAGCAGAAGATTGTCTTAACATTATGGGTACCTAAAACTTCTTCTCTATGTATTGCTGTATGCTTGAGACATATAGAGGTAATGTGATGGATTTATACATTTTCCATTCCAATCTTTTCAATGTGTAGGACAGAGTCACTTAATAACTGCCATGTTTCCCAGGTCCTAAAGCAGACCTCCTGCCAGGGAATCCCTAGCACCAATACACCGGAACACACAGAAGAGAGGACCTAATCATTTGATGTTATAAGTCTTGTTGAATTCAGGGCTCAATTTGGATTCTTTATTCTCTCTTTTTGTACCTGGTGTATGTTGCTTTACTGGTATTGGCACATGAGTTTTTATTTTTATAAATTCATATTGTTGTTGTGAAGATGTAGTATTTTTTTCTACATATTTAGCTTCATCTATGTTGTGCTCCCGTGTTTTCAAAGGAGGCTTACTCTTTGGTGATCTAGATGGTGTTTCTTTGTATAAAGTTGATGTATTAGGTGGTGGTATTTGGCATGTGTCTGCATTTATTTGCAGGATTGATTGAGTTATGTGTAGATCTTTGAGGATTTTTGTCTTTAAGTCCATTTGATATAAGGTTCACCATGACCATCAGCCCTTTGGACTCATATAATGTGCCCAGGATGATCAGGATTTTGAGGACGGCCATTGCGCTGGCCACATAAGCACTCCTATCAGGACTGCCTCCTGGGAATAGTTGGTTGAGGGACTGGGCTCAGAAGTTTTAAAGTATGGTTTATAGTTATTTTATATGCTATGTTGATTACTGTGTGTTTAATTGTATCCAGTTGATAAGGAGTTAACTTGCAGTTAGAATGTTATGAGGTTGCCAGTGACAGTTGAGAGCGTTATGTAATGTGTGTTTCTGGGGTAACTGTGATTTTGAGAAGTCAAGTCAGTTTTGAATGCAGTCTGTGATGCTCCTAAATAAAGGGAGGTAACTGAGAAGAAAATGGCTGCCCTGGTCCCGTACAAGTAAGTATCGAGCCTTATCAAGCCTGACAAGAAGAAAGCAGAGTGTAACAGTTCCCTTTCACTGTGACAATACATATATGTCACTGTTAAGTTGTGTTGTTTTTGTTGTTATTCGAATTTTAGCTCCTTGATGAGGCCAAATATCTTATCTTCCATAATAATTGAACAGTGAAGCAGCCATGAATGTCCAGTAATCTAGTCATTTACTAATTATCTATCTATCTATCTATCTATCTATCTATCTGTCTCTATCTATCTATCTATCTATCTATCTATCTATCTATCAATATATATATCTAGATTGAGAATAAGTATTGCAGTATATTGTGATACCTTTTGTATTGGACAAATGCCTTATTTATATTGATGAGCTTTTGAGAGGTCTGACCTCTTGTTATCAAGTCTGAAGCAATACTGACATGGAACCCTCAATTTGAATAAAAACAGCAGATGTAGAGATAGCAGAGACAGCATCTGACATTATCAGGTAAATACAAGTCCACATTAAGTCATGTGTTTTTAGTGTGGAAGAATGTGATCATCTTTATTTAAAATGCTTTTTAAAATTTCCTGTGAGTTTTTTGATTTTTGGGTTTAAGATGGTGTGTACATTCTGGCTAAAATGGTGTGTAACTGGGGTACAGTAATTATCTTTATTGTGCTTTCTTATTAAATGTCTGTGTAAATTCATCCTTAATTGCAGTTGTTCAAAATAGGAATTCAGCAGTAGCTATTTCTAGTGTTCTCATTAGACCTAAAGCAAAGCTCATTACAAGAGCACAAGCTGATGAAAGGGACTTTCTGATGTCTCTGCTATAGCATTGCAGCTTATTTATTTAATCATGTTGTTTGAAAGTCTATAGAAAAGAAGGGCATTATTTACAGCAGACCACAACTTTATTATATTTTCAATAACTATAAAAACTATAAAACTTTTAATCAATTAAATTAAAACCAAATTAGAACACTCCACCTAAGTGTTTCAAATGTATTTGGGCTAATCTTCAATTATTTTTCTTTTCCACACGAAACAAAGGAGTGGATTTGATGTCTATGGGTTCACAGCCAGTGATACTTAAATATTTTTTGGCCATTGTGTTATAACTAAACTATAAAGACAGTGGGCCCGTTTCAATTGCAAGCCCGCAACTAGATCATTGTAGGCCATATATCTACGGGTGTTTTGTGGACTCCTGTTTGTCTCCGGAGCTATTCAATTTTTCAAGGCCATAAGTTACTGGCCCAAAGCCGACTCAGTAAACCAAGTACTGGTTCATAGCAGTTCAGGGAACATGATAAATTAGGCAAGCCCGTAACTTCCCATTTCGAATCAGCCAATAGAAAATAAAACTGTCAGTTGAATTGGGATCTATATTCATAACCCTAGACACCTTTTGGTATTTCTCAAAATATATTTTAAGGTGGCTCTAAGATCATCTGGGTCTTTGAGTGGTATTAGAATCTTTTGGTGAGGATACAGTTAGGTAATTCTTACTCCAAGTGTGCTCATGGTTATTAATATAAAATTATTTACATAAAATATATCATTTAAATTAAATTGTACAAAGAAACTTCAAACTCTTTTTTTATATACATTCTGTCTCTTATTGTGAGACAACTTCCACTGTTACACTTTAGATTGGCAAAAAATGTCAAATATATCTTCTGATTCAATCAGTGTAAGAGACTTCTCATTTCCTAATATTTTCTCTGACTCTTAATGTGGAGTAAAGTCCACTTTTTGCACCTTGGATTACTTTAAATTTATCAACCATTTTATATACACAACCACTATATACAGTTTCAAGTACGTGCTATAGGAAGCTTCTTATATTCTGTTAGGCCAAGCTTTTTTTCTATGCATTTGTTATCATTCCCTTATCTCAATAGTGGTGTAAGTGAAACATTATTGTGCCATTGCGAGCTTAACTTCCTTAATAACCTCTTTGCAGGTAGTTAAAATAATCTTAAAGGGCTAAATATAGTCAAAGTTTACTCAGACGGTCTCACGCCGACATCACTGCAACCTCTGAGTCCCTACAACAGTGATATGCGTCTTACGTAAGGACTCACGTTCATAGTTACATATTTACATAGTAATTGAGGGTGAAAAAAGATTTTTAGTCCATCAAGTTAGACCTTCTACGATCTCCTCTGATCTGCAATATGCAGATTAGTTATTAATTGATCCATAGGAAGGCAAACAGAAGAAGAAAAAAAAAGTGAATCTTAGCCAATCGTCTAAAAATGGAAAAAAGAATTCCTTCCTGACCCTAGGTACTGGCGATCAAATTCCTCCCTGGATCAATACTCCCTCTCTAATAACTCTGAATGGCCTTTTTAATTAAGAATATATCCAGGCCACCCTTACTGTGAAAAAACGTTTTCTTTCTTTAAGGTGGATTTTTTTTACTTCTAACCACAAAGGATGTCCTCTTGACAGTTTAAAAACTCTTGGCACAAAAAGCTAACTTGAAAACACTTTATATGGATGAATTTATATAATGCAATCATATCTCTTCTTAGATGCCTTTTTTCTAGAGAAAAATATGTTTAATTTGGTCAGTCTTTCTTCATAACTAGGCTTTTCCATTCCCTTTATTAGTTTTGAACCCCTTCTCTGTACCTTTTGCAGATCTAAAATGTCCTCTTTTGAAGTGGTGCCCAAAATTGTACTCCATATTGCTGATGACGTGTTCTAGGGATTTGTATAGTGGCGGAATTATATCTGCTTCCCTTGCTTCTAAACCCTTCTTAATACATGCTAATATTTTACTTGCCTTTGCAGCTGCAGCTTGGTTTTAAGCACTACTTACACAAGCACTCCAAAATCCCTTTTATGAGATACCCCTAGATTAGTTCCATTTGATTATAAATGACAAGGCTATTTTTCCTTCCCAGATGCATAAGTTCACATTTATTTATATTAAATATCATCTATCATTTAGTTGCCCATTCCTCTAATTTATATAAATCCCTTTGGAAGGAAAGTACATCATTATCTTATTTAATTACCATGCACAACTTTATATCATCAGCAAAATTGGAGACACTACTTTTCAGTCATTAATAGATATGTGAAAAAGGAGAGGACCGAATACTGCACCCTGAGGAACCCCACTTACCACTTTAGTCTAATTGGAGTATGTTTTATTTACCACAAACCTTTGCTTCCTTTCTTTTAGCCAGCTCTCAATCCATGTGCATTTACTGAAATTCATGTAACCTTTAGTATGCACAATAGTCTTCCATGTGGCACTGTAGCAAATGCCTTGGTAAAATCCACAAATATTACATCCACTGAGTAGCCTTGATCCAGGTTCCTACTTACCTCTTCAAAGAATCTGATTAGAATTTTTTAACATGACTTATCCCTCATAAATCCATGTTGACTTCTACTTATAATTTTGTTCAAACAGACATATTCTTGTATACTATCCCTTATTAACCCTTCTAAAAGCTTTGCCACTACAGAAATGAGGCTTATGGGTCTATCATTTCCTGCATTTATCCTTGCACCCTTCTTAAATATAGCTATCACCTATTTTTTCCTCCAATTATCTGGTAGCAACCCTGTGTTTAGTGAATCTTGAAAAATTAAATATAATTGTTTGGCTATAACAGAACCCAGTTCCCTCAGTACCCTTGGATGTATTCTATCAGGACCTGTGGCTTTTTCAGCCTCGTTTTGATTTCTTCCTGCAATAGCCAATTATTTGGTGAAGGCAGTGTAGACCCAACCACTAGTACCTCCCTTGTGCATACCGAAGAAAATAACCTATTTAGCTCATCTGCCTTTTCCTGGTCACTAATTATCAGATGCCTGTTTAACATTGTAATGTTCCTTTAGCTTCCTTCCTGGCCTTTGTCCCATTAATATACTTAAAAAAATATTTTAGGGTTATTATTACTCTCTTTTGCAACTATTTTTAATTTTCTATTTTAGACAGTCTAATTTTTTTTTGAAGCCTTGTTGATTTCCTTGTACTTACGTAAAGCAGTCTCTGTCCCCTCTTTGTATTATTTAAATGTCTCTTTTGTACTCCTTATCTTGAACTTTAAATCATTGTTAAGCCACATTAAATGTGATATACACCTTTTAATTTTATTCCCACGTGATATATGGTGATAAATATATATATTTAGTAAGGATTTAAATGTTGTTTATTTATGTTCAGTATTTTTACCCACCAGTTCTTTGTCTCAGTCTATATGTTGTAAATCTGCCCTTCTGAAATTAATAATTTTTGTCGGCCCCATACAGTTTTTTTTTTTTTTAATTCAATCTCAAATGAGATTGTATTGTGATCACTGTTTCGCAAAGGTTGCCCTTTTTCAACATTTGATACCATATCATTATTATTTTTGATAATTAAGTCCAAAATAGCTTTATTTCTAGAAGGTTCTTGAATAACCTGGGCCAGATAATGACCCCGGAGTGTACTCAAGAACCTGCTCCCCTTAGCTGAACTGCTGGTCTCATTTATCCAGTTTATTTCAGGGTAATTAAAATCTTACATTATTAGAACTTGCCCATGCTTAGCTGCATTTCCAATCTGTAACAATAATTGTATTTTCTCACTTTTAATTATATTTGGGGGTTAATAGCATACTCCTACCAATATTCTTTTCAAATGTTCTTCCCCGCTATTTATCTCTATCCACAAACATTCAACATTACCGCTAATTCCAGCATAAATATCTTCTCTTACTTGACCCAAGCATGATGCATTTAGGCTTTCATGAAATGATTGACACCACGACCGATATTTGGGAGAAACACGGGCCACAGCTTTATTCATAAATTAACCATTTTAACATAAACATAAAAACCTGTATATAGTATACATATTAACATATTAACATCCAGGGGGAGGAGCCCGGCCACGGACAGTGACCTCACGCCTTGGGCCCTGCACATAGCCCCAATGCTTATATTAAACACGCCCTGTGATTTTAGGGCCACACCCACTTAGGCCAGTGGGCTGGGCAACTCACCTCCCGCCTACCCAAACAACACAACTATACATCAATAAATGCCACTTCTCCACTTACCTTCTTTTTTTTTTTTTATATTTATTATATATCTATAAATCTTTATATTATTATTTCTTTCTTTTTTTTTATAACAATAACAACTTTTTACATTCAACCAAATTAGGGTGGGAGGGTGGTATTTCACTTGGAGACCGCTCTGTACTGATGAAGACGAGCGAATACGGCGGAAGTCCCGCCCCCGACGTTTCCGATTGGCTGTTCAGCCTTACAGGCTCCGCTGGGTCACCAACGCTGCGGGCTGACCAAGGAAGCCTGTGCAGCCTCCGCGTCATCAATATGCTTATTTTCAGGCTTAATATATAGTCAAACCCGCCTTCTCTTTCAAATCCCTCTTTCTCTTTTACCATTGCCCCTATCTTTCCAAAATAGGTTATAACTATCCAGATTAACAGTCCAGTCATGAGATTCACCCCACCATGTTTTAGTAATTCCTATTAAATCCCATTTTTCATTAATTGCTAATAAATCGAACTCGCCCATTTTCCCTGGCAAGCTTCTGGCATTAGAGAGCATACACGTTATGTTATGAGTTTGTAGTTCTGAAATGACTGTCTCTGTACTTGAGTTACTCCTTATTGACTATACTAACGATCCCCTATCTCCTCCCCTATGAGTAGTTAATTCATCCCTTATCCCCTCTACACTTTGTACCCCATTACAATCAGCTAGTCCCTCCCCCACCTACTAGTTTAAAAACTCCCCCAGCCTTTCTACCATCCCATCTCCTAGTACAAATGCTCCTTCATCATTAAGGTGCAATCCATCCCTTCTATAGAGATTGTACTGAAGTGAGAAGTCAGCAAAGTGTACTCAAAACCCCAAACCCTTCTTAGTGCACCGCATTTTTAGCCACTCATTAACCTCTCTAAGTTCCTCCTGGCACCCTGGACAAGCATGTGGCACACCTAATATCTCAGAAAATACTACCTTGCAGGTCCTTGCTTTAAGCTTATATTCACATTACACCTGACATGTTTCTACATCACTAGGCGCACTTTGACAAACACTCTGTGCTCCTAATGGTACCACATTGGCAAGGTTTGTACCCACATTATCTTATTAAAGAGACACTGTCACCAAAATCAGATTGCTTTCTTTACTCATAGACTCAGCGGCTGCTGGTATCCACCCACTATAAGTTCAGTGAGGGAGGAATCAGCTACATTTTAAGACACAAAGTGTCCCGATACAGTGATCTCCAACTTGTTGTTGTATTAGAGGTCTACCTTGGAGAGAGATGATCCTGTTGAGTCAGCCTATCAGTGATTGTTTATTGTGCTATCAGATGTGATGGTGCTTAAAACACTTTATACCTTTCTCAACCAAGGCCTAAATGACCTTATCAGGGTGGATTGCTACAGATTGGTTACTATGACTTGTTCTGTAGGCCGTGTATTCTAATCTCTTACTTCAGATATATTTCAGATTGAAATTATTGTTGACTTAGAACATGGTCTAACAGTTGGACTCATAAATGGGGTATGATATCCACATGTCCTGTGAAAAAGAGGGGTTTTCAGGAGGTTTAGGCTCAGAGCATTGACTAATCTATTTTAAAGCTTATATCTCTAGAAAGGGAATGTGGCAGTAATTACATTACAATATTTCAAGGTTAATTATTCAGAGAGTGATATAGAAAATGTGACGGCAGATTTTGTAAAGACTTGGAGTAGAATTGAACTGACCAGTTGTATAGGGGGTTATATGACTAGGGAAAGCAATCATTGTATAGCAGGTAACATAAACACACATATATACCTGGTAATACACATCATTCACGCATGTACCTGGTAATACACATATAATACACATACGTCATACACGTATGTCCCTGGAACTGTACTACAGTAATATATTGGCTTTCTTGCAGGGTGTTCCCCTTACTGCTGAAGTGTTTGACCTGGTGGTGGATTGTAAATGCAAACATCTACACATGAGAGGTGCTGCACTAACTGAATCAGCTGTTTATGCACCAGATCCAGATGAATAACTATACTAATACAGGCAAGGAGAGCTCACTATTTTATTAGTAATATTAAAGAATTTTATTTATATCAAAACACTAACCAGGTATATTGTGAGTTTAAATCAATTGCATTGAAAGAAAATAAGGTTGTGCTAAATCCAAGTATATGTAAATCAATTAAAAACTTGGAACTTTATTTACATATATTAAAATAATGTTGCAATAAGCCACAGGATGTCCTGGCACTCTTATATTGGTTGGGTTAATGCTAAGAACCTCTGTCTCTCAAAAAACTAATTGGAAGAGACAATCTAAAACCCTAATAAGATAATAACAAAGGACTACATCCAACCTCCAGCTTATATGTTCAATGTAGATTTATCAACCAATGTGAAAGTCTGAGGCACAATAGACCTATATGGCCTATATCCCAGGGATCTACTGTCTGTAGGGCTAAGGAGCACCCCACAAGATAGTAGGAGATCTATAATAGTTAGGAGGTAGGTAGATAGGGATCCTAAGGTGAACTATATTAGAGGGTCTGCACTTGTGCCAGAAAAATGTTTAAAAAACACACAGACAACTAAAAACTGAAAACTTTTTAGCCTAAATAGAACCCAATGGGGTTTGAACTGAGACTAACCAAGTCGTTTGAAAGATATATAAGAAAATAGATTTATGTTCCTATACAGACCAATTGGGCATTAATCTGTATTTACTATGCTAAAGATACACTTGGTAGTCTCATTAAGTAGCAACCTAATGGGTGTTGCCCTCCCGTTTCACAAGAAAAGGCTTTTTCAAAGGCTAAATATTACTAAGGAGAACTCTAGACGTAGCAAGTATAAATACCTTTTTGGTAGGAGAAGTCATCTTTTTGAGATAAAATTAATTTTCTTGTGACATCATGAGTGTATATGTAAACGCATGTAGCGTGATAACGTCACATGTTTCGTGCACACCTGTGCATGCGCTGTGCTCTGTAGCAAGCACATAGATGAAAATAGCTCAGATACAGACAGGATTAAATGGAGACTAATGCAAATTCAAAATGAGGATGCGCATAAAGACTGCACACGCACATTAGACTGAAATCGGCACTTAGAAATATGAGTTTGGTTGTTTAGCAGAGAATACTTTTGAACACTGTTCTCTCGAAGCTGTGCGCGTGTGCGCGTGCACACAGATAAAGAGACGAGTGCACACAGGAAGCCATCGAGCGCACACTGCCACGCAGCAAAAAATTGAGAGTGGAAAGGGATTTTGAAAATTATTCCCTGAAACGTAAGTGAAACTTTAGCTATGGTTAAAAATATAATCAGTTTGGCTGCAAGATAATTGACAGGTTAAAAAAACCCTGTAGTTGTAAATGACATAACCTGTAGTTGTAAATGACATAACCTGTAGTTGTAAATGACATAACCTGTAGTTGTAAATGACATAACCTGTAGTTGTAAATGACATAACCTGTAGTTGTGGCCGAGCTCTGCTGTGTGACAGGAATAGGGAGATGAAAAATATGGAAGGTTAATTAGGATGGGTATGGTGGGGGAACTGGTGACAATTATTAGTTTATTCTTAGTAGGTGCTGCTGACTGGACAGATGCATGTGCTCTGTATGTCACTATAAAGAAAGTCCAATCCAGTACAGTTTGTGTTGAAGAGAATGTATGAAACAAAACATGGATTAGCAGGAGAGATAATCTGTACGAATACTTCTTTCAGCAATTATGGGTTTGTTTGTGGGAAATGTTTCTGGACTCTAGAACTGGGTGTTGAACATTATCCAAATGTTTTAAAAAGGAGAGCTTTGTATAAAGTAATTTATTAAAATATAATGACCCCCTCCCTCTCCATTCAGTACAGGAGACCAGGTGAATGGATTATTTGTGCAGTTGGTATCCTACTAAAGACAATACTGGATGGGAATCACAACTATTAGATACGTTTTACTTTTCTATATTTTATGCAGAACTAGAATGATCACATTGAGGCTTCACAGAAACCAATCACATAATGACTAGAAAACAAATATAAAAGAGTCTGGAGCTCTCCCACATCTAGGTCCTTTCTGTTTTCTTCTGTCTGGATCTGCCCAGCTCCATCCGCGTCCTCTTCTCTGCACCGTGCCCACCTTCTCTTCCGTTGGTGCTATCTTGCCAAGTTGCCTCCCGCTACTTTGGACTCCTTCTCTCCTGACTGCCCATCTCCTGCTCGTGGCTCCATTCCCGTCTGGCTTCTCGTGCATCTTGTCTTCTCATCTGTGCTTGTCCTGTTCTCTCTGGGGTCCGTGCCGGTTGCATCCCTCTTCGGTGAGTGACATCTCTTTATTCTGCGCTTTCTTGTGCTAGGCCCCTTGTGCACCTCTCCACCACGTCTTCACCTTTGTTTTTGTTGCTGGTGTGTGGCCCAACAGTATCATCAGGTAAATGATTTATCAAGTTGGTTTTTCCTTCTCTAATTTGAATTAGCAAATCATTGAATTCATTTTGGTCTTCAGAACTCATATCTTTTTCTAATCAAAAGGTGTGTAAATTCTTAAAAAATGTTTTTATTTTTTTCATCCTCCATTTCTTCTCTTGCTTAGGCGATTTTGTGTTAACGAAAAACCACAAATATGGCAAAAATGCACTTGTAACCTCACTCCCAGGCCTCCTGTCTCTCCCCCTGTGCTGTGTGTGAGTGTGCTATTATTTTTTTGTAATTATTTTTATTTTTTTCCAGGTTTTTAGAGTTACCAGCTTGGCTCGCAGTTGCGAGTTGCGAGCAGTGCAATATGCGCCTTTGGTGCTCATTGCAGTCTATGTCCCGCGTGGTCAATGGCTCACCTCGCTATATGAGGCCCGCAAAATGGGACCAACATCATAAGCTTTCCCAACACTGACAACTACATATGTGACTAGGAACTTGGCCGTCACAAATGACGGGTTTAAAATTGTAAGGCTAGCAATGCTGTTTGTCACAAAATCTGAGGCTTTTGCTCCTCTGAGCACCTTCGGGGCTCATCATGAGCCCTGTGCTGAACGTCTTTGGCACTCATCTGGTGGCTCTCGATGAGCTCCTTCTCCACTTATCTCGTGGTTTACAATGAGCGTCTTCTGCTTTTCCTTCCGCCTACTGTACGGTCCGCTCATTGCAGGTTTCGTGAACCTGGCAGTTTTGTGCTTGGGGATGCCATGCCTCTCTTTCCAGCATCTCCCCACTGTCCCTTCCCTGTGTGTTTGTCCTCTATGTGTCTGCTGAAGGTTTGCGTGTTATACGCTGAAGGCCTTTTATTTTATTGGTGTGTTACTGTCTTTGCCGTTGTGAATTTTCTAAGTACCTCGTGCCTGGCTTTGCTCAGCCTCGTTTTCATGCAGTTTCTGAATTTTTTACGTTTTTGTCCGCCCTTTTTTTTCGTCACTGAGCCGTTTTTGGATTGAAACCTCCAACTATTGCTCCAAATTGCTTGTAACCTCGCTCCCTGGCTCTCCCCCCATCCTCGAAGATGCGCCCCACACAAAGCAGCCGGAGTCCCATGGGCTTCAATGGCTCGCCTAGCTTCCCGAGGCTTCGAAGATGAGTGCCTTTGGCGCTCATCCAGCTTAAGTTGTGTACCGTATTCATCTCAGCTCACTTCACAAGCCTACGCAGATGAGCACCTTTCACGCTCATGCAGCCTAAGTCGTGAGCTGTACGCAGCTCGCAGGTTCCAGGTTGCGACCTGCGTTACCAACATCGCAAACGTTACGCACAGCTATAACTATATGGATACTGTAACGGATCTCCTGGCACCCCGACCGGGTACCTCCGTTGATAGACGCGTCCTAGTTTGCGCCAAGGCCTACAAGCACCGCACCAGACACCACACTACCACAGACTCCACAACCGCCGTAGTTTAGCTGGAGCCGCGTCGTCTTCCTTCCACCCTGTATGAATCGTCAGCATCCAGGACCGTGTGGGGAAGACCTCTCCTCCAAGGAGGACACATCAGAAACAAGCGTTCAGTAGTTACAGCTCAAGGGAGTATGCAAAAGCATAGCAATCCCCAGTAGGATATAGTGATCCCCTCTAAGAACGAGATGAGACTACGTTTTGAAGGGTCAAGTAGAACTATAACTTTAATGACAGGTGATCTCTTTTTATGCAATGGTGCCCTCTGAAGAACTACACCCACATAATTATCACAGCCAATTATATACATGGTTCAACCCCCACGTCTCCTCCCCTCAGATAACAGGTAACACAATTAAAACAGACACAATTTTAACCACATTCTGGATGTACCCCAAAAACAGGGGGTACACCTTAAAGTCCAGCACCATTCAATAGCTCTCACCCAGGGGAACAACATATAAAAAATGGCATGAATCAGACTAGGGGTTCAAAAGTTAGTAAAAGTGTGTTTTTCACATAACACACAGACATTTCACATATCCCCCACACAATACACATATAGGACAATAGGTGTGGTCACCCCTTCTTGAGGCAACTTGAAACAATCAGACAATGATTAAATCAGCCTTCTTTGTTCTTATCTGAGAATGAAAACACCCCATACAATCGACTCCCTTATCTGTAACAGGATTATCTCTCCTGCCAAGGTCTGCACTAGCCTGGGGCCAATATTCTGCAGAGCATAAACCAACATACATACCGTATATTACTAGGATCATATTTTAACCAAGAATTAAATAACCATAAACAGGGTAAAACAGTGATGGGTTCCGTTACAGCTGGGATCTGAGCGCACAAAACTACCAAATATCGCTCAGATCCTCTTCACACAGTTCAATTGCCATGTAGCTAAAGTCTTTCCCATAGTCTTTCATCATATGAACGGGCTCCATGGCATATCTATCTGTGGTATCATGGTTCACACAGGGCAAGTACCGAATGACCCCCCCCCCCCCCCCCCCTGTATGTAAAGGGCCAGAATGAGTGACATACACTCTGGTATGGCCGAATACTGTGTTTGAAGGTCAATATGTACCAAGGCCATAGACGCAGGGCAGGAGGCAGGCAAACAGTCCTCTCCAAGACAAAGTGGCGAAGGGCACTTCGTCACAGATACATTCATGCATTTACATATGTACAAACACATTATGAATAGTGCATACTCTATATAAAATAGATGCATATTATGTGTATGTATATCTACGAGCACATAAGTATATATTACACATCATCTCATGGGTAACCTTGTGAATGGATACATTTATGCACGTTTATATGTACAGCAATACTTGGAATGAGGCATACTCTATATTATATACATGCATATTATGTGTATGTATAACAACAAGCGCATATGCTTAGTATCATCTCATGTTAAATATGTTAAAGGGCCATCACCTTTACTGAATATATGTGTGTGTGTGTATATATATATATATATATATATATATATATATATATATATATATATATACAGTTGCAAGCAAAAGTATGTGAACCCTTTGGAATGATATGGATTTCTGCACAAATTGGTCATAAAATGTGATCTGATCTTCATCTAAGTCACAACAATAGACAATCACACTCTGCTTAAACTAATAACACACAACGAATTAAATGTTACCATGTTGTTATTGAACACACCATGTAAACATTCACAGTGCAGGTGGAAAAAGTATGTGAACCCTTGGATTTAATAACTGGTTGAACCTCCTTTGGCAGCAATAACTACAACCAAACTTTTCCTGTAGTTGCAGATCAGATGTGCACAACTGTCAGGAGTAATTCTTGACCATTTCTCTTTACAGAACTGTTTCAGTTCAGCAATATTCTTGGGATGACTGGTGTGAATCGCTTTCTTGAGGTCATGCCACAACATCTCAATCGGGTTGAGGTCGAAATAAAAGAGTTTGGAGACTAAAAAAAAATCTAAGCGACAGAAAAAATGGCCGCCGAACAAAACGAAAACGAGGCTACAGCACTCTAAACTCGCAAAACACCACAAGAAACTCGCAAAACACCACAAGAAACTCGTAAAACGCCACAAACCACCAACGGATATTCATACCACACAGTGCACACATTCATGACGCTTACACAGCAGCTCCACACCACTAATACTGCAGCAACATCAACACAGATTGCCAGCTCTTCAACACAATGCTTCCTGCATTTATTACTTCACAATAGGTAAAGTATATTACTTTATTAATGTATTATTTATTTTATCACAATGCTTCAAAATAGGTACAGTATATTCATTTAGTAATGTATTACATATTTCATTATTATACACCAAACAGCATTAGCTACCTTACAATTTCATTGCCGTCATTTTTTGACGGGCCATTCGCTAGTAACATATATAGATGACGTCTGTGTACGTCAGTACAATATGGAGATTACGTAGAGGAATCCAAACAATACCGCGCTTCCGGGCACTGAGGAAATCTTAAGTTGTGTCGCTGGAATCAGAGATAAATACTCATCAAAGATCATTTATTCACACAAAATATACCAAACAGTTTTAGGATATACAATTGTAATCATTAGTTGTGTGGTAAATATTGGTGCGTTATAAATAAAGAATAATATTAACAAGGTCCAGTCTACTTTTGGTCATTTACATATTGTATATATAATCTTTCTCACGTTTATCTTTTATTGAACTATTTCACCTGAGTTAAATATTGTTCTGTTGCTGCCTTCTTATACCTTTCAATACTTTGTTACATTTTTATGTATTTTTATAATTTGCAACAAAATAATTACAGGGATACAGACGGCCCGAGCTTAAGAACCGGCTCCCAAGGATTTTTATATGAGTTTGTTTTTATCTTCTGTTTGTTTGAATTAACAGAACAAGAAGAATCGTTTCTGTAACTTATTATTCCAGTACATGGTATTATTATTATTATTATTATTATTATTATTATTATTATTCAGGGGTCTGAGTTACATACAAATCAGACCAAAGTCATTCTCAGGAGCGTATTCCGTCTGTGACCCGGGGACCGCCTGTACTACTCTGAATAACAACTTATATTTTCCTGGCCCATGCTATATTTCTTACATCTTTCTCTGTGTTTTTATAATTTTAAGACATTGTAAAAAAATCCAATAATTGGCAACTAAAAAAAAACTATTCTCAGAGCAAAAATGAATATTAACCCTTAGTGCTCTCATTATATGACAGAAAGGACCAACTGGCCCCACCGATGGAAGGCTTATTTGTTTGGACCTAAACCATTACTGTTGTAATATGTTCTGACCTAAATAAAGATTTTTGACAGATGAAGACTACCATTTTGTAAATTGTGTTTATTTAATGGTGTTTATGTATAATAAGCTCATTACTCCTAATTATTAGTGTCAGAGTCCCCCCAGAGACCCCCTCTCTAGTAATGCCCAATCCCCACTGTTTACCTTCCCTTTGTGTTCCTCCTTCTCGGCTCACAACCCAAGCTTGTTTCCTGGATTTAAAGGGGCCACAGCTAAATATCAGGTGTTATGCTTGTTTGGTATAATAGGACATTAAGCCGTATAAGCCTGCATCTCCAGATTCATGATGCCGGATATCTTCATAAGCATAATCCCATGATTTCTCTCTCTATTCTTGACCTGACTATCCTGGTTCCTGTTCAGTAGTCCTGACTTCTATTTGATCCCTGGATTCCTGGTGATCTTTAGTGGATCTTGTCCGGTAATCAGTTGGCTTGGTTAACCTGCCTTGGAGCTCTTGTGTGAGTTTTGCATTACTACCCTGAGTTGGAAATCCTATGCTCTTTTTTCCTTTTTGAACCCTTAGATATTATACAAGACAGCATGTGCTTTGATTATAAAATACTTAATTGGCTTCTCAGTTGGAAGTTTTAATTAAACAAAATAGTTTATTCTGTAGTAAGATGCGTATTAAGGTTGTATAAATGATTTGCTTTATAACCTCTGAGTGAAGGAGCCCAAAATAGTGTTGTGTTTCTTAGTGATATATGTTTGCATTGGTAAGGAGGGACAGCAGTAAGGGGCCGAAGAACCAGGATAGAGAACATATACTTGGATGGGCCTAGAGCAGCCGAAGTGCCTAACTAACCCTGGAATTAGTCTCTGTTATATGTCATTCTTGTGTTCTGACAAATGTGTTTTAATATTACAAACGTGAGGGAGGGGATTAGAAATATCTTACATGTCCATTTTATAGATTGCACAATGTTGTATAAAATGTTACCCATGAGGGAGAGGGGAAGGAGCGGGGGGCACATCTTCATTTTCTCCCTGGGATACAGATTTTCTAGGAATGGCCGTGCCCCACACTATGGTATTGTGTCTCTCTGCCTCTTGTTGTGTTATTGTGTGTTTCATGTTTTGTAAAATGGATCATTTACTTAAGATTTACGTGAGCATAAATAAATAAGTAAACCCTGAAATCGTCCACCCTCTACTAAAGTAAGGTTTAAGAAGTTTAATATATGAGAAAAATGTGGCTGCTGTTATTATTGGGTTTACAAGCACACAATATTAAAAATCAAACAAAAAAACATTAAACTCACCTGAATTGGCGGTCCTTTTAGAGGATTTTACTGTAATGGAAGATTATAGAATACAATTATACATCTGGACTTTTATATGATCACCATTTTTATAAGAATTTATGATTTCAGGATATAGTGGATGTTTCACAAATAATATAATGGTCATCAACTGATATTAATAAACATTTCATGTAGTGCAAACCTTGACATTTATTTTTACATTATACAAAAATTATCCAAATTGCATCTCCCTGGACTTCAAAATCAGTTTGAGATTATACACCTTTGATCCTTTGTCTTGTGGTTAGATTAGAAAGTAGTTGATCTTAGGCATTGGATACCCCCCCGAGCCCCTCGCCTTCCCTAAGTCGTCTTTCTCTGACTCAATAAAGGTTCTGCTACCCAGGAGGAGCGCAGCTCGGGAGACGCTATACCTAACCAACAGTTCCCTGAAGCATCTGATCACTAGATCTCTCTCCCTGCGGTGCCCAGATCCTGACCAGAGGTAGCTGATAGCTTGGACCACATACTGCATGGCACCTGGCCGGGGAAGTAGACAGGTTGGTGCCGGGCCTTTGATGGAAGTCCTAGCGTGAAACTGGTCAACCTGTGGTAGGATTGTTCTATTTTTCCTTTCTAAGCCCAAACATATGAGGATTATGATTGGGGAAACTTCTTTTGCCATACCAAGTGTGACATTTTTGTGTCCATAACCCTTTCTGATCCACCTACTCAGCTGTATATCTTATATTTGTGTTAGTGTCTACTTAGTGCTATTTACTCCCTAGGGAATTGCACATGCTCAAATTGATTGTTTGTGATTGTGCAGAAAGTAAAAAAAAAAATATATGACTTTGTGCACTTTCAAACTTCTAGGAAGCATTTTAGATAATATGTTAAGCTAGGTTGGGGAATCAGAAAGGACGACTGACAGGAAAAATGACAAATTGCAAGGGTACATTTACTTATATTTAAGTTTCAATGTAGCTTTACATTAAAGTGAATGCACTTGGTACAGCATGTGGCACAACCTATAGTTTTAAACTATATCATATTTGGAGCCCTTGTTGTGCTCCATTAATGTTAGAAAGTATTGTGAGTTTTTTAATTTTCCATTCTCTGGTGTTTTATGCATTTATGACCCAAAACCATAACTGAACAATACGCAGACCCAAGTCCCTCTCCTACAGCACACAATCATTTTTCTCTCTCACGATGACCTTTAACTCTCTTGCCCATTGATGTTCTTCTGCGTTGGCCAACTATCTGATAAACTGTATATATGCAAAAATAAGAACCGGTGCTTCTGGGAACAAACAATAATGATGACGGCTTGTTCTAAAGGCATAGTAACCTACCCAGAGAGCAACACTATACTAGCTCACTTGTGCCCTTCACAGGGAGAAATATCCCATAGTATATCAGTGATACAGCCCAAAAATACCGGGCAATTCTACCCTGAACAGGAGAAACGGGTACATGTTGGTCTTAGTTGGGCTCTTCAGTAGGGGTTAGATGAGAGGCACAAGTGAACTAAAAGAGGCTTAGCTCTGAATGGGTTACTAGGCCCACAGAACTAATCTTCTTAGGATAGTTTCTTCTCAGCTGAGCACCTCAGACTTTAAAGGATATACAGAATATATATATATATATATATATATATATATATATATATATATATACACAGAAATAAGCAGACAGTTGCATACTGTACATTTCGATGCATGGATCTTAAACTTAAAAAGGATAGATCAATAAGAAAGGAGAGTAAGTAACTAGGGTGAGGAGACACAAATCCCATAGGGCCAAACTGAAGTATAAAATCGAAATGTCTCCTTTCCACTTGCACCACAAAGCAACATCTCTCACTTTTTAGCAATTGCCACTTAATTCCCCTCCAGATGTACCACTTAGTAGTCCAAGGTCCGGGACTGTGTAATCAGGAGATGTTGGAATGGGTTAGCCAGATCATTTACAGTATATGGGGAAATGGTACTCACATCTTACCATTTTTTCTATTTTTAGTTTTGTTATGTTCTTTCTCCTTTCTTGGCCTTGGACTGACCTTAAATGGCCCTGTAGCCAAAAAAGAAAACAAGAGAACAAGGCGTTGAACACATTTTAGCAACTGTCAGGATCTAGGCTACTCAGAATAAAATCTGAAAGGGTGAAGAGTATTGTTATACCCTATTACCTTAGATTATAATCACATTACATTTTTTGAATCACCCACATTTATTTAAAAAGTATTTGACGTCCATATGATACTTCTAAATGTAATATGGTACATGGATGATACAAAGGTTAGGAGACGACTGACACAATTAGGTGTAAAAATACCATTTTCTCCTTTACTCCACCCTCAACCTTTTTACTACAAACTCCCTCCTCGTGTATATAAATATTTCTGCAATTGATGAAAGAAGTGGATTGTCCTTGTATATTGAGATATTGAGCACATAGACTCTCCAATCTTCCAATATACCTGAGATCTTGTCCAGCTGAGAAATCGGAACAATTCATAGGAGAGGCCTTTTGGCCAATGGGACAAAGTCATACTGGTGCAACTCAAGGTCATCCTGGTGTGTGACGTCATTTGGCGTTCCCTGCTAAGACGCCCCAAGACTAACACAGACACTACCATCAGCTGGAGTCTATTGCCTTGATCACTACCTCTGTCACACTCCTGTCTCACAACTACAACCTTATATTCTAGATTGTAAGCTCGTCGGAGTAGGATCCTCAACTCTGTTGCACCAAACTTCAGTTTGCCTTCTTATATATATATATGTGTAATTCTGCATACCGTAGTTTATAATTTGTCCTACCCTACTTATTCTGCTTAACTAAACTCTTTTGAATAACACAACAGAAATTAAGTAATAGCAATAGAAAACACAAAATGGTGTTTTGGTCATCACTCATCAGGATTTGCAGAAGTCATAAAAATGAACTAGAAAGGAATAAATGTTACATTTGCCTAGTATGTACTGTAAGAGTTGGAAAATGAATGTTAAAAAATGTGGGTTAAAAAGCTTATCTATACTCTGAGGTCATTGGTGTGTTTCTGCCAAGGACGACATGGCACAGTCTTTGGGTAGCATATATCTGCCCAGGTGGCACCTGGGGGTTGTGGGCGGGTCCCTCTCCTGCCTTTTCCTGTGGGTGGGGCCCATTCACCTTTAACAATCTTTTCCGTCCCGCTTTACCTTGCAAGCCTCAGTACACTTTTGCCCCTTTGCCTGGAGGAGGTCTTTGTATCTTGGCCTTCCTTGGCCTACCTTCGCAGATTTTGTCTCATATCTAATAAACAGCGATTTTACCCTTGTACAAGGTCAGTCTTTCTCATTATCAAGGGGATTCACCAAGCATACATACACAGATGTTGGCACCTTTGCATCAGATTTAAGGGCCATATCTACTAAATAGTGAAATTGTTTATATCAGTGGTCCCATTACATTGCCATGCAGCTTCAATAAGCCCTACCTTCGCATAGCTTGCCCTATATATATATACTAAGCAGTAACTTTGCCTTTTCCTTATCACGACTATCTGGCCCTCTAAGCAGGCTAAGATTCGGCAGCCTCTGGCACAGACTGGCTTCCCCTCACAGTAGGGGAAGGATTGGACCACATATATATATATATTTGAGTGTGTGTAGACATGAAGATATATAGCCCACAATGATTGTATCCCACCACTGGCTGGGAAACCCATGTACCCACTCCAGAATATCTGTTTTAGTAACTAGAACCAATAAGCAATCATAAAAACTCACCTGGATTCTCCCCACAGACTGCAAATTCTTCCCCTAAAGAAGTAAATTAAAGAATATCAGGAAAATGAAAATCCACTTTAGAAAAAATAATTACATTGAGAATTTAAGTGAGAAAGTTTTTTTCTGATATAAACTAAGCGTGCAGACTTATTGCAGAGGAGCTAACTATTGTAAAATGTATTTTTTCCACAAGATAAACGGAATACCTTTTCCAAATAAGAATATTTGATAATAATAATAAAATGACATAAAGGAACAATACAGAATAGTTACATCTGAATGTGATCTATAATATATTATGACCGAGTCAGCCTTACGGGAGTTCCTTGGACCTGCTGCTGACGACCTCTAAGTAAGACGTCAGGACTCCGCATCAGTCTCGTTACAGAGCTCCGTTGATAATTAGTTACACCCTCTGGCTAATGAAGGCAAATATCTCATACTAGTAACTTGCCCGTGAATTGGCAGTGCTCTCTCTCTTTCTGTACTCTCTCTTTCTCCCTGTGTGCTCTTTAATTGTGTGGTTTCTCTCTCTCCATGTGCTCTTTCTCTCTGTGCGCTCTCTTTCTCTGTGCGCTCTCTTTTTCTCTCTGTGTGCTCTCTCTCTCTCTCTGTGCGCTCTCTTTTTCTCTCTGTGTGCTCTCGCTCTCTCCCTGCCTGTGCTCTCTGTTTTCCTGAGTGCATGCTCTCTCTCTCTGGGTGCTGTCTCTCCCTGTACACCCTCACTCTGTGCTCTCTCGCTCTCTCCCTGTACGCTCTCTCCCTGTGTTGTCTCTAGCCCTGTGCTGTCTCTGCCTCTGTGCTGTCTCTTGCCCTGTGCTGTCTCTTGCCCTGTGCTGTCTCTGACTCTGTGCTGTCTCTGACTCTTTGCTGTCTCTTGCCCCTGTGCTGTCTCTTGCCCCTGTGCTGTCTCTGCCCCTGTGCTGTCTCTAGCCCTGTGCTGTCTCTGCCTCTGTGCTGTCTCTAGCCCTGTGCTGTCTCTAGCCCTGTGTTGTCTCTGCTTCTGTGTTGTCTCTAGCCTTGTGCTGTCTCTGCCTGTGTGCTGTCTCTGCCTCTGTGCTGTCTCTGCCTCTGTGCTGTCTCTGCCTCTGTGCTGTCTCTGGCCCTGTGCTGTCTCTTCCCCGTGTGCTGTCTCTTGCCCTGTGCTGTCTCTGCCTCTGTGCTGTCTCTGGCCCTGTGCTGTCTCTTGCCCTGTGCTGTCTCTTGCCCTGTGCTGTCTCTGCCTCTGTGCTGTCTCTAGCCCTGTGCTGTTTCTAGCCCTGTGCTGCCTCTGCCTCTGTGCTGTCTCTGACTCTGTGCTGTCTCTGCCCCTGTGCTGTCTCTAGCCCTGTGCTGTCTCTAGCCCTGTGCTGTCTCTGCCTCTGTGCTGTCTCTGCCTCTGTGATGTCTCTGCCTCTGTGCTGTCTCTAGCCCTGTGTTGTCTCTAGCCCTGTGTTGTCTCTAGCCCTGTGCTGTCTCTGCCTCTGTGCTGTCTCTAGCCCTGTGCTGTCTCTGCCTCTGTGCTGTCTCTGTCTCTGTCTCTCTCTGAGGTATATAATGGCCCCTTTTATCTTGACTCTCTGGCCCCGCCCCTGATGATGTTATGACCCCTCCCCCAATGACATCAGGGTTACACGCAATGACAACTTTTATAGCGATTGTTTCAAAAGCAGTTTGTGCACAGATAAAAATATACATTATATAACAATTGCAGCCATTATTTGTATCTAATGATTGAAACATATTCTTTTTAAGGTCTATTGTAGTGGGGAAACAAGGCGTGGCCCTTTGCAAGTGTTTACATTGAAAGGCCAAATATACAACATAAAAATAATACCAATATTGAATTTTCCCGTGATTTTATTTACTGCAAAAATTCAATATTGTTGTTTCTAGTTCCACATGATCTAATAATTAGCTGCTATCCCTGATGCATGCACTAGAAACTGCAATATGGAGTTCTATTTCATATTTTTTTAATTTATGCAAAATAAACAAATTTTTTATTGCTTTTTATTTGTGTGTTTCAATGCATGCTCCCAGGTCACAAAATATATTCTCTAATGATTTGTATATTACAAATGTTACATATTACAAGGAGAATAGACAGTATCCGTCTCACATTGCTTTAGTTTTGGGGGCGTCTCTTCTGGCTTCTCTTCTGTATTGTTGTCAACATCAATGGAATCTATTGTAGAAAAGTAAGAAAGTCGCAGAAATGATTGAACATCGACCACCCGGACATTGGCCAATTGTCATAGTTGTTTCATGTCCTTCTCCTCATCATAACCTATGACATCTCTGAGTTCACCTAAGTAACCTATTCTTATCCCAGATCACCATGGAGGAGATAAGGGAGTCATAAAGAACAACTGAAGAAAAACAGTAGAGAGAGTGATGGAGTGGGAAAGGATAATGTAATGGACTGGGGGGTCCTGGATCCACCAAAGGAAGCGGCTGGACTGAAATAAAGATGTCTGAAGAATGATAGCTCAGATGTTCTAGCCAGATTGCTATGAAGAGGAGCCATGTGGTTGTTTGGATGAGGTAGAGTGTGGTCATGCCAAAATAAGATTATTATTATAAGAAGGTGTTTTATTGTTGAGGGATTTATACATTAGGGTCATGATTTTACATTTTCTTCTGGAGACTATGGGAAGCCAATGGAGGGACTGACAGAGACGAGCAGCAGACACTGAACATTGAGTATGGAAGATGAGTCTAGTGGAGGAGTCATTATGGACTGGAGTGGAGGGAGACGGGGATGGGGAGGCCAGCAAGGAGCGAGTTGTATTAGTAGAGGTAAGATATGATGAGAGAGTGATACCATTGGTATTGGATCTTTATTCCAATATAGATGCTGAGCGCTAAGTCCATCAAATGGCCGCACTTCCTTGTTCTGTCCATATTATCCTATATATGCCGGGTATGTGGCGCCGCTGTCGTACCGTTCTGGTAAATCAATGATGATGAGAGAGTGAATTAGAGTTTTGCTTGTGTTTTATGTGACATATTATGGAGATAGATTGTATGTGAGGAATGAACAAGAGGGCAGGATCCAGTAGGACCCCAAGACAACGGGCCTGAGAGTGATGATGACATTGTCAGCACTGAGAGATATGTGTGGGAGCCGAGGGTGAGAAGATTAGGAGCTGATAATAAAAGTGCCAAGACTGCCCTTACCTGGACTGTTCTTACATGTAAGTGATTTTACTCCTGTGATGGTAAAAGGGAAAATAATACAAATTAATACATTTTATAAGCAGACCTTATATACTGTATGTCATTAGCAGAATACAACCCCTTTTTATGGAAACATCTCGTGCCCTTTATCAGTATTTATACCGACATTTTCCAAGGTGGATCTCCTCCCGTATATTTCATACTGTGGCACATCCTGTAGTTTATTTTCCTGCAGTTCCCGATTTATTGCCACAGGGAAATATGCTGCAATTACTGCGACACCGTGAGATATTCAGAGGCGTTTCAGGTTATAGTCTTGGAGGAAAGTAAAAGTTATCACACAATTACTTTAAATGATTGATCTATACTGATTAAGTGGGGTTCACTGGTGGTCCAGTGGTTAGGATTTGGTGCTTTCACCACTGTGACCTGGGTTCAATTACAGTCAGGGAAGCAAGAGATAACACCCTGAAGCCGAGCAGGGTTGAGCCTGGTCAGTTCTTGGATGGGAGACCACCTAGGATTACCAGGAGCTGTATGCTGTGGCCCACTGGAGAAGGAACTGGCAACCCACTCCAGTATATCTGCCATAAATAACAAGTGGATCAGCATGGTGTATTGCGGTCTCTGAGGTCACACGACTAATGCAAACACACATACTAAGTAAACGCCATGATAGCCGGACCATTCTTGTTATTTCAGAGCACGGCCATGTCCCACTTTCTTTGGTTCTCCCGGGTGTTTCACTCAAAGTCCAGGAGGCGGAGAGGACAAGATCGAGTCTATGTTGTACTATACATTTGTGTATAGAGCAGTATACACATATCAAGTTTATGTTATTTTTCCCTATATGTTCACTTGAAATATTGCTGTATATATAACATGTCATTAAAAATGTAATTTTCTTAAGTAAACTTAAATTAACATTTGCAAATTTTTACTGTAAATCCGCCTTCATGATTTATTACTAAGGATAAAGTGATATCTCTTTTTAATGACAGACGACTGCCAATAATTGACAATTACCCAGGTGTTCGGTCTAATGTCATGTGTAAATGAAAGGACTGAGCATGCCCAGACATTCCCAGAAAGGAAGTAATCAGCATAAACCGTGCGGGTATCCCTGGGGTCTGGGCGTTATTTCTGTTTGCTTACGGTTTTCGGCTGTACACTTACAAACTTTAAGTTTACTGTAAAAAAAAATATTTTTTAGAAAAAATAAAATTCAGTTGATAAATAATTTGTTATTGGCAATAGTTTTATATTATACCACAAGTGTAAACCTTTAAGCTCACAAACATTTTACGTAAACTCATTGTTTAGTAATTCAGTCGTGTCCGACTCTCGGTGACCCTTTGAACTGTAGCATAAAGTTGGACCATAAGGTTATCTTGGAAATAATACTAGAACGGGTTGTCAATTGCTTCTCCAGTGGACTGCACTTTATCTGACCTCTCTGCTATGACCTACCCATCTTGGGTGTCACTACATGGCTCATAGATCCAATGACAAAGTAGGGATCCAGAAGGGGACATAAACTCAGCCACTTGTAAGTACTTACCTCTCAAGTAATAACAGTTGTAGTAATGGCATCTTCTTCTTGTTGTTTTTAGAACATAATTATTATAACTGTCAGAACTTGTTACTTGGAAAACCTCATCCATGGGAATCAAAATCTCATCTTTCACTTGAGTGATATCTTTAATATTCGCGCCGAAGCAGCTGGTGAACGTAAAGAAGACGTCTTCTCCAGATTTCTCAGCCACTTGTTTGTCAGTAAATGTAGAAAGAAACTGTCCAAACCTAATGTTGCTCCCAAATTCAGAAGCTGGATAATTATGTATTCCCCCATAAACTGACCACGGTTTACACAAGGAATTGGACCTTAAGAAACGAACTGCTCTAGTGAGAAAAAAGTGAAGAGCGTTGTATTTGAACGTTGAAGGATCAGAGCCAAATTGTTTCACTGCATCATTGAACTTTGTATAAACTGGACTTTGTCTATTAGAAAACACCAGGACTGCAATGCCATATTCATCCCGAAATCCTCCGGGCACAACATGATTCACACTGAGCCATTTGCTTGTGGCTACATCCCAAGCTTCAGCAAATTCTCTATCTGAGCTTTTTTCCTCATTTAGTATTTTGTTTATGACCAACGTTTCCATGTCTTCAGTGCAGCCTTCATACTGGTCATCAAATGCATCGCTGGTCAGATAGGAATTGCGGCAGTACACCTGGTAAGATATAAAGACGGCTTCATTTATAAGATGCAGTTTAGGCTCACATTGTCCTAAAGTGAATATGGCTAAATGTCCCAAACGTTAAAGGACTTAAAATTCTACAGGGCCATGGGTGTAGGAGCCAAAACAAATCTGGTGGATAATTCAACACTACTCCCAGGACAGGATGCAGGGGCAGATTTAACTCCGGTGAACCCGGAGCCCTGCTCTGGAGGGGGGGGGGGGGGGGGGGGGGCACTGCTGCAGTGCCCCTCAATAACTTTTTTTTAAATATTACTTTGTTTATATTCTCAATGCCCCAATTTAAAAAAAAAAAAAAAAATATATATATATATATATATATATATATATATATATATATATATAAATAAATACTGTATATACTCGAGTATAAGCCGACCCGAGTATAAGCCGAGGCACCCATTTTACCACAAAATAACGGGTAAAATGAGTGACTCGAGTATAAGCCGAGGGTGGGAAATGTGCTGCCCCCTGTGTCCCTCTTGTGCCCTCTGTGTCCCCCCTCTCTCTCCTGTGTCTCTTCCCCCCTCCCTTATCACCCTCCTCAACCCCCCTCCTCATTCTGAACCTCCCTCCTCAACCCCACTCCTCATCCTCAACCTCCCTCACCAACCCCCTCCTCATTCCCCCATCCGTAACCCCCTCCTCAACCCCCTCCTCAACCTCAACCACCCTCCATAACCTCAACCTCCCTCCTCATCCTCAACCTCCCTCCTCATCCTCAACCACCTCCTCAACCTCAACCCCCTCCTCAACCTCCCTCCTCATCCTCCCTCCTCAACCCCCCATCCTCAACTCCCTCCTCAACCCCCCTCAACCTCACTCCTGAACCCCCCAACCTCATCCTCAACCCCCCATCCTCATCCTCAACACCCCCCATCCTCAACCCCCTCCTCACTCCTCCTCAACCTCAACCCCCCTCCTCAACCTCCCTCCTCCTTATCAACCCCTCATCCTCAACCCCCCATCCTCAACCCCCCTTAACCCCACTTCTCAACCCCATCCTCATCCTCCCCCTCAACCCCCCATCCTCATCCTCAACCTCCCATCCTCATCCTCAAAACCCATCCTCATCCTCAGCCCCCATCCTCAACCCCCTCCTCACCCCCCCTCAACCTCAACCCCCCTCCTCAACCTCCCTCCTCCTTATCAACCCCCTCCTCACCCCCCATCCTCAACCCCCTCCTCAACCTCACTCCTCAACCCCCCATCCTCATCCTCCCCCCTCAACCCCCCCTCCTCAACCTCCCCATCCTCATCCTCATCCTGTTCTTTGCTATCAAAAGAATTATGGTCCACTCTTCTTTAAAATTATGTTGGAAAATATTTTTTTTAAAAGCCTATTTATTTATAAATTATTTGTCATTTCCAAGGTAACCACCAGATAGAAGGAGGGTCAAGGATTCATTCATTCAAAAGAGGAGCTTAAACCTTTCAAAACAAAGGACCTATGTTAGTAACAGTGGAAGAAAGATAGAGGAGCTCTCTTAGAGTCCAAACTCTGAATAATTCACATGGTTGCTTATAATGTGAGTTTAGGTGAGAGGGAGTTAGTATCCCACTCCACCAAGAAATGCTATAGTGGACATAGTATTCTAGGTGAGGTATAATTAGGGATCAATTGAGTGGAATTAGTACCTCTAATTCTCGCCTTCTAATGCCTCTTACCATACAACCAAGAAATTTTTCATACTTTTAGATCATCTAAAAAAATAATTACAAATTCCTTTAATCTTGTTTTGTGGTCATCAAAATACCAGCAGTTATATATTATACATATTGGATTTTGTGGCCTAAGTGCATAATAATGTATTTATTTGTATTCAATTCTAGAGCTCACATATGATAACATATATAGTAGTGGACCAAGAACGCTGTCCGTAACGTTTGCGATGTTGGTCATGCAGTTGCGACCTTATGTACGGCGCACAACTTAGGCTGGATGAGCCAAAGGCACTCATCTGGGAATCCTCGCGAAGAGAGGCGAGCCATGTACGGCGTAGGACTTAGGCAGGATGAGCGCCGAAGGCGTTCATCTGCGAAGCCTCAAAAAGCGAGGCGAGCCGTGTTCAGCTCCCGACTTAGGCTGGTTGAGTGTCAAAGGCGCGCATCTGCGAAGCCTCGCAAAGCTAGGCAAGCCGTGTATGGCACAGGACTTAGGCTGGATTAGCGCCAAAGGCGCTTAGCTATGAAGTCCCGTGATGCAAGCCATGTACGGCGCAGGACTTGGGCTGCATTCTGAGGGTCGCAAAGGCGAGCCAACCACGTAACTCTAAAAACCCTACCAACAAAACAAAAATTACCAAATATAATAACACACACAGCATAGGAGTAGAGCCAGGAAGCCTGTGAGTGAGGTTGCAAGCAATAATAGCGGACAAAAAATACAAAAAAATCTGAAACAAGCTGAAAACGACGCTTTGCAACACCAGGCACACAGAACTTAAAATTGTACTCCCTTCATTTTTGACGGGCAAGTTCCTAGGTCTAATAAATTTTTTAATAATTTCACATTTGGTTTACATCTCCTGGATTCATAAATCTGTGTTGTAAACCTAGAGTGAAACTTTGTAGATTTTATATATTAGACCTATTAGGCCCAAGCACAAATCTCTTATTTCAAAACCATTCTGTTAACTATGACTATCTGTTGCTTATTCTTCAGCTAATCTCCTATACTAATGCACACCTCTCAGGGACCCTGCTTTTCTTACTCTGCTTAGTGTTTTATTGATGTAGGCTTCAATCCTGCCTGAATCTGCAGTAGCTTTATCATCAGAGCTAGCCTTTGTCCTTGGCGGTCTCTGAGTTCGTTGTGTCCTTGGTGGTCTCTCAGTCCGTTGGGGCCTTGGTGGTCTCTCAGTCTGTTGGGGCCTTGGTGGTCTCTCAGTCCGTCGTGTCCTTCTGTGATCCTCAGACTATGTTAAGAACACACACAACATATGAATTTCAGTGTTAATCTTATCAATCTCCTTTTCAAGTATCAGCATATGAATGTCCATAAATGTACACAGTTAAGAAGTGACAAATATACACTTTTTTGCAATACAACAGTTTATGTGGGCATACAAAGTGTACACAGAAATGGTTGTGGGTATTAATATATGTAGAAGAGAGGATAGTTATTCATGAATGCACTTTTTTTGTTGAATTTCAGCTGCTACGGGTTCCACGCTTAAAGCAAATAAATATGTGTTAAAGGACAACCTTGTCTAGTTCCTTTTCGGATGGTAAAAGGTCTGGATATGTTTACCATCATTTTAACTTATACTAATTGGGAATTTTAAATAACTTTATGTCGTAATAAGCGTTTTATATGTCAAGAGATTACAAGTTGGAATTTTAGCATATTCAACATGTGTAATTACATTTTATATATTTTTCTGATATCACCGGGAGCGTGTCTCATTGGATTAATCCTACCTGATATTTATGAATTAAGGAAGTATTGATTCTATTAACGAGTATCTTGGGAAATGTTTTAAAATCAATATTAAGTAATGAAATAGGATGAACCATTTTTTTAAATAATGTGTCATGATCTTATTTGGAATGGAATTTCTTCAGGACTGGTGTTCCCCTTTAAAATAAAATCAACTAAATTAAGTAAATGAAGTAAAAGTTAAAAACTATGGGCCCTATGTAAAAGCACTTACGAGTGACCTAACTGCATACATATGTTAATGATCCATTAATCTTTATTAAGTTTTGCACTGAAAATAAATCATATACTCTGTTAGACTTTGACACCCAAACTATTTGCTAATGAGATTTTACGGATCACTCGCAAATCAGGGCAGTTCAGTAATTGCAAAAAGCAGAGGAAAGATTTACTGGTACCAAAAACCACTCACAAGATGTTTTCAAACCTTTGCTGAGTCCCTAGAAGCATTTGAAGTGACAGTATAGAACAAAAAGCACTACAAAATGATGACATTTCAACATTATTTTAAACAACAATCCAATATCAACATATGTGTAATTAAAAATATGATATGTTAGTATTAAGCCTGTTTTATGATACAAAATCCAGGGTAACAAACAACCCAGTACTCTAATGCATTGTCTATAACTATATCATATTTTAACACAAAATAAACACATCTTTATTTATTGAAGCTATACATACAATTGTCACATCTTTTTAATATCAAAATATATTAATAAATAAAAAACAATTAGTGTTACGGCAGTTGTAACTGCATCTCCCACTCATTTCCTATTGGAGTATTTCCTAGAGTCCTGTCTCATCTGTAATGTTTGGTTTGGCTGCTCCCTGCACAGAAATCGTTTGCATCTAAGACAAGATTTACGGCTCTGGGCAGAGTGATCTAATCTAGGGGAGTGAATGATTTACATTAGTGTAGAAGTTAGGGGGAAAAAAACTCCAGTGGCCAATTTAAGGCAGTGGCCTAGATTAAAGCACCTGATTTACAAAGGGCTCTATTTTTTTGTATGGAACAAAGCCGAAAATTAATCTATAATTGAAGATTTTTCAAATTGTAAGTTGTTTTTTGCTTATTTTTTCTTTTCAGATATAATAGGAGAATTTAATGTGCTTTTATGAAGGTCTGGTAATTTTGGAAAAGTTGTCTTTTTAAACTTAATCATGTGTTGTTATTTATATAATATCATTTAATACATGTGTGCCACTATTGTGAAATAATCTGGACCTTATTTTTGACCACATTTTGGTCTATCAGTCAAATGGCCTTGTGCCAAGTAAAAACATTATATTAGAATTGATTCCATTCCCAGGAATTTAGATGTCAGACAAAACAGGTTCAAGGTTCATCTTTACAAACCTTTCACTTACACTGCCAGGAGTTATCAGACATGATGTGTTCTGTATGGATCTGTAGTGTGTCTTTGTGTTGTATATAGGAGAATACATATCCACTGCAGTAGACTCCATCTCAATCGTGTGCAGTACCAATGGGATTACTTACCTCAGCTTGGAGGAGCCCGATTAGTAGACAGAAAAAGACGCATTTTATCACAAAAGACCTCATTATGATTGTTATTCTGTAAAAAAATGTGCAGTGTGTAAAGGCTCTCTTTTTCTTAATCAGCAAAGACTATTTGATAAAATAACAAAACTAGGCAACAAATATATTCATACTTTACAAATATATATATATATATATATATATATATATATATATAGTACAAATAAGGAATAGTACATTAGTGATTCTATTTGAATGTCTAAAAAATAAGTTAATAAAACGTATTTCCTGCTCAAATTTCTCAGAAATACAGTAAATGCACTGCATTCTGGTAAAACTGGGAGAGACATGCAAATGAGACCACAAACCACTTTAAACATTTCTGAGAAATTTGAGCAGGGAGTAAGTTTGCATTGTACTTTGTAGGGTGGAGGGCTTCTATCACTCTTAGCCCACCATATGTGAAATAATTGCTATATATATATATATATATATATATATATATATATATATATATTTAAAAGTTTATTAGAAAACATACTCAATGTTCTTCACATTATATCAGTGAAATGAAAATAAAAATAAAAACACAATCATTCTCAATAAGTAATATATTAACTTTTACATAATTATTACTAACAAACAGTTACTTTCTTTTAAAAATAAAAGTTACAATGTATCTGATTATATGATTTTACTTATATTGAGTTTGGTGGTGTGCAGCAGAAAACTTTGTGTATAATAGTAAATGTTATGGCAGAAGTTCTCACATCGCAGTCTATTGACCACCGTTAGTGTATGAATTATTTGGCCTGAATTTTTCAAGTATCTGATAAAAATGTGTTTTTAGTGTTGGATACCCTGTGAGGGCTTTGAGGTTCTTTGTTTTTGAGTATTATGCCCACAAACAGTCTTGTCCTATTTTGCCCACTGCAGGTATAGTTTGTAGTTATTGTTAGTTCAAACCTTACAGCTGGTTTCCAATATTTTTTAATGAGCGTTCATAACTTGTGAGGTCTCTCTCTAATCATTTACATTAGACGTCAAAGCGTTACTATCACAATTAGTGTGGAAGCTTTATTTGGATTCCTAGAATATTAACAGAACCTAATTCTCTGTTGTCTTCACTGATTAGTACTTTTGTACATAATAATCCTGTTATGACAAAAGTTAAGTAGTTGGTTATTTTGCTATGAGACTACCTCACCAGTATTAGAACTGATTTTTTTTTAATTAAAATGTCAAACTTAAGGATAGAAACAAAGGATTAAAAACAAAAAGAAATGAAAAAAATACCTAGTGTAAAACAATATTAAACTATATACCAGAAAAATATAAAAAAAAGTACATCAAAATCATCTAAAATATACAATTAATGGATAATGAAAATGTAGCTTTAACAGGAAAATATAAAGAATATTAGAATAAATGTAATAATAATTATAAAATTAAACTTACAGTAATATATAAATATTTGTAAATATTATTTTATTTATAAATATGTCCTTCTAGTTTTTAATTGCTAATTCCTGCAAGAACATGGTACATTCTATTAATTGAAACCTCTAGTGTGGAAACATTAATGAGATAACAATAAGATTAAACAGATAAACAACTGTGTTTCCCATAAATATGGGGCATTTTATAACCACGTTTCCCTTTGTGAAATGCAATAATTACTTTCCATCTCTGCTGTTATCAGTAAAACATATAAACATTAGAGGAACACGTTGCTTACCTTCTGGCTGATGCAGAATTGAACACTTTCCTGAACCATAGCATACTTATTTCCCTGGCTGAGGACGTCACTCATATGTAAATTGTACTTTTTCTACCTAGACATTCCTGTATGACTAATCCCGTACATGCATATTGCTACATAACATTGATTAAATACATCAAAGATAGTGCATGCTATGACGCCATCACATATATAGTTGTGAGCGTACGAGTCGTTGCTCACACTTGCGGGCTCGCGTAGCGAGCCCGCAAGAACTGCGTCCCTCGCGAAGCGAGGGACGCAGTTCGCCGCAAATGCGGGTCCTCGCGAAGCGAGGGCCCGCATTTGCGGTTGTGGAGGCTCAACGTCGGCTGTGTTAACACACACATACACACACACGACTTTTTTAACAGAATAAACCCAACCGCCCAGCCAACAAAAACCCAAGTCGTTGCTCACGCTTGCGGGCTCGCGTAGCGAGCCCGCAAGAAACTGCGTCCCTCGCGAAGCGAGGGACGCAGTTCGCCGCAAATGCGGGTCCTCGCGAAGCGAGGGCCCGCATTTGCGGTTGTGGAGGCTCAACGTCGGCTGTGTTAACACACACATACACACACACGACTTTTTTAACAGAATAAACCCAACCGCCCAGCCAACAAAAACCCAAGTCGTTGCTCACGCTTGCGGGCTCGCGTAGCGAGCCCGCAAGAAACTGCGTCCCTCGCGAAGCGAGGGACGCAGTTCGCCGCAAATGCGGGTCCTCGCGAAGCGAGGGCCCGCATTTGCGGTTGTGGAGGCTCAACGTCGGCTGTGTTAACACACACATACACACACACGACTTTTTTAACAGAATAAACCCAACCGCCCAGCCAACAAAAACCCAAGTCGTTGCTCACGCTTGCGGGCTCGCGTAGCGAGCCCGCAAGAAACTGCGTCCCTCGCGAAGCGAGGGACGCAGTTCGCCGCAAATGCGGGTCCTCGCGAAGCGAGGGCCCGCATTTGCGGTAGTGGAGGCTCAACGTCGGCTGTGTTAACACACACGACTTTTTTAACAGAATAAACCCAACCGCCCAGCCAACAAAAACCAAACAACGTCCCCGCAAATGCGGATCCTCGCGAAGCGAGGGTCCGCATTTGCGGTGGTGGGAGCATCCCAACATCGGCTGTGTTAACACACACATACACACACACACAACTTCATAACAAAAAAAAACTCAAAGTCGCCTCACACCCGCTTACACCCAGACACACAGACGCAAGACTTAACAAAAAAACAGTAAAAAAGGCCCTTCACACGCTTTTAACACACATACGCACGACTTAGAAACAAATACACTGCGTCGTACACGTAAAAGCTAACTGCGTATATCGCAAAAAAATACGGCAACATCGCAACAAAATACGGCCGCATCGCAAAAAAATACGGCCGCGAAAGACCCATTCCAACCGCCGCGCATCAAAACGTCACAAACACAAGAAATAAACACAACAAACACATAAAAAGCTTACTTACAGCACGGGGGGGCATCCGGCACCTCCAAAAGTTCATTTACACGTCCATTTAAGTGAAAACAAAGAGTTTAAACGACCGAAAATCGGCTAAGCGAGAGAAAAAATGGCCGCCGAACAAAACGAAAACGAGGCTCCAGACGTTACTACACTACACTTACTCGCAACAAAATACGGCCGCATCGGAAAAAAATACGGCCGCGAAAGACCCATTCCAACCGCCGCGCATCAAAACATCACAAACACAAGAAATAAACACAACAAACACATAAAAAGCTTACTTACAGCACGGGGGGGCATCCGGCACCTCCAAAAGTTCATTTACACGTCCATTTAAGTGAAAACAAAGAGTTTAAACGACCGAAAATCGGCTAAGCGAGAGAAAAAATGGCCGCCGAACAAAACGAAAACGAGGCTCCAGACGTAACTACACTACACTTACTCGCAACAAAATACGGCCGCATCGGAAAAAAATACGGCCGCGAAAGACCCATTCCAACCGCCGCGCATCAAAACATCACAAACACAAGAAATAAACACAACAAACACATAAAAAGCTTACTTACAGCACGGGGGGGGCATCCGGCACCTCCAAAAGTTCATTTACACGTCCATTTAAGTGAAAACAAAGAGTTTAAACGACCGAAAATCGGCTAAGCGAGAGAAAAAATGGCCTCCGAACAAAACGAAAACGAGGCTCCAGACGTAACTACACTACACTTACTCGCAATAATGAAACACATACTATGCGGAACGGATCACACTCATATTAAACACCATTTTAACCACTACTACGCACAAAATGTCGGATGGAACGCAAATTGTAAGCTGGAACGCAAATAGCGCATGCGTATTACGTTCTAACGGTCTAACTTTCCAGAATGTTCTACAAGTTTATAAATACTGTCTATTTGACAGAGAAAAATACATTTCTCCTCAGGTGATGAACAGAGTGACTTCGGAGATAACTGCTGCTAAAACTTGAGAAGATAATTCTTTCCTAATTTACTACTTTACATTGTGCAAATTACAACTGAGAGGTAAGCTATAATATATTACTTATTTTCAAGACAGGACATCAAATTTTTTTTTTAAAGAAGACAAAGAGGTTTATGTATACTGACAAGTGACACGCACATATATGCGTATAATGTATACTGACATGTGACACGCACATTTATGCGTATAATGTATACTGACAAGTGACACGCACATTTATGCGTATAATGTATACTGACAAGTGACACGCACATTTATGCGTATAATGTATACTGACAAGTGACACGCACATATATGCGTATAATGTATACTGACATGTGACACGCACATATATGCGTATAATGTATACTGACATGTTACATGCACATTTATGTGTATTGCCCCTGCAACAAACTAATTAAACAACTACATTTAAATTACATTACAAAAAAATAAGTTGGGACTATTAAAATACTATTAAAATATGAGTCATGTATACTGATATGTGACACGCACATATATGTGTATCATCTATAGTCACATGTCACACACACATTTATGTATGTTGGCCAAAAATAAAAATAAGGTTAATTTAACAATTAAAATATGATTCATGTATAGTGATATGTCACACGCACACAAAAAAATTACTTTCAACTATGGAAATGTGCTTCATGTATGTGACATATATGTGTGTAGACCCCACCAAAAAATAATGTTAATTCAAATTAATTACAGAAGTATATTTCAATGAAATTAATTTACTGAAATTTAATAGATCACCTAAAACTCAATCTTTCTACTTTTTTTAATATTCAAACAGACTCTGCATCAACAGCGTCTCTCAACAATTTGCACTGTGCACTGTGAAGAACAATCCCTTTTAAAGAACACCAACAAAGAACAAGAGGTAAGATACAAAAATACTTTAAATGCTGAAAAGGCCATGGTTTGTTAAATACAAATAAAAAATTCTATAATTCACTATTTCACTTTATTTTTCAAACAGACACTACAAGAAGACCGGCGGATTAAGATTGGCAGGAGGGGACCCTCTGTCATTCCACACTTCAATCAAGGTAAAGTATTAAGTATAAAAAAGAACCGAACCATGAGCCTTATTCAATTCTGAGTTGGCTAATTGAATAGGGCTTTATATAAGCACATAATAGGTCTTCACTAACTAAAAACTTCTGTCCAAAAAATTTTTATGTGCTTATATAGAGCCCTATTCAATTGGTCAAAACGCAATTGATTCAGGACCTAAATATGTTTAATGGCCGAGGGCCTCATTCAAATGTGATTTGACCATTTCAATAGGGCTGTATATAAGCACATTTGGCTCAATTTAACTAAAAACTTCTGTTCAAAAATATGCTCTGTGCTTATATAGAGCCCTATTGAAAAAACAAAATTCAATGAGGCCCTCACAATATAACAAATCCAGCAAACAAAGGCCCTCATTCAATTGATATTTTGGACAATTCAATAGGGCTCCAAATAAGCACATTTAGAACCCTATTGAATTGGCCAAACTGCAATTGAATGAGGGCCAAAGTATGCAACATATGGTACACACAAACTGGTACACACAAAACAGGATTGTAACAAACACATAGCAAACTAAGGGCCTCATTAAATTCCAGCCTCGTAAATAAGAGGCTTCTACTTAAGCCCTACGTACTGCAAAGTTTCTCTAACTTACAATGCTATTAAATTAGCCCTGCTGCGAGCAACGTATGAGCTACGCAGCAGGCCCGTACGTATCTACACTGCGTAAATGTACATGAGGAGTGACAGCCTGCGAGATGATATCGCAGGCTCCCACTCCTCATCAAGTGCTGCGGGGGTCCTAAAAGGGACCTCCGCGGCAGTCCCCCACATAAGCATTGCCGTGGGGGGTACTCCAAACCCCCCCCAGGCACCTAAAATGAACCCCCCCTCAATGCGGGGGTCCCTGTCGGGACCCCCGAAGTGTCCTCACATGAACACCTTGCTGCAGGGGTCCATAGGAACCCCCGCAGCCCCCACACATTAACCCCTTGCAGCGGGGGTCCCCGATCGGCACTGATCAGGCCCCCGCTGCATTTAAAACTTTTAAATTCCCCGCCGCGGCTCCTTAAAGGGGCCGCGGCACACTATTACCCAATCCCGGCCGCGGCACTTAAAATTAACCCCCCTCTATGCTGGGGGTCCCCATCGGGACCCCCGAAGTGTCCCCACATAAACCCATTGCAGGGGGGGGGTCCCCGATCTGCATAGATCAGGCCCCCCGCAGCATTTAAAACTTTTAAATTCCCCGCCGCGGCTCCTTAAAGGGGCCGCGGCACACTATTACCCAATCCCGGCCGCGGCACTTAAAATTAACCCCCCTCTATGCTGGGGGTCCCCATCGGGACCCCCGAAGTGTCCCCATATAAACCCCCTGCAGCGGGGGGCCCCGATCGGCACCGATCGTGACCCTGCTGCAATTCAATTTTAAATTTCCCGCCTCGCGGGTCCTCAAAGGACCGTAAAGGTCCTGAAAGGACTCGCACTAAAAATAATAACCCCAGGCAACTATAATTACCCCATTAACTCATGATGGTCAATCCAGACCACCATAAGACCTAAATTAACCCATTAACTCATGATGGTCAATCCAGACCACCATAAGGCCTAAATTAACCCATTAACTCATGGTGGTCAATCCAGACCACCATAAGACCTAAATTAACCCATTAACTCATGATGGTCAATCCAGACCACCATAAGGCCTAAATTAACCCATTAACTCATGATGGTCAATACAGACCAGCATAAGGCTCTATTTAACCCCATCAGTCCCATAAGGGTATATTATTACCATTATGGGCCTGTTACAACCCAACATTAACCACATAAGTGCCATGATGGTCCTCAAGGACCATCATGACACTAACTACAAACACTACACTATAACCCCCAATAAACCATTTAATCTAAACTAACCCCCCTCTACACTAATCTATTAACACTTACACTACCTACCTACACTACCTACCCCCTAATAAACCTCCCCAACACTCTAATTACAAAAAACAAAAAACCTACAGTACAAAAAACAAAAAAACCTACAGTACAGAAAACAAAAAAAAATTACAACCCCACCCCCCACTACAGAAAACAAAAAAATACATTACAACCCCATTCCCCACTACAGAAAATAAAAAAATTACACACCTGAAAAGGAAAGACAGATAAACACAATACAATAATACATATAATACATTACATACATTACATACAATACATGACATTACATATAATATATTAAATATAATATATTAAATATAATATATTACATATAATACATTACATACATTACATACAATACATGACATTACATATAATATATTAAATATAATATATTAAATATAATATATTACATATAATACATTACATACATTACATACAATACATGACATTACATATAATATATTAAATATAATATATTAAATATAATATATTACATATAATACATTACATACATTACATACAATACATGACATTACATATAATATATTAAATATAATATATTAAATATAATATATTACATATAATATATTACATATAGTCCTAATCAAATACCCCCTATCTATCTAACATACAATCTATTTAATTTAAAATAAATCCTAACTATATCAAATACATCCCCCTATCTATCTAATATACATAAAATCCTAACTACATACACAGACCCTTATTCTAAAATAAAATAAAATAATTACAGTCCTAACTACATACACAGACCCTAATTCTAAGCTAAAATCAATAAATTAAGACCACTTACCTTTAAGATGTTGCTTCAGATCACTAACCTATGGGTCAAACAAAAAAAAAAATTAGTACAAAACATTAACATCAAATAAATAAACATTATATACATTCTACATATTCAACTCACCTTTACAGCATGTCCAGTCACTGTTAAGCTCTTCCGGCGCGGCCCTGTTAAAAAAAAAAAACACAATACATGAATACATGAATACAATATATAAACAATAAATAAAATACACAAATAAACATCTAAATATACATTTAACTTACCTCCCCGCGATGTCCCCCGGCCTTCTCTCCTTCAGCCCCGGCTGGGCCGCGGAACCATCCGCGCTCTAAAAAAAAATAAAAAAAAAACTAACGGAGGTCTGCACTGGCAGACCTCCCCGACGCTACTGAACCTCCCGGAGTCGTTTCCGGGAGGAAATTGGCATTGGCGGCTTGTGATTGGCTGAAAAAGCTGTCAGCCAATCAAAAGTCGTCAATGTAGGAGCCAATCAGGATGCGCAGATGTCTTCTACCAATCACTCCGTGGGGGTGTATCCCATAGTGATTGGCTGAAGGCATCTGAGCGTTGTGATTGGTTCCCATAAAGATAGACAAGTGTTTTAGCCAATCAGGGTGGGATATTGGGGTGTATCCCATCCTGATTGGCTCACACATTGACGACTTTTGATTGGCTGAAATTGATAGACAGCTTTTTCAGCCAATCACAAGCCGCCAATGCCAATTTCCTCCCGGAAACGACTCCGGGAGGTTCAGTAGCGTCGGGGAGGTCTGCCAGTGCAGACCTCCGTTAGTTTTTTTTCTTTTTTTTTTTTTAGAGCGCGGATGGTTCCGCGGCCCAGCCGGGGCTGAAGGAGAGAAGGCCGGGGACATCGCGGGGAGGTAAGTTAAATGTATATTTAGATGTTTATTTGTGTATTTTATTTATTGTTTATATATTGTATTCATGTATTCATGTATTGTGTTTTTTTTTTTTAACAGGGCCGCGCCGGAAGAGCTTAACAGTGACTGGACATGCTGTAAAGGTGAGTTGAATATGTAGAATGTATATAATGTTTATTTATTTGATGTTAATGTTTTGTACTAATTTTTTTTTTTGTTTGACCCATAGGTTAGTGATCTGAAGCAACATCTTAAAGGTAAGTGGTCTTAATTTATTGATTTTAGCTTAGAATTAGGGTCTGTGTATGTAGTTAGGACTGTAATTATTTTATTTTATTTTAGAATAAGGGTCTGTGTATGTAGTTAGGATTTTTTGTATATTAGATAGATAGGGGGATGTATTTGATATAGTTAGGATTTATTTTAAATTAAATAGATTGTATGTTAGATAGATAGGGGGTATTTGATTAGGACTATATGTAATATATTATATGTAATATATTATATTTAATATATTATATTTAATATATTATATGTAATGTCATGTATTGTATGTAATGTATGTAATGTATTATATGTAATATATTATATTTAATATATTATATTTAATATATTATATGTAATGTCATGTATTGTATGTAATGTATGTAATGTATTATATGTAATATATTATATTTAATATATTATATTTAATATATTATATGTAATGTCATGTATTGTATGTAATGTATGTAATGTATTATATGTAATATATTATATTTAATATATTATATTTAATATATTATATGTAATGTCATGTATTGTATGTAATGTATGTAATGTATTATATGTAATATATTATATTTAATATATTATATTTAATATATTATATGTAATGTCATGTATTGTATGTAATGTATGTAATGTATTATATGTAATATATTATATTTAATATATTATATTTAATATATTATATGTAATGTCATGTATTGTATGTAATGTATGTAATGTATTATATGTAATATATTATATTTAATATATTATATTTAATATATTATATGTAATGTCATGTATTGTATGTAATGTATGTAATGTATTATATGTAATATATTATATTTAATATATTATATTTAATATATTATATGTAATGTCATGTATTGTATGTAATGTATGTAATGTATTATATGTATTATTGTATTGTGTTTATCTGTCTTTCCTTTTCAGGTGTGTAATTTTTTTATTTTCTGTAGTGGGGGGGTGGGGTTGTAATGTATTTTTTTGTTTTCTGTAGTGGGGGGTGGGGTTGTAATTTTTTTTTGTTTTCTGTACTGTAGGTTTTTTTGTTTTTTGTACTGTAGGTTTTTTGTTTTTTGTAATTAGAGTGTTGGGGAGGTTTATTAGGGGGTAGGTAGTGTAGGTAGGTAGTGTAAGTGTTAATAGATTAGTGTAGAGGGGGGTTAGTTTAGATTAAATGGTTTATTGGGGGTTATAGTGTAGTGTTTGTAGTTAGTGTCATGATGGTCCTTGAGGACCATCATGGCACTTATGTGGTTAATGTTGGGTTGTAACAGGCCCATAATGGTAATAATATACCCTTATGGGACTGATGGGGTTAAATAGAGCCTTATGCTGGTCTGTATTGACCATCATGAGTTAATGGGTTAATTTAGGTCTTATGGTGGTCTGGATTGACCATCATGAGTTAATGGGTTAATTTAGGCCTTATGCTGGTCTGTATTGACCATCATGAGTTAATGGGTTAATTTAGGTCTTATGGTGGTCTGGATTGACCACCATGAGTTAATGGGTTAATTTAGGCCTTATGGTGGTCTGGATTGACCATCATGAGTTAATGGGTTAATTTAGGCCTTATGGTGGTCTGGATTGACCATCATGAGTTAATGGGTTAATTTAGGTCTTATGGTGGTCTGGATTGACCACCATGAGTTAATGGGTTAATTTAGGCCTTATGGTGGTCTGGATTGACCATCATGAGTTAATGGGTTAATTTAGGTCTTATGGTGGTCTGGATTGACCACCATGAGTTAATGGGTTAATTTAGGCCTTATGGTGGTCTGGATTGACCATCATGAGTTAATGGGGTAATTATAGTTGCCTGGGGTTATTATTTTTAGTGCGAGTCCTTTCAGGACCTTTACGGTCCTTTGAGGACCCGCGAGGCGGGAAATTTAAAATTGAATTGCAGCAGGGTCACGATCGGTGCCGATCGGGGCCCCCCGCTGCAGGGGGTTTATATGGGGACACTTCGGGGGTCCCGATGGGGACCCCCAGCATAGAGGGGGGTTAATTTTAAGTGCCGCGGCCGGGATTGGCTAATAGTGTGCCGCGGTCCCTTTAAGGAGCCGCGGCGGGGAATTTAAAAGTTTTAAATGCAGCGGGGGGCCTGATCTATGCAGATCGGGGACCCCCGCTGCAAGGGGTTAATGTGGGGACACTTCGGGGGTCCCGATGGGGACCCCCAGCATAGAGGGGGGTTAATTTTAAGTGCCGCGGCCGGGATTGGCTAATAGTGTGCCGCGGTCCCTTTAAGGAGCCGCGGCGGGGAATTTAAAAGTTTTAAATGCAGCGGGGGGCCTGATCTATGCAGATCGGGGCCCCCCGCTGCAAGGGGTTAATGTGGGGACACTTCGGGGGTCCCGATGGGGACCCCCAGCATAGAGGGGGGTTAATTTTAAGTGCCGCGGCCGGGATTGGCTAATAGTGTGCCGCGGTCCCTTTAAGGAGCCGCGGCGGGGAATTTAAAAGTTTTAAATGCAGCGGGGGGCCTGATCTATGCAGATCGGGGACCCCCGCTGCAAGGGGTTAATGTGGGGGTGCTGCAGGGGTCCTGATAGAGACCCCTGCAGCATGGGGATGTGTATAGGGTGCAGGGGGGAGCCTCACGCTGCTGTCTCGGGCTGTTCCGAGGCAGCACGTAGAGGCTTTCGGATCCCTTGCGTGGACTTTTTGTCCACGTAGGGATTCTTACGATATGCGAGACTCGTGCATAGATTTAAGGCTACGTAGCTCTCTCGGAGCCTATTCTCGGCCATTTTCTCGCAGTCATATCGTAAAGCAGGCTGCGAGAGATTCGGTTCTCGCAAACAGCAGGAAAACTGCCTTTTGCGAGCACCGAGAGAACTACGAGGGAGAATTTAATAGGGCCCTAAATTTATATTCTTTTTGTTTAACAACCTATAACCATTAGAAAAAACACTACATAAGTATAACAAAAGTGGTGCCCATCAAACAGGATTGTACGAAAACTCACAGAAACACATAGCAAACTACATTTAAATTCTTAGTTTAATGTTTAACAACCTATAAGCCTTAGAAAGAAGCCTAAATAAGCATACCAACATCGGTGCCCACCAAACAGGATTGTATGAAAACTCACACAAACACATAGCAAACTACATTTAGATTCTTATTTTATGTTTAACAACCTATTAGCATTACAAAACAACATTAATAAGCATACCATCAGCGGTGCGCATCAAACAGGATTGTATGAAAACTCACACAAACACATAGCAAACTACTTTTACATTCTTATTTAATGTTTAACAACCTATAAGCCTTAGAAAGAAGCCTAAATAAGCATACCAACATTGGTGCCCACCAAACAGGATTGTATGAAAACTCACACAAACACATAGCAAACTACATTTTGATTCTTATTTTATGTTTAACAACCTATTAGCATTACAAAACAACATTAATAAGCATACCATCAGCGGTGCGCATCAAACAGGATTGTATGAAAACTCAGACAAACACATAGCAAACTACATTTACATTCTTATTTAATGTTTAACAACCTATAAGCCTTAGAAAGAAGCCTAAATAAGCATACCAACATTGGTGCCCACCAAACAGGATTGTATGAAAACTCACACAAACACATAGCAAACTACATTTTGATTCTTATTTTATGTTTAACAACCTATTAGCATTACAAAACAACATTAATAAGCATACCATCAGCGGTGCGCATCAAACAGGATTGTATGAAAACTCACACAAACACATAGCAAACTACTTTTACATTCTTATTTAATGTTTAACAACCTATAAGCCTTAGAAAGAAGCCTAAATAAGCATACCAACATTGGTGCCCACCAAACAGGATTGTATGAAAACTCACACAAACACATAGCAAACTACATTTTGATTCTTATTTTATGTTTAACAACCTATTAGCATTACAAAACAACATTAATAAGCATACCATCAGCGGTGCGCATCAAACAGGATTGTATGAAAACTCACACAAACACATAGCAAACTACTTTTACATTCTTATTTTATGTTTAACAACCTATAAGCCTTAGAAAGAAGCCTAAATAAGCATACCAACAGTGGTGCGCACCAAACAGGATTGTATGAAAACTCACACAAACACATACCAAAGTACATTTAGATACTTATTTTATGTTTAACAATCTATAAGCCTTAGAAAAAGGCCTAAATAAGCATACCAAAAGTGGTGGACACCAAACGGGATTGTAGAAAACCAAAGAAATAATGTCATTTTTTACTTCATACAAATACATTAAAATAATATTACATTTTCATTTTTATTTTATATCAGATACTGCGTCAAGAACATCGGACCAGGAGTTTCAACTGAGGACCACACCAGCGGACGAGGACTTTCAACAGAGGACCAGACCATTGGACGAGGACTTTCAACAGAGGACTACACCATCGGACGAGGACTTTCAACAGAGGACCAGACGATTGGACGAGGACTTTCAACACAGGACCAGACCATCAGACGAAGGCTTTCAACACAGGACCAACAAAGATTCTGCTTCAAATCAAACTTCAACCAAGGTACAGTATAACAAGTAAAAAAAGAGAAAAATTAATTAATATTCTTCTTTAATGTTTAACCACCTATAAGCCTTAGAAAATAGCCTACAGAAGCATACCAAAATTGTGGCGCACCAAAAAGGATTGTAGAAAAACACAGAAATAATGCCATTTTTTCATTCATACAAAGACATTCAAATAACATAACATTTTCATTTTTATTTTATAACAGATACTGCGTCAAGAACATCGGAACAGGAGTTGGAACTGAGGACCACACCAGAGGACGAGGACTTTCAACAGAGGACTACACCATCGGACGAGGACTTTCAACACAGGACCAGACCATCGGACGAAGGCTTTCAACACAGGACCAACAAAGAATTTTGCTTGAAATCAAACTTCAACCAAGGTACAGTATAAAAAGTAATATCTATCATCTATCTCTTATTTGTCTTTTAGGGCCAATAATCTTTAACAATAAATACAAACTTCAATGTAAAATTAAAAAATAAATTGGCATAGTCCAAAAAAGTCTAAAAACACAGAATCTATACAATTTGTCATTGTAACATTCCAGTCCTAAACCCTAATTTAATTGCCATTTGACAAATTGAATAGTGCTGTAAATAAGGACATAACATCTTTTTGAAAATACCTTTTTAGTTACTGAAACACTTGCTTTTGGATACATGTTTAATAAATAAAAATTTCTTTAAATAATTATCTGATGGCCTTATTTAGACTTTTATTCAATTGACCGCATTGAAATTGATTAAGTATAAAATGTTAACACACTATTGATAACTATTTGTCATGAAAAACAACTTAACATCTCAAAATAAACTAATGGTACATTATTTTATTTTTACAGATTAACATGGCTGATAACGAGAGTAAACAAGAAAAGAAAAGACGCCAAGCTAGAGAACGACGACAGAGAGCAGACAGCCAGCAGACACCGGAGAAGAAGGAAATTCGACGAGAAAAAGAACGCAAAAGAATTGCAAGCAAAAGACTGTCACTTGCAGAAATTAAAGATATGTCAAAAAAAACTACAAAGAAAATAAAGCATTTACAACCTGTTGCTCAAACATCAGATGACATTTTACCAGAAAAAATACAAGAGATACCAAAAAAAGCAACAAAGAAAACAAAGCATTTAGAACCGTTTCATGAAACATTACATGACATTTTACCTCAAACAATACAACATATACCAAGAAAAGCAACGAAAAAAACAAAACATTTAGAACCTGTTGTTGAAACATTATATGACATTTCACCTGATGAATATGAAAGTCAAAATACTATATGCTTTGCAAATTGTCCTCTACTCAAGTCTTTAGCAGTAGAGGTTCATAGTTGTGGGGACATGACTACTCAATGTCAGTTTTGTGAGGCTTATTATTTTAAACAGGAGAGACCCAGAGATGGACAATTTATTAGTTGTTGTCAAAAAGGCAAGTTCAAACTTCCAGAAAGGAAAGAATTTCCAATTTATTTACAAAATATTATGACTGAACCTACTTTTCCAAACTACAAAAATTTTAAGACAAACATAAGATCCTACAATAGTGCCATATCCTTTGCATCCATGGGGGCAACATTAGCTGCTAATGTACCAGGACATGGTCCTTACTGTTTTAAAGTCCAAGGACAAATTTATCATCGCACTTCCCATTTACATCCAGAGGAAGGAAATAAAAGAAAATTCGCTCAACTATATGTCCTAGATACAATGGAAGCTGTTGACCAACGTATGCAGATGGAAGAAAATAAAAAATGCTTACCCACTGTTTTCATAGAGCTAAATAACATTATGGACAACAATCCCTACAGTAAAGCGTATAAAAAATTGGCAGAAGTAGAAAATGAACAACTACTTCATTCACAAACACATCAATTACCAATGCCAAAGGTTAATATGGTGCTTAAAAGAGACAGACATACTGATAAACGTCGTTATAACTTGCCAACAACAAATGAGGTTGCAATGGTGTTTCACAATGATGAAGGAGAACCACCATTTCAAAGAGACATTCGAATATATCCTAGAAATGAGGACCAACCGTTTATTAATATGAGTATCTTAAGTCCAAATTTAGATCCAATGACATATCCCATCTTTTTCCCACACGGAGAAGCAGGTTGGCAACCAAAATTAACTCTTCCCAGTTACCCAAATGCTAAAGCCAGAATCCGAAATAATGTTTCTATGCTTGAATTTAAAGTAGCTCAAATTGCCATTCGCAATGTATTTAATCCAATTTTATGTGGTGGGAAACTAACACAACAATGGATTATTGATTCATATTTGCAAGTTGAGGCAAATAATTTAAACTTTATCAAATATCAACAAGATAAACTACGTGTAGAACAATATTCTGGACTCATGGACTATGTTGCTGACGTGGCTACAAGCAGAGACATGACAGCTGGCAAAGCCATCATTTTACCATCTTCCTTTCAAGGATCTCCTCGGAATATGAGAGAAAGATACAATGATGCTATGGCTATTGTGACAAAATTTGGCAAACCCGATCTATTTGTGACATTTACATGTAATCCACAATGGCCAGAAATTACACTAAATCTACTTCTTGGACAAACTGCTTCAGATCGACCAGATTTAGTAGCCAGAGTTTTTAAGATTAAATTAAATGAATTAATACGTGACTTCACTATAAATCAGTTATTTGGCAAATGTCTTGCTTATGTATATACCATTGAATTTCAAAAAAGAGGCCTTCCACATGCACATCTTCTAATAATACTTCAAGAAAAAGATAAATTAGATACTTCAGACAAAGTGGATGCAGTCATTGTTGCTGAACTACCAGATCCAGAACTATATGGTAGACTATATGAGATTGTTACTCATCGCATGATTCATGGACCCTGTGGTGACCTTAATCCACAATCACCATGTATGGAAAATAATAAATGTTCCAAAGAATTTCCAAAAGATTATAGAGACAAAACCTATGCCAATTGTGATGGATATCCACTTTATAAAAGAAGAGAAGGAGATAGTGCCATTATTCGTGGAAAAAAAGTGGACAATAGATATGTAGTACCGTACAATCCACATTTACTCATGAAGTACAACGCCCACATCAACGTAGAAGCCTGCACTTCCATCAAATCCATTAAATATGTCTACAAATATATTTAAAAAGGTTACGATGCAGCTACTGTAGTCGTCAAAAGTGCAGACAACCCTGAAAGTAGTGAGTTAGTACATGATGAACTTGCATCTCATGTAGATGCTCGCTATGTCAGTGCGCCAGAAGCTATGTGGCGGCTTTTAAAATTTGAAATGCATGATAGATCACATGCAGTATATAGGTTAGCAGTACATTTGCCACAACGACATTTAGTCTATTTCCATGCTGGAAATGAAATGAATGCATTGGCCCAAAGTGAAGATCGTCACACTACACTAACTGCATGGTTTGCATTAAATTCCACTGATGCTGAAGCAACACAATACTTATATATTGAAATTCCATATCACTATGTTTTTGTGAATGGATTATGGAGACCAAGAAAAACCAGAGGCAATAAAATTATTCCAAGAATTTACACAGTCAGTCCAAGAGATGTGGAACGTTTTTGCTTACGGATATTACTTTTAAATGTTCCTGGAGCACAAAGTTTTGAACACTTAAGAACTGTTAATGACATTGTATATGAATCCTTCCATTTAGCTGCAAGACATAGAAACTTACTCGCTGATGATACAGAGTGGGAAAGATGTTTAGAAGAAGCAGCACAATGTCAAATGCCACGACAGATGAGAGAACAATTTGCTTTTATTTGTATCTTCTCAAATGCTCCAAATGCATTAGCTTTGTGGGAGACTTTTAAAAGTAATATGGCTGAAGACTTTATGCGACGATACAATGAACCCATTAATGGAAATCCAAGAAGTCTTTTTAACTCATGGATTAAGTTGTGCAAGTTTTAATTTGCCTGATCCAGGTCTTATAGATTAACTTTGAAGACTATGACATTCAACTACAAGCAGAAAGAACAGAAGAAAGACTTGCAACTTTAAATACACTACAATTGCAAGCATTTCATGCCATTAAAAATGCTATAGATGATGACATGGTGACAGAGTGTTATTTCTATCTTGATGGACCTGGCGGATCAGGAAAAACATATTTGTACAATTTATTAATGAGTTCAGTACGAGCCCAAGGAAAAATAGCAATGGCGTTTGCCACTACTGGAATTGCTGCACTTTTATTAGAAGGTGGAAGAACTGTTCATAGTGGATTTAAACTGCCAGTGCCTATTTTAGAAAATTCTGTGTCAGATATTCGCATGACATCTTTACAAGCAAAGAAATTGAAGAAATGTAAATTAATTATAATAGATGAGGCCACAATGATGTCATGCTATGCACTCCAATGTATTGACCGTTTGCTTCGTGAAGTCATGGAGAATACTTTTCCATTTGGTGGAAAGGTAATGTTGTTGGGTGGCGATTTCAGACAAACATTACCTGTCGTTGTACATGGAAATCGAACTGACATTATCGAAACATGTATAAAGTCAAGTATAGTATGGAAACATTTTACCCATCTTCAACTGCAACAAAATATGAGATCAGAAGGCCAAACTGATTTCAATGATTGGCTTATTAAAATTGGAGAAGGGAGAACAGAAAAAATACTACATTTACCTGATGACACTGTAGAGATCCCACCTGATATGATTTGTCAACAAGATATTATATCGGCTATATTTGAAGGGAGCATAAATAACGAAGAATATTCCGAGCTTGCCAACCAAGTCATACTGACGTGTAAAAATAAAGATGCATTAATCCTCAATAATAAAATCTTAAAAAAAATTTATGCACCACAAAGAAATGATCACAGTGCTGATTCTGTACTTGCTGATGACAATGAAAGTCAGGCTAACTTTTCAACTGAATTCATAAACTCTTTAACTCCTTCTGGAATGCCACCACATATTTTGCAGCTAAAGAAAGGTGCAATTATCATGTTACTGCGAAATATGAACCCCAAAAAAGGCCTATGCAATGGCACAAGATTAATTGTTCAACAATTAAAGGACCATTTTATAGATGCTGAAATTTTAACTGGGACCCATAAAGGAGAGAGAGTTTTCATACCAAGAATAGATTTAGCACCAAGTGAAAGTAGTCTCCCTTTTATACTTCAAAGAAGACAATTTCCCATTATTATGGCATTTGCCATGACCATTAATAAATCACAAGGTCAAACTTTCAAATCTGTGGGTATTTTCTTGGAAGAACCAGTTTTTGCACATGGTCAATTGTACGTTGCGTTGTCACGGTGCAAAAATCCACAGGCTATTAAAGTTTACATTGAAAACAATGAAAGTCAAGGTGATTTATTAGAAGATGGACGTATTTTTACTAAAAACATTGTCTACTATGAAGTACTATAACTTTGAAGGATACAAATTAACGATGCCAAGATTTTTTTAAAGCATTGCAAAATACATAAAAATTGGTTGTTTAATTCAGTCATAATTAATGGAAGTCATGTTTATGAATGATTTGCCTCACAAAATACCGTATTTTTCGCCCTATAAGACGCACCGGCAGATAAGACGCACCTAGTTTTTAGAGGAGGAAAACAAGAAAAAAAAAATCTGAATCAAACACAAATACACTCAAACACAAATACACTTTACACACAGATACACACCTACATTACACACAAATATATATATATATATATATATATATATATATATAGATACACATACATACATATACATACACACATAAATATACATACACATACATACATATATACACACACATACATACACACACACATACATACACACACACATACATACACACACACATACATACACACACACATACATACACACACACATACATACACACACACATAGATACACACACACACACACACATACACATACATATCCATATACTGCAGCATTTGGGAGCCATTGACCCTCCCTGACCCTCCTGATCCTCCCTGACCCTCCTGATCCTCCCTGACCGTCTTGATCCTCCCTGACCCCCCTGATCCTCACCTTTATAGAGACACATACATACATATACATACACACATAAATATACATACACATACATACATATATACACACACATACACACACACACATACACACACACACACACACATACATACACATACACACATACATACACACACACATCCATATACTGCAGCATTTGGGAGCCCTTGACCCTCCCTGACCCTCCTGACCCTCCTGATCCTCCCTGACCCCCCTGATCCCCCTGATCCTCACCTTCCTTCTGATCTCTGCCATCTTGATCTCACCCCAGCGCTTCCTACCAGCACTCCACGTGTACTGCAGCGTTGCGTGTGTGACGTCACTAGGACGCACCGGCCGACGCGATGCTGGTAGGAAGCGCTGGGGTGAGATCAAGAGGACAGAGGCAGTCTGAAAAGGTATATTCGCCGTATAAGACGCACCAACTTTCCTCCCCCAGTTTTGGGGAAGAAAAAGTGCGTCTTATACGGCGAAAAATACGGTACTTGCCTTGCATTGTTAGTAAAAATTATGTTAAAATGTTAAGTCACTATGTTAATGTTTCTAATGTTACAAGTTTAAAAAATATATTTTCAAGTTATTTCATTCAACAGATTACAAAGTGGATGTTAACAGGTCAAGCACCTTTTAAGTCACAATGTAAATATTGTCTGTTATCTTAAGATTACTACCTACATTAATGTTTATCGCCAGTTTATGTGCTCAGTAATACATTTCTATAATTACGTACGTTTTAAGAAGAGTTTTACTGTATGCCTTCCTCTACATTCAATGTATATTCAAGTTAACAATTATTGTGATAGAAATTGAATTTTAATACTGATTAATTTAAATGTCAATTGTTTTTACATTCAAATGTTAATAATTTTAATAAAAAATTAGGTTACAAAATGTATTCACTATGTTCCTGTTTATAATGTTCAAAATTATACAAATGTTTTGTTAACTTCTAAACTTACATAAAAAATAAAGTTCAAGTTTAAAAATATATACTTTGATGGTTATTGCTTACATATAGTTTAAAATTCATGTTAAAATTCGCAACGTTTAAAGAAGGGTTTTTACTTTTTGCTTTCCTATTCATTCAATGTATATTAAAGTTAACAATTCTTCAGATACTAATTACATTTTAAAAAACCATTACATCAACATTTTACAAAAATACACGTTCATATTAAAATACTTACAAGTGTCAAAAATATATGTTAATAACTAAACAACTTGACAAACATATACATCACATTGCCGTAATTTTTTGACGGGCAAGTCGCTAGTGAGAATATGGTGAACAAGCTTTTTGGGAAAGTTTAATGATTCTTATAGGTTAAAAATAGTTTAAACTTCCACTAAAACATAAGAAACAATGGAGTATATTTATCAAAATTCTTACAATAGTTACAGAGGAAACAAACAAACAAAAATATATACCACAAATGTAGAACTTGTGTAGTTTACTGAATAACTCAGAGAAATATAAACATATTTGTAAAAGCTGGATAATTAATACATATAAATTAGAAAAACACTTACCGTATATACTCGAGTATAAGCCAACTCGAGTATAAGCCGAGGTACCTATTTTACCACAAAATACTGGGAAAAATGAGTGACTCGAGTATAAGCCTAGGGTGGGAAATGTGCTGCCCTACCATGTTGTGCTGAAGGGGCTTGTGTACTTCAATGAAACTATGAGCTATAATATTGTATCCTGGTCCACCGGAGAAGGAACTGGCAATCCACTCCAATATCTTTGCCACGAAAACCTTATAGATGAGCACAACCAGACACAAGATGTGCTTGGCGTGATGAGGTCCTCAGGGTCACGGAGAGTAGTACACAATTAAACAGCTGAAAACAACAACCCTGTGAGGACCTCCGTACACTTCTACTACCCACTCAGCATCTGCCGGTGGCCCAGAGGATGGCACTTATGTACTTGAATCTTGAGTCTCACCTCCCCCCATACATTTTTTGGCAAGCCTGATGAAATGGCCAAAGCAGAGAGACATACATCAAGAGGTTATTACAACTATCCCACTATATACATTTTACATATAATAGTTATAATAGTGTGTAACGCTCAAGCCACGCATGCGCATTGCTCATCGGGGGCTTACACACTATGTGACCCGTATGTGCAATGGGCCACGCTACCCCCGCAATCTGCAACTAGAGCCGTGCATGTGCAATGCGGCGTGCTACCTGCCCATGTGCAATGCGCGCCATGAGCTACGCATGCACAAATGCGCCGCTTCAGAGGTGGGAAAGAGACAAGGGGGAGGGGGGAGAGACAAGAGATTGGTGGAGACAGGGGAGATGGTGGGAGAGAAACATGTGGGGAGAGAGACATGGGATGAGCAACAGGCGGGCAGGGAGACTTGGGTGGGAGAGGGACATGGGTGGGAGAGAGACATGGGTGCAAGAGAGGCAAGGGAGGGAGAGGGAGGAAGAGAGACAGGCGAGGGAGGGGGGGGGAAGAGCACAGGGGAGGGAGAGGGGTGGGAAGAGACATGGGGAGGGAGAGGGGGAAAAGACACAGGGGAGGGAGACTGGGGGAGAGACACAGGAAAGGGAGAGGAGTGGAAGAGACACAGGGGAGGGAGAGGGGGAAAAGACACAGAGGAGGGAGAGGGGGAAGAGACACAGGGGAGGGAGAGGGGTGGAGAGACACAGGTGAGTGGGGAGGAATGAGAAACAGGGAAGAGAGGGGGAAAGAGACACAGGGGAAGGAGAGGGGAGGAAGAGACACAGGTGAGGGAAAGGGGGGAAGGGACACGGGGTGACACATCAAATATTATCTTGTCATTTTTAAAGAGCAAGTTAATAGTAATAAATAAACATGAACTTACCTACCAAATACTACCCAAGTCCCCAAGTTAAGCCCAACCTAACAACTATACCACCTAGTCCAGTGGGTTATAAAGGTGACTAACAGACTGATCCCACTGCCCCAAGACCTTCCTCTTCCTCTAAAGACCCAGAAAGGGATCCATAAGGTACTGAACCCTGGATTCCAAGGGTGGCTAACATTAGCCTTAAAAAGTGAGGACTACCTTTTTATCCCACCCCTGTAGGGTGGGTGACCTTACTGATTCCAAAGAATAACAATTCTAAAATGATTGTGGGGTCTCTGGTGGCATAATAAAATATCAAAACCTGGTTGGAAAGAAGTTACAAATACTGTCCTTGTGCAAACCTTCTCAATTGACAACCATGTATTTTGGCTGAAATCAGTCAATAAGAGAAGTGGCCTACTTTCACTGTAGGAAGCCCCCTTCTACCTAGACAACAAGAGTATTATAGGATAAAATACATTTATATAATTAAAAAAGGGTTAATAAGATACTATTATACTTGAGCCTCATGGTAATAAAACTTAGAGAGGAAATGGTTAGACTTAGGTATAAATAGGGAACCAATTATTAACTATGTGTTTTGAGTAGCGCCGTCTCTAGATTACAATCATGGTTTCTGTTTATTGAAAAATTGATTTTGTTCTTTTTTCAGCTGCATAACTCTGAGTTCATGGACGGCTTCAACACTCTCACAATCATTAACTTGACTTGTTATCCTATAATTCCAGTTCCGTGATGTCTCCAAAACAAAATGTATGTGCAAAGGGGGCGAGAGAGGAGTGACCGATGAGACTGTATCTAGTGATTTGGGAAAATGGGGATTGTACAGTAAGTATTGGGGATTGTACAGTAAGAAAATGGGGATTGTACAGAAAGTAAGTGCCATTTTAGAGGCTCTCCCTGGCTATACAGGTTATTCCTCGTAACAGACGCCATACCTTGTTACACAAGCATCCAATATAAAAGTTTTCACTTATGTGCTAAAGGAAATGTAATACCTATTTATCCATTATACAAGAAAATGTTCACTATTAGGAGCACAAATTGCAGTTTTTAACACAGAAGCCAATTGGAGATGTATTTTTTCATTATACAAGTTTTTGCTTTACAAGGAATTTTATAGAACAAATTACACTTGTATAACAAGGGACACAGTATATAAAATACACTATTTTAAAGAACTGTGCTTGAAATTATGCAATGTACATCAAATCATTTATGACATTTTATATACAAATATGCTGCTTTACAATTATTCTACCCAGACTCTTCCTACCTGTTAAAAAGAGAGAAAAAATAAAACTATTCGTTTTTTTATAGAAGCAAGTGACTTTACGCAGCAGATAATACTATAACTAAAACTCCATGGAACTAACATTATGAGGCAGTCAAACAGTATATAGGCTATAATATACTATAAATATAAATAAATATCACACTACATACTTCACTCCCTCAGAGGAGGGGGCGGTAGGAGAGGAGGGAATAGAATATGTTCAGGAGATTTTGTTAGATAATTGGAGCAGATTGAAACTTACACCACACCTCTTACCCTTCACAGGGATTGAAGAAGGCTGATGGCATCTATTGCTCCCCATAAGTGTAAACACCCCTCTCACACGCACGACTTCCATCAAAGTATAACGGATGAGCTAAAAGAGGTTGCTTTCAGAGTGGGTTATCATGTCCATACAACTAACCTATTAATGCTAGTTCATTCTCTGATTGAGCTCCTCTGACTTTGTTGTTTTGTTTAAATAATAATAGTAATAGGCTGTTAAACTGAAATTACATGCATATTTAAATATGATATACAATATTTATAAATAGTTGTAGTTAGAATTTTAAGTTCTTACCTTAAAGGTTTCTGCCTGTGATGCTGTGCTGCTTAGCTCCATCCTTTTTGCATAACTAAGGGCCAACCAGCTGTAGCACAACTCTGGCTGTGTGTTCTGGTGTCTCACACGTGCAGATCAATCCTCAGATCTACACCAGTCAGACACCTGAGCACACAGCAGGAAGTATACCTTTCATTATTAACTAATTTTACCTACTTTATCAAGTTATTACAATTAAAATTGTAATGTAATATTATCATTATGATTCAATAAATATTTATACTGTGAATAAACTAGTAGTTTTTTGGTGGATATACCGTGTTGAAACCATTCTGAGTTTTTAGGAAGTTTTTTATTTAACATTTTGTTCAGGAGGTTACCTTGTTCCTGATGTACTAATTTTGTGACAAGGAGACACACACATAATTTATTCTGGTTGGCTAACAAATATCATTCAATATGTTTCTAGAATCATTCAATCTGTCTGTTCTCGTAAAAGTCTGTCCCTCACCTCATCCTGTACCAACATATGTTCCCAAATGTACTGTATCGTCCTGTTTACATTGTTTTCAACATGTATGACAGCTTTAATGGGGAATAATAGAGATGTCGCGGACAGTTCGCCTGCGGACTATTTGCAGCGATTTTGGCTCTTTCGCGTTCGCATCGGACAGCGGACACATGCGCTTTTCGGTCCGTCCCCTATTCTTTATCATTGAGGAAACTTTGACCCTGCACCTCAAAGTCAGCAGACACATTCCAACCAATCAGCAGCATACACTTCCTTCCATCTGAAAGCATACATTTTAGAATCATTCTGAAGCTGCATTCGTTGTGAGAGGACAGATAGTGTAGCTGCTGGAGATTTAATAGGGAAATAGATGGCCAGGCTGTGTATTTAGCTTCCACTAGAGACCTGAAGGACTCATCTGATATCTGCTGCAAGGTCAGCAACCCAAAAAGCCCTTTTTAGGGCTAGAACATCATTTATAATCTAATTGCATATGCCTGCCTGCCAGCCTGTGTGTGTGACAGGCTAACACCTAAAAGCTTATATTGTGCTTATTTTCACTACTCATACCTGGTGGTGTACCATACAGTGAAAACAACCATTTTTTTCCTGTAATCTAATTTCAGTTGCCTGCCTGTGTCAGGCTCACATCTTATATTGTGCTCAGTGAAATAAAACAACACTTTTTTGACTGTAATAGATTGAATAGCAATTGCCTGCCTACAGGCGTGTGTGTGAAGCCTATTACATCTACTCTGCCAACTTTTGCCAGTGCACAGTGCCACTCATATCTGGTGGCACCTTAGATTGCACGCGCAGTGCCCCAAATTTGAAGTGGGAGGACCGACCAAGCATCTTTTTCCATCTCCTGCTTCCAAAAATCCATGCCATATACACGTCCCCTGATAGGTGACGTAACAGGTATCAAACTGATAGGAATAAATAGTGCAACTTAATACACCACTCCTATCTGGTGGCACATTACATTGCACGGGCAGTGCCCCAAATTCGAAGTAGGTGGTCCGACCAAGCATCTTTTTCCATCTCCCTGTTCCAAAAATCAATGCCATATACACGTCCCCTAATAGTGGACGTAACAGGGATTAAACCGATAGGAATAGTACTACTTAACAGTACACACCTTATAATACCGCAGACAGAGGCAACGCAGAGAGAGGAGTCTGAAGAAGAGGAGTCAGAGGAGGAAGGTGGCTTTGAGGAGGTGGAAGACCAAACACAGCAGGCGTCCCAGGGGGCTTGTTGTCACCTTTCGGGGACCCTTGGTGGCTGGATGGAGGAAGAGACCTTCAATGACATCAGTGAGGACAAGGAACGGGACCTGGCTAGCTTGTTATCCAACCTTGTGCAAATGAGGAGTTTGCGGTTGTGCAAAGGGACTGTTTGCGTTTTTTTGTGGTGCATTTAACGGGGAGATTGGTCTGTTACTGTGAAGCGGGTGTAACCCTTACACTACCTGATCGATACAACATCATACCTGATGTTTTAAAGCATGTTATTCCAAACAATTTAGGAATGTAAGGTGATTTATGCCCTTTATGGCTTAAAACCATACTCTGAAGCAACTATCTAATTTTCTGTGGGAGTTTTGCCATGGATCCCCCTCCGGCATGCCACAGTCCAGGTGTTAGTCCCCTTGAAACAACTTTCCCATCACTATTGTGGCCAGAAGGAGTCCCTGTGGGTTTTGAAATGTGCCTGCCCATTGAAGTCTAAGGCGGTTCGCCCGGTTTTTATGTTCGCGACATCACTAGGGAATAATCTTGAAGTGAAGTGCTGTGGAGTTGTGGGTAAGGCAACTGTGACTGTTGCATAGTGAACAGTAGCTTTCTGCATGAGATTAAGTTCTGCTTGGCTCATGAGCTCCGAGGAATGGAAGCAGAACATTGTCCTAATATTATGGATGCCTAATACTTCTTCTCTAATTGATGCGTGCTTGAGCCATAGAGAAAAAACATGATGCATTAAAGCCATTTCCTATTAAGTGTATCGGGGAGAGTCACTTACTAACTGCCATCTTGCTCAGATCCTTAAACCGCCTGCTTCAAGGAAACTCTAGCACCAATACTCATTCATTGTCCGGTCCAACTTGTCCGCCCTCTAGACAATGAACAGTTTTATTCTTGCAATATTTGTGACCCTATCACTATGCGATGTGTTGTCGCTTAGCTTTCTTGAATATTTCAGGTTTATTTATAGAAACCTCATCCTGATCATGAAAAAGCAACGTGTAGAGGGAAAGACTGTATATTTTTTACATTTTAAAAAAATAGTCTTTTTTTACACTGGAGCTTAGTGTAGAATAGAATATTGTCCTTTAATTTGTGCCTTTAGATTCTGTGTTTGTAATCTCATGTGCAGTTCGTTACACATGCTTAAATACCTGTTTTGTGTTCAGTCTAAAGGTGATTGACCCAAAGTCCCAGACCTACAAGTTCTTTCAGTTTTAGAGATATGGAAAGTTCCTGGATTTTGCTAGAAATAAAATAAACCTTTAATTATATTTACTTAAATAAAAAAATAACCATATAATAAATCAAGAAATAGTAATTTCAACAAATTCATGTAAAATTTAATAAATCTAAAAAATTCAGGACAATTCATGACAATTAATATTCGTCGTATTAATGGTTCAAGCTCAGCTAATAGAAAAGTTTTTCTCACTAACATTAAAGCCCAAGGGGGGGGGAGACACAGGGAAGGAAGAGGGGGGGAGAGAAACAGGGAAGGGAGAGGTGGGGGAGAGAAACAGGGAAGGGAGAGGGGGGGAGAGAAACAGGGAAGGGAGGTGGGGGTGAGAAACATGGAAGGGAGAGGGGGGAGAGAAACAGGGAAGGGAGAGGGGGGAGAGAAACAGGGAAGGGAGGGGGGAGAGAAACTGGGAAGGGAGGTGGGGGTGAGAAACATGGAAGGGAGAGGGGGGGGAGAGAAACAGGGAAGGGAGAGGGGGGAGAGAAACAGGGAAGGGAGGGGGGGAGAGAAACTGGGAAGGGAGGTGGGGGTGAGAAACATGGAAGGGAGAGGGGGGAGAGAAACAGGGAAGGGAGAGGGGGGAGAGAAACAGGGAAGGGAGGGGGGGGAGAGAAACTGGGAAGGGAGGTGGGGGTGAGAAACATGGAAGGGAGAGGGCGGAGAGAGACACAGGGAAGGGAGAGGGGGAGAGAGCCACAGGGAAGGGAGAGGGTGGCAGAGACACAAGGAGGCAGAGGGAGAAAGAGACACAGGGAAGGAAGAGGGGGGAGAGACACAGGAAAGGGGAGAGGGGGGAGGAGCGACACAGGGGTGGGAGAGAGGGAGAGAGACACAGGGGAGGGGGGGAAACACAGGGAAGGGAGAGGCGGAGAGACACAGGGGAAGGGGGGACACATAGTGGATAATTTCCCATCAATTTTGATGGGCAAGTAACCAGTACATATACATATATATGCAGTGCCTTGCAAAAGTATTCACCCCCCCCCCCCCTTGGCATTTTTCGTGTTTTGTTGCCTCAAAACCTGGAATTAACATGAATTGTTTGAGGATTTGCATCATTTAAATTACAGAACATGCCAACAACTTTGAAGATGTTTTTTTTTTTTTTTTATTGTGAAGCAAACAACAAATAGGACAAAATAACCGAAAAAGTCAATGTGCATAACTATTCACCCCCCTAAAGTCAATACTTTGTAGAGCCACCTCTGGCGCCAATCACAGCTCCAAGTCGCTTTGGATAAGTCTCTATGAGCTTGCCACATCTTACTACTGGGATTTTTGCCCATTCCTCCTTCAAAACTGGTCCAGCTCCTTCAAGTTGGACGGTTTGTGCTTGTGAACAGCAATCTTTAAGTCTGACCACAGATTTTCTATTGGATTGAGGTCTGGGCTGTGACTAGGCCATTCCAACACATTTACATGTGTCCCCTTAAACCACTCAAGTGTTGCTTTAGCAGTGTGTTTGGGGTCATTGTCGTGCTGGAAGGTGAACCTCCGTCCTAGCCTCAAATCATGCACAGTGGTAAAGGTTTTGCTCAAGAATATCCCTGTATTTAGCACCATCCATCTTTCCCTTAACTCTGACCAGTTTCCCAGTCCCGGCTGCTGAAAACATCCCCACAGCATGATGCTGCCACCACCATGGCCAATCTCTATGGAGCGCACAGCTTATTGTCGTCCTATGTACAGATACTCCAGTCTCTGCTGTGGATCTCTGCAGCTCCTCCAGGGTTACCTTAGGTCTCTGTGCTGCCTCTCTGATTAATGCCCTCCTTGCCTGATCCGTGAGTTTTGGCGGGCGGCGTCTCTTGGCAGGTTTGCTGTTGTGCCATGTTCTTTCCATTTGGTTATGATAGATCTGATGGTGCTCCTGGTGATCATCAAAGATTTGGATATATTTTTATAACCTAATCCTGACGTGTACTTGTCAACAACATTGTCCCTTACTTGTTTGGAGAGTTCCTTGGTCTTCATGGCAGTGTTTGGTTAGTGGTGCCTCTTGCTTAGGTGTTGCAGCCTCTGGGGCCTTTCACAAAAGGTGTGTATATGTAATGATCATGTGACACTTAGATTTCACACAGGTGGACATCATTTCACTAATTATTTGACTTCTGAAGGTAATTGGTTGCACCAGAGCGTTTTATGGGCTTCATAACAAAGGGGGTGAATACATACGCACATACCAATTTTCTGTTTTCTATTTCTAAAAAATAGTTTTATGTATATATTTTTCTAATTTCACTTCACCAACTTAGACTATTGTGTTCTGATCCATCACATCAAATTCAGATTAACAAAACATCAAACTTAAGGCTGTAATGTAACAAAATAGGTAAAAAGTCAAGGGGGTGAATACTTTTGCAAGGCACTGTATATATATATATATATATATAATCATTTAGTATATGGTGAGCAAAAGAGTAAGAGAGGCTCTCTACCATACAGTGTACAGAAAATAAATAGCACATTTGTTATATGATGTTTTGATTTAAGAGTAAGATACATTGTACCCTCATTTGCATGCCCAGCCCAGTCCCGCCGGGTGCAGTACAATGACTGTATTACTTGGAAACTTGAGCAGGAAATATGTTTTTTACCTTATATTTAGACTTTTAAATGGGCTTACAAATGTACAGAAAAAGAAGCAGAGTCCCCTATTGTTGTGCACAGCTATATTAACTCAAAATGAGCTAAAAAGTAGTATAGGATTAAAACTTAGCCTTTATTAAATTAATTATAAAAAATATATATTTTAAAATAAGCAGAGGCAGGATGTTTGATTATAAGTCGCTTGAATATCGTGTGTAAATCCAGATAATATATAAGGGGTTAATGCCAAGTACATAAATATATCACTATAAAAAATATATAAGGTGCTAGATGAAAAGTGCTGAGCGTGCAATATAAGTGCTAATGCATATATATATATATTTTTTTTTGTAAGTTCCGGTTTAATTTTCAAAGTGTTACGGGCCGTAATTTTTGCAAGAGATTTTTTTAAAGTGTTAGGGGTCTCACACTGTGAAATTTGTAATGAGTTTTCCGTTGATCTGTAGTCCAGCGGGTCGTAGGTATGACGCTCAAGTCGTGTGGGGTCATCGGGAAGAGCGCCTATGGCGCTCATCTCCAGCAGCGCAGTGAGCGCCTTCGCTTCTCCCTGCCAAAGTCGTGCGAGGTTGTAGGCATGAGCGCCTACGGCGCTCCCTGCCTAAGTCGTACGCCTAAGCCTAAGGGATGAGCCATTGTTGAAAAATCAACAATGGCCAATAGACTGGAAAAGGCCAGTATACATCCCAAAATAACATAAGATTGCTTCAATTAACAAACAATTGCACTAATTTCACATGAGAGCAAGGTAATGCTTAACATCCTACCAGCTTTGCTCCAAAACATATAAACAGGAACTACCAGATGTACAAGCCATGTTGCGCAGAGGAAGAGGCACAAGAGATCAAATTGACAATATCCACTGGATAATAGAGAAAGCTAGAGAGTTCCAGAAAATAATTTCACTCTGCTTCATAGACTATTCTAAAGCCTTTGACTGTGTGGATCACAACAAAAGGTGGCAAGTTCTTAAAGAGATGGGAGTACCAGATCATCTCATCCTCATCCTGAAGAATCTGTATGCGGACCAAGAAGCCATGTTCAGAACCGAACATAGAATGACAGAATGGTTAAAGATTGGGAAAGGAGTGTGACAAGGTTGTATTTTGTCTCCTTACTTATTCAATTTACATGAAAACCAGGTAAGGGGGAGAATGGCTGTCTCTTTGACTTCTTTTGAGCTAGCGATGTCTCGTAATTGGAGGTAGCGGAGGAAGTCTCTGGTTGTTAGGGGGTATTGTTCCCTGAGCTGGTCATAGGTAACTATTTGATCGTTTTTGTATAAATGGCAGTATCTCTGAATACCTGCTCTCTCGAGACCAATAAAGTCACCTGCTGTCATACCCGGTTGGAAGGATCGGTTTCGAAGTACTGGAGACATTGGAGAGGGGAACCTGCTTAAAGAGTACTTGACTGCTATTTGGTCCCAGATTCTCAGGGAGTTTGTTATTGCTGGGCAGGTTACTCTGGGGAGTGTTCTGTGTGCTTTATGTAACCAGGGGTAAAATTGAGGTAAATCCTGCCCCATTAATGATGACTCGAGTTCTACCCACCGTCGGGCGTCTTGTGTGGAGTGCCAGTATGCGATTTGTGCTGTCTGCGCCGCTAGATAGTAAATATACAGATTCGGTAATCCTAGCCCCCCTCTGTCCTTGGGTCAGTATAGGAGTTTTCTTGCTATTCTGGGCCGATTATTTTGCCAAATGAACATGTCTATTGCTTTTTGAAGTGTGGCTAGGTCACTTCTTTTGATCGGAGTGGGCAGGGCCTGGAACAGGAACAATATTCTAGGAAGAATGTTCATTTTAACTGAGTGGAGCCTACCTAACCACGAGATGGGTTTGTCTGTCCACTGTTCCAGATCCCTTATGAGTGACCGAATCAATGGGCAGTAGTTAGTGTCATGTAAATGTTCGTAATTCGCCGTAAGTTTGATCCCTAAATAGGGTATGTTGTCGGTTGTGGTGGGCAGATGATGTCTAATCTGTATTGTAACCCTGTTTGGAGCCGAGAGGTGAAATGGTAGTGCCATGGATTTAGTAAAGTTCACTCTGTAGCCCGCTAGGGTTCCATAGTTCTCTAAAAGTTGTGTCAAATGTTCCATGGAGGTCAAGGGGTCCGTAAGAGTCAGCAGTACGTCGTCTGCATATGCAGATACTTTGAAGGTTTTTCCCGCTACCCTTATTCCGTGTATGTGTGGATGTTGGCGTATGGCTTGTAAAAGCGGTTCTAGGGAAATAGCGAACAAAAGCGGGGATAGAGGACATCCCTGTCATGTGCCGTTGTGAAGGTGGAATGGGGTCTTAGCAGCCCCTGTTATTAGGGTTTGGGCTCTCAGTTTGGTGTATAAGGCGCATATGGCCTGGATGTATGCCCCCGGGAAGCCCCACTCCTCCAGCAGGCCAAACAGATATGGCCATTGCACCCTATCAAAGGCCTTCTCTGCATCTAGGGATAAGGCCAGAGAAGGCTGCTCTGACACCTGCATGTACCATGTGAGCACCGCCCCCCTACGTGTATTTTCGTACAATTGTCTGCCTGGTATGAACCCTAACTGATCAGGGTGGATTAGACGTGTGAGCATCGGCGCTAACCTGGCCGCCAGGATTTTTGCATATATTTTGAGGTCAGAATTGATCAGGGAGATGGGTCTATAATTTGCAGCCGAATCGGTATCTTTCCCTGGTTTTGGAATAGGCATAATGTTGGCCAATGCCATATCTGCGTCGGGTGCTCCGCCCGTCATGAAGTGATTATATAAGGCTGTGAGATGAGGGGCCAATTCTACTTTGAATTTCTTGTAATAACCTATATCGTACCCGTCGGGGCCTGGGGCTTTGTTCCCTTTTAAGATCACTATTGCTTGTTCTACTTCCTGTTGTGTGATCGGATCTTGTAGGACTGTGATATCTGTATTAGTCATCTCGGGGAGTTTAATGCCAGTGAGAAGTGTACGCAGTGAGGTGCGTATTTGCTCTGGCGTATTTAGTGCAAGGTGTTTCTGCCCATATAGGTTTGAATAAAATTCTGTAAACACCCTGTTTATTTCTTGGGGGGTCGTTACGATTTCCTGAGTGAGTGTGCGTATTTTCGTGATGGGTTTGTGGTCCCTCCGGGGGCGTAGTGCTCTGGCCAATAGAGAGTCCATTTTGTTGGACTTTTCATAGAACGGTCGCTTAGACCTCTGAATGGAATGTGCCACCCCCTCAAGCAGCACACTCCTGATCGAGTGCCTCAATGCCGAGATTTCTGCTAGTTTTTTTGCAGTGGGATTGTGTTTATGCTGTTGTTCCGCTTTTCTCAGGGCGTTCTGTAATTCTATCAGTGCCTGTGTGTTGCTCTTTTTTTTGTGCGTTGCTGCTCTAATGAAGTGTCCTCTCAGAACTGCTTTATGAGCTGCCCATAACGATACTGGGCCGACTTCTGGCATGGTGTTATGTGTGAAGTACTCTGTGAGGATAGTACGCGTGTCCTCGCATATGATGTCGCTATTTAACAAGCTTGTGTTAAGGCGCCATGACCAAGTGGCGGAATATTTGAGTTTGTCCAATGTGACTGATACGTCTGCATGGTCCGACCATGTAATAATCCCTATATCAGCATGTATGAGTTTGGACATCCCTACCCCGTTGAGGAAAATGTGGTCTATCCTTGAGTACGTTCCTTGGGGTGTCGAATACAACGTGTAATCACGTGTGTCTGGGTGTTGGAGCCTCCAAGTGTCTAGGAGTTGCGTGTCTGTAAGGAATGTGTGCAAGAGCTTGTCCTGCGCACCTCTCCCATGGGACCTAGGTGAGCCTGTTTTCGAGCTTCTGTCAAGCGCTGGACATGGAACAGCGTTAAAGTCGCCCCCACTAGTGTTATCCCTCCCCCCCGGCATTTATGATTGTTGTGAGAGTGTCCCAATTCTTTGGGTCTATGTTAGGTGCGTATACGTCAATGATTCTTATTTTCATGCTATGTATAGTGCCTGTTAGAGCGATGTAGCGGCCCTCCGGGTCAGCTATTGTCTCCGTGACGTGGAGAGGGCAGTTTTTGTGTACCAGTATTGCCACTGCGGCGCGCTTGTTGAGAGCTCTCGCCTCATGGGTCTGTGGGAAATGTCTGTCTTTCAGGGAAATTGTTGCTGTCTTAGAAAGGTGGGTTTCTTGTATAAGTGCAATGTCTATTTTGCGTGATTTCAGGTCTTTCAACAGTAGTCTACGTTTGTTCGGGGTATTAAGTCCCTTAACGTTGAGGGAGGCGACCTTAAGGGCCATTTGTGTGTGACGTGGTGGTGTGTGCGTGTGAGCACCTACTTTGTAATGTGGTCTGTTTCCCACTAGTCTTGGGTAGATCCCCCTCGTCTGGGCTGCGGGCAACAGTGATCACGTACTGCAATGTGACCACAAGGTCGTTTCGTAGGAGACCTCTACTGCAAATAGAAAGTACACCGATAATTATCAGGTCAAAAGCTTAAACTTAAACAAAAACATAAACAAGCATAAACATAAACTTAAATACAACTCCGGTCTTACACCCTGCCAGAGACAGCAGGGGGCGTGGGTTCCCTTGTCCGAATAACGTGTAAAACCGGACGTGTCCTCAGTGAGAGGGCCGGTTAAGTGCTATGGACAAGTCCGCTGGAGTCGCCGGCTCCAAGGCAGTATGCGTTGTGTCTGTAAAAGTTTTTGTGGTTCGCACGTGTCGGGGGGCAAGCAGGCACTTGCGAATGTCTTAATCGTATGGGACTAGATAAAAGCAAAAGTTCCTTCGTTACCTTACTAGGTTGGAGGCTAGGTCTCAGAACTGGGATAACTTTCTGATCCGGGGTTAAATGTCCTTTCTGCGTTGGTTGCTTGGTTAAGGCCTTTATGCACCTGGGAGGGCCCTAGCCATTGTCGTGGCTTCTTAATGTGCCCAGAGCCGGTGAGTGGTTACCCCTTCTGTGGTCATCTGTGGAGTTCATTCTTTGCCTCTTAGGGGGTGAGCATCTTCTTTGTTCCCTCGGAAGTCTCATGTGGGTCTGCGCTGTGTCCGTGGCGTACCAGTCCATAATGCGCACCTCTTTGAGTTTCAGTGCCCTGATAAATGGTGGGCACGTCTCTGTGTTCTGCTATGATGTGGTTGGTCCCTTTAAGTGTGACGATAAGGGCCAAGGGGAAGCCCCATCTGTATTTGATGTTTCTGGCCCGCAGTTGGTCTGTAATTGGCTTCAGGTGTCGCCGTGCTTGAAGAGTGAGCCATGAGAGGTCTTGGTAAATCTGTATCTCGTGCCCGTGGAACAGCAGTGGCGACTCAGTGTTTCTCAGCATTTTTAGTATACGATCCTTATCTGTGAAGTAATGTAAGCGACATATGATATCCCTTGGGGGTATCACCATTGTTACTCTTGGGTCTAAGTGAGCGGTGCGCTCTGTCAAATTGGATCGGTGCTGATGGTGGTTTCTCTAGAATTAAATTAAATAGGTCTTGCAGGGCTGCTTGAATGTTTTCAGCCTCTGTTTCGGGTAGGCCCTTTATCCTTAGGTTATTTCTGCGCCCCCTATTGTGTATATCATCCAGTGATCTCTGAAGCTGTGACATTTGGGCGTCATAGGCATCTAAACGATCTGAGAGGGCTGTAATTTGGGTCTGCACACATCCCCTATCTCCCTCTAGGTCCTGTACACGGAGGCCTACCTGCCTGATGTCTGCGCCCAGTACCTCCATCTTGTGCTGGAATGAAGATTCAAATTTTTGCAGCATAGTAGTGAGATCTGCAAGTTCTTAAGCAGTTCCTTTAACTCTGGGTCCGCTGAGGCTACTGATGCCTCCGATGCTGCAGGGCTGGATGGGTTAGAGAAGCGCTCTCCCGCCATCGGCGCCATATTTGCTTCACTGTGTTCCGTCGTGCGGTCGGCGTACTCTTTATAAAGTTTAGAAACCGAGCCCGGTTTCTCGGCGGGTACCTTCCCGCTGCTTGTGTGGGCACTCTGGGTCCGTCTGGGGTTCCCCATCTTAGTTTGTGCTCGAGTCCCTGCTAGTTTATTGCCTGCTTTGCCGGAGCCGAGCTAACATGCGGCTATCTCTGCTGACGGTCGGGACACGCCCCGCCAAGAGGTTTTTTTAACTGACAAGGCGACATCCTTTGAGATTAGAAGTAAAAAGATTTCACCTCAAAGAAAGAAAAGGGTTCTTCACAGTAATGGTGGTTAATCTGTGGAATTCAATACCAAATGAGGTGGTGACAGCGGATTCAATAGATAACTTTAAAAATGGCTTGGATATATTTTAAAATAAAAAGGGCATTATTTTATTTAAAACATGTAACTTTGTTTGACAGGGAGACACCTGTAATAAAGTATGATGGTACCTACTGCTCTTTCTTCCTGAAAGGATCCTAGTCCAGTCTTTCCCAAGGTAATGCTTTTTTTGAGCAGCACAACATGAACATGGCACTACTAGACTTTGTTGATTTTAGCCTGGGGCTACCACTGTGATAACATACATTCCACTATTTGGACTGTCTAGGGTCTGGAGACCCTCATTCCCATTGAATACTCCTTGTGTCAATATGTTTTGGACATTGTGTCGCTAAACCCTTGTTGTGCTATTTGTATCCATGTTGGACATGCATGATGTTGATTTGCATTTTTTATGTGTAATTTTGTAATTCAATTACTTTGGTGCAATTATTGTTTGTGGGGGCAGGTCTGGGAGGTCCATTGTGAAGGGTGGGTGATTATGTTAACTGGCCTTCATATCTTCATAGCATTATTAACATTTTTACCCTAAACCCAGACTAATTGAATTACCTTGATCTTTTTGTTCTCCCTTGATTATAAAAGCCTGTGTGTTTCAATAAAGTGCATTACCTCTTTTAAAAGTAGACCAGCATGTCAGCTGTATTTGTGATGGTGGGAAATAGTTTTGAACCACTTCATCCCAGCTCTCCAGAAATTCTGCATCTACATTCCATAACTGTATTCCTGCTCTCTATAGGTCCTGAAGCTGCCTCCTTTCAGTGGAATCCCTAGCACTTATACATTGAAACTCACAGAGGAGAAGCTCTAACTGGAAGGATCCATTCATTGGACGGTCCTCATGAAATTCGTTTTACACTATTTGTATCTCCTAGTTCTGTATATATTATTGTTTAAACTCTATGATGGCTCAATGTGCTAAAACCCCTGGTCTGGCCTAAATGGATTTTTTTTCAACAGCTTTGTTATTGTTATGTATTTTTTTTAATTCTATAGATAATAAAAAAGATACTTGTTTTTGATTAGTCAGAATAATTTTATCACACTCTGTGGCCAACTGTATGTACCTTGAAAATAATAAAATTTTGAATTGACCACCATGAGTTAATGGGGTAATTCAGGCCTTATGGTGGTCTGTAATTGACCACCATGAGTTAATGGGTTAATTAAGGCCTTATGGTGGTCTGTATTGACCACCATGAGTTAATGGGTTAATTCAGGCCTTATGGTGGTCTGTATTGACCACCATGAGTTAATGGCTTAATTAAGGCTTTATGGTGGGTCCTTATTGACCACCATGAGTTAATGGGGTAATTCAGGCCTTGTGGTGGTCTGTATTGACCACCATGAGTTAATGGTTAATTAAGGGCCTTATGGTGGTCTGTATTGACCACCATGAGTTAATGGGGGTAATTCAGGCCTTATGGTGGTCTGTATTGACCACCATGAGTTAATGGGTTAATTAAGGCCTTATGGTGGTCTGTATTGACCACCATGAGTTAATGGGGTAATTCAGGCCTTATGGTGGTCTGTATTGACCACCATGAGTTAATGGGTTAATAAGGCCTTATGGTTACCTGTATTGACCACCATGAGTTAATGGGTTAATTCAGGCCTTATGGTGGTCTATATTGACCACATGAGTTAATGGGGTAATTATAGTTGCCTCGGGTTAATATTTTAGTGCAAGTCCTTCAGGACCTTTACGGTCCTTTAAGGACCCGCGAGGCGGAAAATTTAAAATTGAATTGCAGCAGGGTCATGATCGGTGCCGATCGGGGACCCCCGCTGCAAGGGGTTTATATGGGGACACTTCGGGGGTCCCAATGGGACCCCCAGCCATAGAGGGGGGTTAAATGTAGGTGTCACGGCCGGGGTTGCGTAATAGTGTGCCGCGGGCCCTTTAAGGAGCCGCGGCGGGGAATTTAAAAGTTTTAAATGCAGCGGGGGGGCTGATCTATGCAGATCGGGGACCCCACCTGCAAGGGGTTAATGTGGGGACACTTCGGGGGTCCCGATGGGGACCCCCGGCATAGAGGGGGGTTAAATTTAGGTGCCGCAGCCAGGATTGGAAATTAGTGTGCCGCGGGCCTTTTAAGGAGCTGCGGCGGGGAATTTAAAAGTTTTAAATGCAGCGGGGGCCTGATCGGTGCCGATCGGAGACCCCCGCTGCAATGGGTTAATGTGTTGGGGCTGCGGGGGTTCCTATGGACCCCTGCAGCAAGGTGTTCATGTGAGGACACTTCGGGGGTCCCGACGGGGAGCCCTGCATTGAGGGGGGGTTAATTTTAGGTGCCGAAGGGTATTTGGAGTACCCCCCACGGCAGGGCTTATGTGGGGGACTGCCGCAGAGGTCCCTTTTAGGACACCCCACAGCAATTTATGAGGAGTGGGAGCCTGCGATATCATATCGCAGGCTGTCACTCCTCATGTACATTTACGCAGTGTAGATACGAATGGCCCTGCTGCGTAGCTCATACGTTGCTCGCAGCAGGGCTAATTTAATAGCATTGTAAGTTAGAGAAACTTTGCAGTACGTAGGGCTTAAGTAGAAGCCTCTTATTTACGAGGCTGGAATTTAATAGGGCCCGAAGCATTTAGAATCTGTTCCTGAAACATCACATGACATTTCACCTGATGAATTTGAAAATTAAACTAATATATGATTTGCAAATTGTCCTCTACTCAAATCTTTAGCAGTAGAGGAATCATAGTTGTGGGGACATGAGTACTCAATGTCAGTTTTGTGAGGCTTATCATTTTAAACATGAGAGACCCAGAGATGGCCAATTTATTAGTTGCTGTCAAAAAGGCAAGTTCAAACCTCCAGAAAGAAAATAATTTCCAATCTATTTACAAAACATTATGACTGAACCTACTTTTCAAAACTACAAAAATGTTAAGACAAACATAAGATCCTACAATAGTGCCATATCCTTTGCATCTATGGGGGCAACATTAGCTGCTAATGTACCAGGACATGGTTCTTACTGATTTAAAGTCCAAGGCCTAATTTACCATCGTACTTCCCATTTACATCCAGAGGAAGGAGAGCAAAGAAAATTTGCTCAACTATATGTCCTAGATACAATGGAAGCTGTTGACCAGCATATGCAGCTGGAAGAAAATAAAAAATGCTTACCCAGTGGTTTTTATAGAGCTAGATAACATTATGGCCCATAACCCCTACACTAAAGCTTATAAAAAATTGGCAGAAGTAGAAAATGAACAACAACTTCATGCTCAAAGACATCAATTACCAATCCCAAAAGGTCAATATGGTGCTTAAAAGAGACAGACATACTGGATAAACGTCGTTATAACTTGCCAACATCAAATGAGGTTGCAATGGTGTTTCAAATGATGAAGAACAACCTACCATTTCAAAGAGACATTAGAATATTTCCCAGAAAGTGAGGAGCAACCATTCATTAATATCAGTATCTGATAGTCCAGAATTTAGATCCAATGACTTATCCCATTTTTTTACCACACGAGAAGCAGGTTGGCAACCAAAATTAACACTTCACAGTTACCCAAATGCTAAAGCCACAATCAGAAAATAATGTTTCTATGCGTGAATTTAAAGTAGCTCAAATTTCCATTCGAAGAATACATTTATTCCAATTTTTATGTGGTGGGAAAACTAACACAACAATGGATTATTGATTTCCTATTTGCAAGTTGAGGCCAATATATTAAACCTACTTAAATATCAACAAGATAAACTACGTGTAGAACAATATTGTGGGACTAATGGGACTATGTTGCTGATGTAGGCTACAAGCAAAGACATGAGAGCTTGCAAAGCCATCATTTTAACCATCTTCCTTTCAAGGATCTCCTCGAAATATGAGAGAAAGATACAATGATGCTATGGCTACTGTCACCGAATTTGGCAAACCCAATGGCCAGAAATTACACAAAATTTACTTCTCGGTCAAAGTCCTTTCGATAGACCAGATTTAGTAGCCAGAGTTTTTATGATTAAGATGAAATGAATTAATATGTGGACCATCACTATAAGTCACTTATTTTGGCAAATGTCTTTGCTTATGTATATACCATTGAATTTAAAAAAAGAGGCCTTCCACATGCACATCTTCTCATAATACTTCAGAGAAAAAGATAAATTAGATACTTCTGACAAAGTGGATGCAGTCATTGGTTTGCTGAACTACCAGAGCCAGGAACTATATGGTAGACTATATTAGATGTTACTCATTCACATGATTCATGGACCCTTGTGGTGAGCTTAATCCACAGTCCACCATGTATGGAAAATAAAAATTGTTCCAAAGATTTTCAAAAAGATTATAGAGACAAAACGTATGCAAATTGTGATGGCTATCCACTTTATAAAAGAAGAGAAGGAGATAGTGCCATTATTCATCGCAAAAAAGTTGACAATAGATATGTAGTAACCCTACAATCCACATTTTAACTGATGAAAGTATAACGCACACATTAATGTAGAAAGCCTGCACTTACATCAAATCCATTAAATATATGTACAAATATATTTACAAAGGGCTATGGTGCAGCTACTGTAGTCATTAAAAGTCAGACAACCCGAAAGCAGTGAGTTAGTACATGATGAACTTGCATCTCATGTAGATGCTCGCTATGTAAGTGCACCAGAAGCTATGTGGCGCCTTTTAAAATTTTGAAATGCATGATAGATCACATGCAGTATATAGATTAGCAGTACATTTGCCACAAAGACATTTAGTGTATTTCCATGCTGGAAATGAAAAGTAAGTGTATTGGCCCAGAGTGGAACATCGTCACACTACACTAACTGCATGGTTTGCATTAAATTTCCACTGATGCTGAAGCAACACAATACTTATATATTGAAATTCCATATCACTATGTTTTTGTGAATGGATTATGGAGACCAAGAAAAACCAGAGGCAATAAAAATACATTCTACGGAATTTACACAGTCAGGTCCAAAGAGAGTGTTGAACGTTTTTGCTTACGGATATTACTTTTAAATGTTCCTGGAGCACAAAGTTTTGAACACTTAAAGACCTGTTAATGACATGGTATATAGAATCCTTCCACTTTAGCTGCAAGACATAGAAACTTACTAGCTGATGATACAGAATGGGAAAGCACTATGTCAAATGCCACGGCAGATGAGAGAACAATTTGCATTTATTTGTATCTTCTCAAATGCTCCAAATGCAATAGCATTGTGGGAAACATTTAAAAGTAATATGGCTGAAGACTTTATGCGACGATACAATGAACCTATTGCACACTTAAAAGCGTTAATGGAAATCCAAGAAGTATTTTTAACTCATGGGATTAAGTTGTGCAAGTTTTAATTTGCCTGATCCAGTTCTTATAGATGACATAAACTTTGAAGACTATGACATTCAACCACAAGTACAAAGAACAGAAGAAAGAACTTGCAACTTTAAATACGATACAATTGCAAGCACTTAATGCCAATCAAAATGCACTGGATGATGATATGGTCACAGAGCGTTATTTCTATCTTGATGGACCTGGTGGATCAGGAAAAACTTATCTATATATTTTATTAATGAGATTTGTAACGAGCACAAGGTCAAATAGCACTGCCGTTTGCCACTACTGGAATTGCTGCACTTTTGTTAGAAGGTGGAAGAACTGTACATAGTGGCTTTAAACTGCCAGTGCCTATTTTAGAAACTTCTGTGTCAGATATTCGCATGACATCATTACAAGCAAAAAAATTGAAAAAAAGTAAATTAATTATAATAGATGAGGCCACAATGATGTCATGCTATGCACTCCAATGTATTGACCGTTTGCTTTGTGAAGTCATGGATAATACTTTTCCCATTTGGTGGAAAGGTAATGTTTGTTAGGTGGCGATTTTCAGACAAAACATTACCTGTCGTTGTACATGGAAATCGAACTGACATTATGCGAAAACCTGTATAAAGTCAAGCATACTATGGAAACATTTACCCATCTTCAACTGCAACAAAACATGAGATCAGAAGGCCAAAACTGATTTCAATGATTGGCTTATTAAAATTGGAGTAGGCCAGAACAGAAAATATACCACATTACCTGACAACACTGTGCGAGATCCCACCTCATATGATTTGTCACCAAGATATTATATTGGCTATATTTGAAGGTAGCATAAATAACCAGGAATATTCAGAGCTTGTAACCCAAGTCATACTAACGTGTAAAAATAAGAATGCATTAATCAAATCAAAATCTTAAATAAAATTAATGCACCACAAAGAAATTATCACAGTGCTGATTCTGTACTTGCTGATGACAATGAACAGTCAGAGAAACTTTTCCCAGTCTGAATTCATAAACTCGCTAACTCCTTCGGGAGTGCCCACCACATATTTTGCAGCTAAAAGAAAGGTTGCAATTGTCATTTTACTGCCGAAATATGAACCCCAAAAAAGGCCTATGGCAATGGGACAAGATTAATTGTTGAACAATTAAAGGACCATTTCATAGATGCTGAAATTTTAAACTGGTACCCATACAAGGAGAGAGAGTTTTCATACCAAGAATAGATTTAGCACCAAGTGAAAGTAGGTCTCCATTTTACACTTCAAGAAGACCAATTTCCCATCATTTGGGTACTGCCATGACCATTAATAAATCACAAGGACAAACGTTCAAATCTGTGGGGATTTTCTTAGAACAACCAGTATTTGCACATGGCCAATTGTACGTTGCCTTATCACGCAGCAAAAATCCACAGGCTATTAAAGTTTACATAGAAAAGAATGAAAGTCAAGGGTGATTTATTAGAAGATGGACGTATTATTTACTCAAAACATTGTTTACTATGAAGTACTTTAACTTTTCATTAAAGAAACAAAAGCCATGAAAAACAAATTTAAAAGAAAACACAAAAATATAAAAACACCACAATGCAACCACCAAATTTTAACAATAAACACACATAAATGTCCGTTCCCTTGAAAAAGTAATTATTAAGCCTACAGAAATTACATTTTCCAAAAACAATATTTTACTGCTAAACTACATTAAATTGTCAAACACATACAGAACAGTGTTATCACAGTGTGCAACAAGTTTAAGTTCCTGCGTTCTCTTTTTAGAGAACCACTTTACCACAGACCAACTATTTGTGCGATTTAAAACAATTACTAACAGCAACCAAACAAGGTCAGCCATTCAAAAATACAAATCAATAAAACAATTCAGTTATAATTAATGGAAGTACTGTTTATATATCATTAGCCTCACAAAACAACTTGCCTTGCATTATTTTCAAAAATTATGTTAAAATGTTAATTAACTATGTCACTGTTTCTAATGTTACAAGTTTCAAAAAAATATAACTTTCAAGTTCCTTACTTAGGACATATTACAAAGTTCATGTTAACAGCTCAACCATGTTTTAAGTCACAGCAATAAACAAAAGGTCAACCATTGAAAAATACAAATCAATAAACAATTCAGTCATAATTAATGGAAGTACTGTTTATAGATGAATAGCCTCAGAAAACACTTGCCTTGCATTATTTTCACAAATTATGTTAAAATGTTAATTCATTATGTTACTGTTTCTAATGTTACAAGTTTGAATTTTTTTTTTCAAGTTCCTTACTTAGACAGATAAGAAAGTTCAAGTTTCAAAAACTATACTTTCAAGTAACTTACATAGACATATTACAAAGTTCATGTTAAGAGGTCAACCACGTTTTAAATCACAGCAAACAAACAAAGGTCAACCATTGAAAAATACAAATCAATAAACAATTCAGTCATAATTAATGGAAGTACTGTTTATAGATGATTAGCCTCAGAAAACACTTGCCTTGCATTATTTTCACAAATTATGTTAAAAATGATTAATTAACTATGTTACTGTTTCATTAATCCAGTGAGTAATCTGATCCATAAGTTAATGGGGTCAGGAAGGGATTCATTTTTTTCCCTCTCTGATACAATTGGCTACGTTTCAAAGAGGGTTTTTACTGGTTGCCTTCCTCTGGATTCAATGTATATTTAAGTTAACAATTCTTCAGATAGAACATGTATGTTAAAAAAAACCATTACCTAAAGTTTACAATACTGATTAATTTCAAGTTCAACTGTTCTTACATTGAAATGTTAATACTTTTAATACAAAATGCTTTAATAGTTAATGTTCAACAAAAGAACATTTTACAAAAATAAACATGTTTAATATCACAATAGCACTTATTCTTCTATAACTAAAACCTTACAAGTGTCAAATACATATATTAAATAACTAACCAACTTTCCAAAACATACACATCTCATTGCCGTAATTTTTTGAGGGGCAAGTCGCTAGTAGTTAATATTTATGTTCTTAATACAGGTCAAATAAGGTTCTTGAATCACATTTTCTAAATACATTTGTAAATTGATAATGTGTGGAGACTTAATTTGCGTCTCAATGTAGACTTGGATAGGAAATCTGACAAATGTCACATCCCAGACGTCCAAGTTAAACAAAATTCAAAGTAATTTCAGAATCTTTTAATTAGACAGGGCCCTATATGATTCTGGAGAACCTTTCATGCAAATGAGAAGGATTTCTCCTATAACCTATAGACATCAAACATTTATCAGATTGGATTACATCTTAATTAATATTATTGTTATTATTGTAATTACAGAAGTTTTAATAAAAATATGAGTTAACACGAAACTAGCCCCCTATAAGGAGGTCAGACCACGGGAATGACTTATATAAAGATCACAATGGATTCACCTCATTTAGAGCGATCCCCCAATGGAGATATAACATACATTTAACACAAGACTTAAAGATTAAAAAAAAGAAGTAGCAATTTTTTTTTTAAATAAATAGTTCATATATTCTATCAAAAGTAATGGTATGGATGGCCCATAAGGACGTGTATTAGAGGTTTTGTAAAATTAGCTGGCAGCATTTCTGGAAAAAAAAACAAAAGGGTCACCCATTAAGAGAACTACATATAGAACTGGCCACACTTGATAGAAAGATTATAATAAATTTTGATAACCAAATTAGGATGATTCAGTTGCAAATTAAAAGAATAGAACAAGAAATCTTGGACAATTCAACATGGGCGGTACAGCAAAAGAGCAGAATTTCTGGCCAATAAACTGAAAATAAAGAAGATGACAAAAAGAAGAATAGAATGCCCTTAGATGTAACAATGTAATCTTAACTAATCCTAATGACATTGCAAAAAGTTTTGCTCAATATTATCAACAACTTTATCGTTTGAAAGACAATGAAGGTTTTGTGAAGCCCACTAGTTATGACATACAAAACATTCTTAGACAAAGTAAAATTGCAGAAGATTTCGGAAGAAGAGTTGGATTTCCTAAATAGTGAAATTACAGAAAAAGACACTCAAGAAATAATTGCAAGGCTAAAATTATCCTCCTCCCCCAGGCCCTGTTGGCTTTAGGAACCACTTCTATAAAAGGAGAATTGATTGTACCACTTAAAGATGCACTGAATCAGATAAAAAAAAGATATGCACTACAAGAAATGTTAGAGGCAAATATAGTAACAATACCTAAGGATGATCAAAAACATCCAGAGAGAAAACATTTTTGCCCAATTTCTTTTATTAACACGTATATCAAGATCTATTCCAAAATTTTAGCCAACAGATTAAATCCTATTATAAGGAGATTGATATTGCTAGTGCAAAAGAGTTTTGTCCCTAATAGACCATGCCCAGATAATATTAGGACATTAATCAATTTAATCTCATATGTAGTAGGGCAGTTGGACAGCTTCAGTATTCTTGTCATTGGACTCGGAAAAGGCCTTTGACAAGGTCCATTGGGGATTCATGTACCTGACTTTGGCCAAATGTGGTTTTGGTATTTTCAGGGTCCAAGGCCAAAGGGCCACTGTATGGCTTCCAACTCACCTCTGTCAGGGGTATAGGTTTTGCTTCAGTTAAAATTCAACGTTTCAAATGGTACAAGACAGGGGTGTTCTCTGTCGCCCATAAATTTTGCACTGATAATGGAGCCTTTAATTGGTTTTGATAAACAACACAAGACAGTTAAAGGGATAAAAGTAGGAATAACAGGACATAAATCTAGCAGCCTTTGCCGACGATATAATGATAACATTGGAGGAGCCCGAATACAGCAAAGTTTCCAGTTATAAACTTAACTTAGATAAATATAGAGGCTCTTCCGATTAATGTCCTAGAGGAAGAATTGCAATTTCTTAAAGTTAAATATAAGGGTAAAATAGCAAATAGGCTATTAAATATCTGGGAATCACTTCATAATTAATATTAATTATAAGACAATCTATCAGATTATTGAGGACACAACCAAAGGTTGGGAGGGTTTAAATATCTCTTGGTCAAGGAGAATTATGGCGACCAAGATGTCTCTACTCCTAAAATTAGCTATGTCCTACGGTGTATTCAATTTCTAATGCCTAATTAGTTAATAAATAAAGTTCAGAGAAAAATTATATTTTTATTCACAATGCAAAAAAATTAGACAAAAAATTGTTTACCCTATACTTAAAATTTTTCAGGAGGCAATATCAATTACCCATATGATCAGGTGGAAATGAGGCTATCCAATTAAATGAATGGTTGAAGATTGAAAACAAATTAATAGGCTTTATAATTAGACTATATATAGACAACCCTGGTATGAAGGACATTACATTAGATGGAAAATTGATAAGAAATAACATTAAAATGTGGAATAAATTGAATACAAATTACTCACTGATTCCCGATAACCCCCTTGGCTGCCTTAGCTAAATACTTGGAATCCACTATGTTAGGTTTAAACTGTTAAAGGTGGTATGACATACCTTAGAGATCTATAGTTCATTAACCATAACTGAAAGATTTATAAAGAATGCTGCCCAGAGAGAATTACATTGTAAAATCTATAAAAGATGGCACTTGGTTCCTTTAAGGTTGTATCATATAAGTAAGGGATGATAATTTGCTGGAGAGGTTGTGAGGGAAGTGCATATTGTGCATATTTTTCCTGACACAACGTTCTTGTATATTTTAGTGCAAAGCCCTAATCGTAGCAAAATCTCTTATAGGAGCAAATTGGAAGCAAAAGATAATTCCAACATGGGGATGAAGTTGGGCTAAAAAAATAGTTAAAAATTGGTTAAAGGAAAAAAAAAATTGTGAATTGGGAGTTATTTCCAAGTCCACGACTAAATGGAAAATCTTAAAAAAAAATATAGATCTAAAGAATTGGGAAGTGAAATTTCCCCATTGAGTTCCTAGTAATAGTGAATGAGAACTTAGATTTCATCTTGCCAGACTTCCTCTGAGGCCCACTTTTTATGTCTCCAGTACAGTGGGGTCTCCTTCTGCATGCCAACAAGCATAATTTTTAATTTTATATGGTATATATGTTAACCCAAATTACTTTTTTAAGATAACTTTGTATAATCACATTATTGATACAATAGTAGGTCAAGGATAAGTAGGTATATGTCCATTGTTTGTTTTTTCCTTCTTTAAACAAGGTGTTTCCGTGTTTGTCATTTCTTATTTATGTAACATTTTATAAAACTGAATAAATAAAAATAAAAAAATAGAGAAGGAAAAGTTGTAATTTGGATAGCTTAAAACTATGGAGCCTTCAGACCATGCAACAAGATTTTTACCAGGTGTTAATTTTCTCTTATTATAGTTTGTATTTAAAACAATTATATAGTCACTATCTCTTATTCTGGGAGTCTTACTATGTACACATCAGTGACTGAATAGTCTGCTAATCACTTGCCATCTGTCGTGAAAACAGGTAATATTCATATATTTATTCATGGCATATATTTTAGTTTACCTGTAGATCTCATTTGTGTGTTTTCTGTGCTAATATCTAAAAACCTTTAATATTTTAACATATATATACCGTATATACTCGAGTATAGCTGAGTTTTTCCGCCCTTTTTTTAAAGGCTAAAAAGGGCCCCCTTGGCTTTTACTCGAGTCCTCTCTAACACCCCTGTGTCTCCCTCCCCCCCGTGTCTCTCTACCCCCTCGTGTCTCTCTAACCCCCCATGTCCTCTTTCCCCTCCCCCTCCTCATCCTCAACCCCCCTCATTCTAAAACCCCCTCCTCATTCTACCCCTCTAAATACCTCCCCCTCTCCCTTTCCCCTCCTTACCTGCATCTGAAGCTTCTGCTCCGGCCTCCGCTCCTTCCGGCATCTTGACGTGGTGCGCATATGATGTCAACGCCATTAGCATATACCGAATGCAGGCACCCTGTATATGCTAATGACGTGGCGCGCAAGTGACGTCACGCCATTAGCATATACGGGTGCCGGCACCCGGTATATGCTAATGGCGTGACGTCTCATGTGCGCCACGTCAAGACGCCGGAAGGAGCGGAGGCCGGAGCAGAAGCTTCAGATGCAGGTAAGTGAGGGGAAAGGGAGAGGGGGAGGTATTTAGAGGGGTAGAATGAGGAGAGGGGGTTTAGAATGAGGAGGGGGGTTGAGGATGAGGAGGGAGGTTGAGGAGAGTTTTGAGGTTGAGGAGGGATGTTAAGGTGTGGGGTTGAGGATGAGGAGGGGGTTGAGGATGAGGTGGGTTAAGGAGGGGGTTGAGGATGGGGGGTTGAGGAGCGGGGTTGAGGAGTGAGGTTGAGGAGGGAGGTTGAGGATGAGGAGGGGAGGTTGGAGGAGGGAGGTTGAGGATGGGGTGGTGGAGGTTGAGGAGGGAGGTTGAGGAGGGGGGTTAGGATGAGGAGGGGGTTGAGGATTGAGGAGGGGGTTGAGGATCAGGAGGGAGGTTGAGGATGAGGAGGGGAGGTTGAGGAGGGAGGTTGAGGAGGGGGTTGAGGATGAGGAGGGGGGTTGAGGTTGAGGATGGGGGGTTGAGGAGGGAGGTTGAGGAGGGGGGTTGAGGAGGGGGGGTTGAGGATGAAGGGGTTTGAGGATGAAAGGGTTTGAGGAGGGAGGTTGAGGAGGAGGATGGAGGATGAGGAGGGAGGATGAGGAGTCAGGTTGAGGAGGGAGGTTGAGAAGATGAGGAGGGGGGAAGAGACACAGGGAAGGGAGAGGGGGCGGAAGAGACACAGGTAAGAGAGGAGTGGAGAAGACACACAGGAGATAGAGGGGGACACAAGAAAATAGCACACAAGACGGGGGACACAGAGGGCACAAGAGGGGACACAGGGGGCAGCACATATGAGATACAAAAATTCTTAAGAAAAGAGTAAAATTGCAGAAGATTTCGGAAGACAGAGTTGGATTTCCTAAATAGTGAAATTACAGAAAAAGACACTCAAGAAATAATTGCAAGGCTAAAATTATCCTCCTCCCCGGCCCTGTTGGCTTTAGGAACCACTTCTATAAAAGGAGAATTGATTGTACCACTTAAAGATGCACTGAATCAGATAAAAAAAAGATATGCACTACAAAGGAAATGTTAGAGGCAAATATAGTTACAATACCTAAGGATGGATCAAAAACATCCAGAGAGAAAACATTTTTGCCCCAATTCTTTTATTAACACGTATATCAAGATCTTATTCCAAAATTTTAGCCAACAGATTAAATCCTATTATAAGGAGATTGATATTGCTGTGCAAAAGAGCTTTGTCCCTAATAGACCCATGCCCAGATAATATTAGGACATTAATCAATTTAATCTCATAGTAGAGGGCAGTTGGACAGCTTCAGTATTCTATGTCATTGGACTCGGGAAAAGGCCTTTGACAAGGTCCATTGGGGGATTCATGTACCTGACTTTGGCCAAATTTGGGTTTTGGTATTTTTCAGGGTCCAAGCCATAGGGCACTGTATGGCTTCCCAACCACCTCTGTCCAGGGGTATAGTTTTGGCTTCAGTTAAAATTCAACGTTTCAAATGGACAAGACAGGGGGTTGTTTCTCTGTCGCCCATAAATTTTGCATTGATAATGGAGCCTTTATTGGTTTTGATAAACAACACAAAGACAGTTAAAGGGATAAAAGTAGGAATAAACAGGGACATAAACTAGCAGCCTTTGCCGACGATATAATGATAACATTGGAGGAAGCCTGAATACAGCAAAGTTTCCCAGTTATAAACTTAACTTAGATAAATAAGAGGCTCTTTCCGATTAATGGTCCTAGAGGAAGAAGTTGCAATTTCTTAAAGTTAAATATAAGGTAAAATAGCAAAAGGCTATTAAATATCTGGGGAATCACTTCATAAATTAATATTAATTATAAGACAATCTATCAGATTATTGAGGACACAACCAAAGTTGGGAAGGGTTTAAATATCTCTTGTCAAGGAGAATTATGGCGACCAAGATGTCTCTACTCCCCTAAAATTAGCTATGTCCTACGGTGTAATCAATTTCTAATGCCTAGTAGTTAATAAATAAAGTTCAGAGAAAAATTTATATTTTTTTATTCATAATTGCAAAAAAAATTAGACTAAAAATTGTTTACCCTATACTTAAAATTTTTTTCAGGAGGCAATATCAATTACCCATATGATCAGGTGGAATGAGGCTATCCAATTAAATGAAAGGGTTGAAGATTGGAAAACAAATTAATAGCTTTATAATTAGGGACTATATATAGACAACCCTGGTATGAAAGGACATTACATTAGATGGAAAATTGATAAGAAATAACATTAAATGTGGAATAAATTTAATACAAATTACTCACTGATTCCCGATAACCCCCTTGGCTGCCTTAGCTAAATACTTGGAATCCACTATGTTAGTTAAACTGTTTAAAGGTGGTATGACATACCTTAGAGATCTATAGTTCATTAACCATAACTGAAAGATTTATAAAGAATGCTGCCCAGAGAGAATTACATTGTAAAATCTATAAAAGATGGCACTTGGTTCCTTTAAGGTTGTATCCTATAAGTAAGGATGATAATTTGCTGGAGAGGTTGTGGGGAAGTGCATATTGTGCATATTTTCCTGACGACAAACGTTCTTGGATATTTTAGTGCAAAGCCTAAACGTAGCAAAATCTCTTATAGAGCAAATTGGATGCAAAAGATAATTCCAACATGGGATGAAGTTGGGCTAAAAAAATAGTTAAAAATTGGGTTAATGGAAAAAAAAAATTGGTGAATTGGGAGTTATTTCCAAGTCCACGACTAAATGGAAAATCTGAAAAAAATATAGATCTAAAGAATTGGGAAGTGAAATTTCCCATTGAGTTCTAGTAAAAGTGAATGAGAACTAAGATTCATCTTGCCAGACTTCCTCTGAGGCCCACTTTTTAGTGTCTCCAGTACAGTGGGGTCTCCTTCTGCATGCCAACAAGCATAATTTTAAATTTTATTATGGGTATATATGTATAACCCAAATTACTTTTTTAAGATAACTTTTGTATAATCACATTATTGATACAATAGTAGGTCGAAGGATAAGTAGGTATTATGTCCATTGTTTGTTTTTCCTTCTTTAAACAAGGTGTTTTCCGTGTTTGTCATTTCTTATTTATGTAACATTTTATAAAACATAATAAATAAAAATAAAAAAATAGAGAAGAAAAGTTGTAATTTTGATAGCTTAAAACTATGGAGCCTTCAGACCATGCAACAAGATTTTACCAGGGTGTTAAATTTTCTCTTATATAGTTTGTATTAAAACCAATTATATAGTCACTATCTCTTATTCTGGAGTCATACTATGTACACATCAGTGACTGAATAGTCTGCCTAATCACTTGCCAACTGTGCTGAAGAACAAGTTAATATTCATATATTTATTCATGGCATATATTTAGTTTACCTGTAGATCTCATTTGGTGTTTTCTGTGCTAATATCTAAAACCTTTAATATTTTAAACATATATATACCGTATATACTCGAGTATAAGCTGAGTTTTTCCGCCCTTTTTTAAGGCTAAAAAGGGCCCCCTTGGCTTTTACTCGAGTCTCTCTAACACCCCTGTGTCTCTCCCCCCCCGGTTGTCTCTCTACCCCCTCGTGTCTCTCTAAACCCCCATGTCTCTTTCCCTCCCCCTCCTCATTCTCAACCCCCTCATACTAACCCCCCTCCTCATTCTACCCCTCTAAATACCTCCCCCCTCTCCCTTTCCCCCTCACTTACCCTGCATCTGAAGCTTCTGCTCCGGCCTCCGCTCCTTCCGGCGTCTTGACGTGGTGCGCATATTATGTCACGCCATACCATATACCGAATGCAGGCACCCTGTATATGCTAATGACGTGGCGCGCAAGTGGACGTCACGCCATTAGCATATACCGGGTGCCGGCACCCGGTATTTGCTAATGGCGTGACGTCTCATGTGCGCCACGTCAAGACGCCGGAAGGAAGCGGAGGCCGGAGCAGAAGCTTCAGATGCAGGGTAAGTGAGGGGAAAGGGAGAGGGGGAGGTATTTAGAGGGGTAGAATAAGGGAGAGGGGGGTTTAGAATGAGAGGGGGGTTGAGGATGAGGAGGGAGGTTGAGGAGAGGTTTTGAGGTTGAGGAGGGAGGTTGAGGATGAGGTGGTTAAGGAGGGGTTGAGGATGGGGGTTGAGGAGGGGGGTTGAGGTTGAGGAGGGGAGGTTGAGGATGAGGAGGGAGGTTGAGGAGGGAGTTGAGGATGGGGTGGTTGAGGTTGAGGGAGGGAGGTTGAGGAGGGGGTTGAGGATGAGGAGGGGGGTTGAGGATGAGTAGGGGGTTGAGGATCAGAGGGAGGTTGAGGAGAGGAGGTTGAGGAGGGAGGTTGAGGAGGGGGTTGAGGATAAGAAGGGGGGTTGAGGTTGAGGATGGGGGGTTGAGGAGGGAGGTTGAGGAGGGGGGTTGAGGAGGGGGGTTGAGGATGAAGGGGTTGAGGATGAAGGGTTTGAGGAGGGAGGTTGAGGATGAGGATGGAGGATGAGGAGGGAGGATGAGGAGTCAGGTTGAGGAGGGAGGTTGAGAATGAGGAGGGGGGAAGAGACACAGGGAAGGGAGAGGGGGGAAGAGACACAGGTAAGAGAGAGTGGAGAAGACACACAGGAGATAGAGGGGGACACAAGAAAAAGCACACAAGACGGGGACACAGAGGGCACAAGAGGGACACAGGGGGCAGCACATTTCCCACCCTCGGCTTATACTCGCGTCACTCATTTTACCCAGTATTTTTTGGTAAAATGGGTGCCTTGGCTTATACTCGGGTCGGCTTATACTCGAGTATATACGGTATATATATATATATTAATTATATATATATATATATATCACATATATAGTAGTGAGCATGCAGGTTGTTGCTAACGCTGCGGGCTCGCAAAGCGAGCCTTCGGCCCTCGCTTTGCAAGGGCCTTAGTTGCTTCCATGGAGCTCCGTGCCAGCAACTGCGGACCTCGAAAAATTTACAGACTTACGTGAAAAAAATACGAGACGCAGAACTTAAAAAAAAAAACATTACGACCTCGCAAAATTACGACCTTGCGGCCGCAAAACCAGCTCACATGAAAACATAAAAAACATCATAAATACACACAAGAAACACATAAAAAAGCTTACCCACAGTAAGAGGGGGGGCACCGAGGACCACAAAAAGTGAAGTTACACCTCAATTTGACTCAAAATATAAGAGTAACGAGGGCTCCAGGACTCTAAAGCCGCAAAACACCACCACAATGCGCGATTTCCGAAAAAGGCGGATGCGGTCCCAAGAACAAGGACGCCAAACCAGCCAGCAGACGCGTAACTCACATTATGAGCCACTTTACAACACTAACTTACAGAATACGGAAGTACACAGCTACCCCTAACGTATTTGGCTCGCGCACGCACACAATTTACAACCACACACTGCACACATTCATGACGCTTACAAAGCAGCTCCACAGCACTCCAAACACACATTGTATGCTGCAACAACATCAAAACAGATTGCCAGCTCTTCTGCACAATGCTTCCGTGGCATATATTCAAAATAGGTAAAGTATATTTATGTATTATTTTATTCATTATTTCATTAGCATTAGGCAAATAAAACAATGCTCATAGGCAAACAACCAACAACCTCGTAATGAGCGCCGGAAGGCGCTCAGCGCGAGGCTTGCAATGAGCGCCTGAAGCATCTTGGAACACCAACAAAATTTACCGCCCTTACAATCTTATTGCTGTCATTTTTTGTCGGCAAGTCGCTAGTAGATAATATATTATGGTGGTATGTGTGTGTGTTTGTGGGTATCTGAGGATCATTTGCATAGAAGCACCTCAAATACAACTCTCCAACACACCGGCAGAACAAATTGGTTAGTTTGTAACTGTTTATTTTTAAATTAAGCAGATGATGGACAATGTATGAAATGTTCTGAAAATCTGTGGTCCAATGACAAAAGAGATACGTGCATCCCAAAACCTCTGGAGTTCCTTTCATAAAAGGATATTCTAGGTGTTTTTTTTACTTTTTATTTCCTTAAAAATCTGCATCATTACTTATCAGTGCTTGGATCTTTATCAAACATCATGAGACTCCAATAGTGAGAGCTAATAACCGGGACATCAGCTCTACACCCTCCTCCTCTGCCTCATGTTGTCCTTCCCTCTGCTCCTTGTTTTTCATCGGATGTCCTATGAAGGTCACCTGCTGGCTCAGACAAGCTGCCTTGTGGGATAATTTTTGTAGTTTCTGTCTCTTGTGTTCTGGCAAAATCAGTCCACATGTTGTCATCGCCCTTCCATTCCACCAAATCTGGTAGCAAGATACAGAGTGGGTGGGGGTCTCAAGTTTCCAGTTGTTTTTTTTTCTGCGCCTTGGTGGCAAGTTGTCATATGCATGGTGTAACGGACCCGCTGGCACTCCGACGTTATCACATTTCCCCAAGCATGAGCCAAGGCTTTCCGGAAAGGGTCAAGGCAGGTCTGTTTAATGAGCACCCAAAGCACCCAGCACTCACACAGCCAGAGCAACTCCTCTCAGATAGAGAAAACTGACCAGTTGAAAAAACAGACAGTATTTGAAAATATGACAGTTATTAAGGGTTCTAACTGGTGTTCTAAGAGGGAGGGGGAATAAAACAGTCAAACTAAGTCCCATAAAACAGGGTTTTTCTTCACTAACTCTGCATCCGAAGTGCATAACAAAACTGCAGATCCTTGTGTCAGAGCATTTAAAAAGGGCCAGAACCAGTCTTAATAAAATCCACTATGCTAAAATAACATATCAGTTTAAATACAGGCAATAATCAAGGCAAAAGTCTCTTGTGGCTGCTTCTGCCACAATGCTCCCCCAGAACCAAGCCGGCATACACAGGTCTGATCCCAACGGATCTGCTTGGGGATGTCGAAGGAGTGCTCACAGATCATTTTCTCGAGTTCTGTCTGTCTGGACAACCCCCGTCGGCGTTACCATTTTGTTTTCCCTGGGCGATACTGGATGGTGAAATCAAATGGTTGTAGTGCCAAGCTCCATCTCAGTAGTCTAGCGTTGGTCACCCTGACACCCAGTTTTAGCCACACCAACGGGTTTGTGATCTGTGAGCCAAGGGCAAATTGTTATCCATATAAGTAGGGCTGTAGTTTCTTGAGGGCCCACACCACCGCCAGGCATTCCTTTTTCGATGGCGGCATAGCTTCTTCCCTGGGTCGTAGTTTCCGACTTAAGTAAGCGACAGGATGCTATCGGGCCCCAACTTGGCTCAGCATTGCTCCCAATCCAAACATAGAAGCGTCTGTATGAACGAGAAAGCGTTTAGTTGGATCGTGGAGCGAGCCAGTACAGGGGCAATGAATTAGGGCAGTTTTCAGTTCTTGGAATGCCTTCTCTCACACTCTGGGCTCCAGGTCACTACTTTGGGTAAGTTCTTTTTGGTGAGGTCTGTAAGGGGCTTGGCTAGGGCACTATAATTAGGTACAAATTTACGTTAATAGCCGGCGGTCCCTAGAAAAGCTAAAACCTGAGTTTTCGTGCGAGGGGTTGGCCCACGTAGCTACGGCCTCTATCTTAGCGGGTTCTGGCTTTTTGCTGCCCACTGCCCACCCTGTGGCCCTAAGTACTGCACTTCGGCCATCCCTACGTGGCACTTGCTGGGTTTTAACGTGAGACCCTGCCTCCCTGATGGCGCTCGAGGATGGCTCCTATATTGGGTCAAGTGCTCGTCCCAGGGGGGGGGAATTGCTAAATATTGCTATGTCATCTAAATAGGCGCAAGGCATATTCCTGGGATCCGTCCAGTAACCGGGTCCACCCATCCGCTGAAATGTAGCCGGCGCATTCTTCAATCCCGAACGGCATCACCTTGAATTGGGTATAGCCCAAACGGGGTGACGAATGCGGCACTTGGGATGGCATCCTCGCTAGTGGGATCTGCCAGTACCCTTTGCACAAGCCTATTGTGGTGAGATACTGGCCCCTGGCCAGTTTTATCTAAGAGCTCATCGATTCGGGGCATGGGATAAGCATGCGAAATGGTTTTATCTTACGTTTCCGGTAGTCAACGCAGAGCTGGTGGTTCCGTCCCGCTTCGGTACCTGCACTACCGGAGAGGCACATGGGCTATCTGAGTGTTCTATCACTCCTAGTTGTAACATTTCGTCAATCTCCTTCCGCATATGATCTTTTACGGATTCGGGTATGCGGTAGGGGGTTTGTCGAAGAGGGTGTTGCCCTGGGGTTTCTACCCTGTGGGTAGCCAGCGGGGTATACCCGGGCTGGTTGGAGAATGTATCCCCTTTTTCCCGGATCAGCTCTAGTATTTGAGCTCGCTCTCTAGTACTCAGCCTGTCTCCTAGCTGTACTTCCCCTAATTCGGTGTTGGCCCCCCTTTGGGCTAATAGGTCTGGTAGGGGTAGATTATCCCGGTCCTCGGCGGCCGAGGCACATATGGCAGTTACTTCTTTGATCCGCTCGTGATAGGGTTTCAGCATGTTAACATGGAGCATGTGTCTACCGCCTGCTCCTCTACATGGGGCAATTATATAGGTGGTGTCACATACCTGTTCCACCACCTTATAAGGGCCTTGCCAGGAGGCCTGCAGTTTGTCATTTTGGACTGGCTTCAAGATTAACACCTTTTGTCCTATTTGAAAACTGCGATCTCTGGCTCCCCTATCGTACCATCTGCACTGTCGTTGCTGGGCCGCCTGGAGATTAGACCTACCGTCTGGATTAGGGTCTCCAAGCGTTCCCTGAACTCTAGTACATATGGGACGATAGGGGTACCGTTACTGGTGACCGTTCCCTCCCAGTGTTCCCTAATAGGTCTAAGGGACCCCGCACTCTCCTTCCGAATAGTAATGGTCTAAGGGACCCCGCACTCTCCTTCCGAATAGTAATTCGAATGGCGAGAACCCCGTGGACTGTACCTCTCGGTACGCGAAGAGCAGATGGGGAAGAAACCTTTCCCAGTCCTTCTGGGTATCCATGAAGGTATGAAGCATTTGCTTTAAGTTTCCGTTGAACCGTTCACAGAGCCCATTGGACTGGGGGTGATACGCTGAGTTTACAATAGGTTTCACCCCACATGTTCTCCATAACTGATGAGTGACTTTGGCTGTGAATTGGGTACCCCCAATCTGAGATAATCTCTTTGGGGAACCCCATTCTAGAGAATATCCGGATTAGGGCATCTACTATAGTCTCCGCATGGATATTAGTTAGGGCTACGGCCTCTGGGTACCGGGTGGCATAGTCTACTACGGTTAGTCTATACTTCTTCACTGACGGGCTGGGTTTTGCTAGGGGTCCGATTATATCTACTGCCACTCTGCTGAAGGGCTCATCTATTATGGGTAGGGAGTGTATTTTTGACTTGTACCTGGTCCCCTCTCTTTCCTACTCTCTGGCATGTGTCACAAGTTTGGCAATACTGCCGAATATCTTTGGAGACCCCTGGCCAAAATAAGTTTTGGGTCAAACGATGCTTCGTCCTACTGACGCCTAGATGTCCTGATAAAGGGATGTCATGGGCAATACGTAGTAATTCTTGCCTGTACTTTTGGGGCACGACTAATTGTGTGAGGGTCATGGGTACAGATCCTGCTACTACCTTCTCAGCATATCTATACAATAATCCTTTCTCCCAACCGTATCTTTCCCCCTCCAACCCTGCCTGATTCTGTGTAACCCTATCCCGGTATACCTGCAGGGACGGGTCGGTGACTACTTCAGTACCAAATTCTAAGGGGGAAGCCCAGGGGACGAAAGGTGGGTCAGTACTATTACTTACCAGAGCCTCAGAGTGTTCAGAAGATGCGGTGGTGCGGGCCTGCTGCCGTGTTACCACGGGTAGCGCTTCCAGTGTGGGGTACTGAGAAACAAAAGCAGAGGTCAGAGTCAAGTCGTTACCAAGGATGACATCAGCTGGTAAGTCCTGCATGAGGCCCACTTCCACATTCCCCGACCCCGCTCCCCAATCCAAATGTACTTTAGCAGGGGGAATTTTGTAAATCGCTCCCCCTGCCACCCGGACTGCCACATATTCTCCAGTGAGCTGTTGCTTGCGGACTAGGTGATTGCGAACCAGGGTTATGGTGGCCCCAGAATCGCGCAGACCCTGAAGGCGTTTTCCCTCTACGTGTACCCCTTGGCGGTGTCCCTGTCAGTTGTCTGCAGCTGCTTGTACTTGGTTAACCTCGTGGAGGGTGCCCAAAGATTCTTCATTAGACCGGGTCCCGAAGAAAGGTTGTCGAGGCTCACTCTGGTAGCAGTGTACTGCTGCCCGGTTTGCAGGGGAATTAGTTGGAGTATTCCACGTGGAGCGGTTTCTGTTTCTGGGACAGTGTCTCTGTATGTGGCCCTGCTGGTTACACGTGTGGCACCTGATGAAAGATCGGGCATTGTTGTACCGTGGAGGGGTTTGGTAGTACCCACCACCCGGATGCAGTGCTGGGGTGGGGTTAATGGCGGGTTAGCAGCTCCCAAGATGGACCGTGCCTGTGCCCGCTGTGCCCTCCTGGCATCTTGGTACTCGTCTGCCCACCTGGTGGCGTCGGTTAAGATGCAAGGTTTCCGATCCCTCAGCCAGTTTTGTAAATGCGGGGTTAACCCCTGGAAGAATTGCTCCAGTAGCAGTAATTGTAGCATGTCCTCCACTGTGGTTGTTTGTGTGGCTTGCACCCAACCTTTGCCTGCCCTAGTTAAGCGGTGTGCCCACTCCATGTGAGTATCTTTCTCCGTCTTTCGGCTTTCTCTGAACCGCTGCCAGTATGCCTCCGGGGTAATTGCATACCTGTCCAGGATCGCCTGCTTTACTTTCTGGTAGTCTCTGCTATCCTCGTCTGGCATGGTGCGTAGGCTTCTGATGCCCGGCCCGCTAGCTTACCCACCAACAGGGGTACCTGGTCGGCGGCGTTGATCTCATGTAATTGGCATAACCTCTTAAAGTCATACAAGTAGCCATCGATGTCTTCGGTCTCCACATAGTTTTTAAAAGCATGGTACAGGATTTTAGGCTTCCCCGGTAGTATGTGTGGTGTGATTAGGGACCCCTCTGGACCTCCGGTCTGCCCGCTGCTTTTCCATTATGTATTCGTGGACATCTGCCATAATCCTTTCCAAGGTTTCTGTGGGAGGCGTACCTTGGGAAAAAGGCCAGTCTGCTTTGGAGTTCTCTTCCAAACTCATTCTGTGTGCTGTCCATAAGAGGTGCTGCAGCAGCTGCCCGGTCTCCCTCCATGAGTTCAGCAATAAGGGTAGCTTTGGTTTTATTGCTGGCAATAATTCCCCTTGCTTCCAATAGCTCTTTTAGCGTGGCCCGTTTCAAGTTGGTATAGTCTGTCCCCATTCACTATCCGTTCGGGTATATTCACATACCCTTTCCTTTCGGTTCCATACAAAATAGCAAATTTCCCAAATGGCTGTAACTGCCGAACAACGGTCTGCTGTGAGGTTTGAATCCCGTCGCTGCCATCAATTGTAACGGACCCGCTGGCACTCTAACTTATCACATTTCCCCAAGCATGAGCCAAGGCTTCCAGAAAGGTTCAAGCAGGTCTGTTTAATGAGCACCCAAAGCACCAGCACTCACACAGCCAGAGCAACTCCTCCTCAGATAGAGAAAACTGACAGTTGAAAAACAGACAGTATTTGAAAATATGACAGTTATTAAGGGTTCTAAACTGGTGTTCTAAGAGGGAGGGGAATAAAACAGTCAAACTAAGTCCATAAAACAGGGTTTTTCTTCACACTCTGCATCCGAAGTGCATAACAAAACTGCAGATCCTTTGTCAGAGCATTTAAAAGGGCCAGAACCAGTCTAATAAAATCCACTATGCTAAAATAACATACAGTTCAAATACAGGCAATAATCAAGGCAAAAGTCTCTTGTGGCTGCTTCTGCCACACATGGTGTGGCTGATCCTTTACGCACCATACCACAGACTTTGATACTCAGTCTGTTAATGGGAAGGTTATATTATACTGCAATGAGGGGTCTGTCACCGCATTCTACATTGTGATTGGTTACATGGAATTCTTGTCATTGTTAAGTTTTATTGTTGCTTTCCATGTTAGGAAGTTACCTGCCACTTTCAATGAGTCCCAGCTGATTACATTCAGCATGCTGGTGTTCTGCTGTGTTTGGGTCTCCTTCATCCCAGCATACCTGAGTATGTCCAAGTTCTTCTTCTCCCAAGCACTTGTACTCCTCCACTGGTTCTCAATCAGATCTAGGAAATCTCTTTATCCACAAAAATCTGATGGTGCAGATCTTCTATTGAACCAGGGTCATCACAGGGCTCTTGGTACTAGAGACCACAGAACAAACAAGAAGAGAGAGCGCACACCTCTTCCTAGTGTAGTACATTTTATTATGGAGAAATTAAACCATAAAAATGCACACTCACATATTTCCACCTCTAAGACAAGAGGTGTTTACAGATATTGGGAACAGGCGGTACTTAGTTTCTTTGAAATAGTGAATGTTTGAAGACCCCACTCCTGCCAGTTTCCAAAAATAGATCACTACTCAATAAAAAGAGTCCAGCATATTTAGAGGCAAAAACACTTTGCCCTGAGTGTAATGCAGTGTCACTGGTATAGACAACAAACTATTTAGGTCAGTATAAACCTTTTACCTCCATCCACACCATGAACTCTTAGGGGTCTTAGGCCCCAATGATGCGGTGGTGGCCGTATAGTATCCTCAGATCCAGTATTTACACAAATCTGAGTTCACCTCTGGAATCCCAATTCTCTCAGATGTCCACTATAGAAAAATCTAATAGTTATCTGGTAATAAAGCCAGTCTAAGCTGATGATTAACATACATAAACTAGCGACTTGCCCGTCAAAAATGACGGCAATAAAAACTGAAGCCTGGCAATGCTGTTTGCCACACAATGTAAGCCTCTCCCCCTCTACTTTACTGGCCTTGTGATGAGCGCCTTTGGCGCTCATCACAGGCCTTGCAATGAGCCCCTTTGGAGCTCATTGCGAGTCTCTCCCTCTGTCTACTTCCTCCCTCGTGTCCTATTTCCCCCCTCCTCTCCCTCCCTTGTGTCTCCTTTCACCTCGTCTACCTCCTTTGCATCTCCTGCCCCCCTGTGTTTTTACCTCCCTCTCCCTCCCGTGTCTCTAAACCCCTCCCTGTGTCTCTTTCCCCCTTCTCCCTCCCATGCATCTCTTCCCCCCCCTGTGTCTCCCCCAACCCTCCCCTGTGTCTGTTCCCCCTGGCCTGTGTCTCTTTCCCCCTCCCCCTGTGTCTGTTACGGCCTTCCTCGTGTCTCCATTTCCCTCCCTTGTGTATCTTCCCCCCTGCACTCTCTCCCCTGTGTCTCTTCCCCCTCCTCTCACTCCCCTGTGTCTCTTCCCCCTCCTCTTTCTGTGCCTCTTCCTCCCTGTCTCTTCCCCCACCCTCTGTGTCTCTCCCCACTCTGTGTCTTCCACCCTCTCCCTCTTTGCCTCTTCCCCCCCCTCTCTGTGTGTCTCGCCACTGTGTCTCTTCACCCCTTCCTCTGTTCCCCCCCCCCTCTGTGCCTCTTTCCCCCTCTCTCTGTACCTCTTCCCCCCCCTTCCCTGTGTCTCTTCCTCCCTTACCCGCTGTATCTCTCCCCCCTGTGTCTCTTCCCCCCTCTCCCTCTGTGCCTCTTCCCCCCTCTCCCTCTGTGCCTGTTCCCCCCTGGCCTGTGTCTCTTTCCCCCTTCCCCCTGTGTCTGTTCCCCTCTCCCCCCCCCATTTCCCTCCCATGTGTATCTTCCCCCTGTTCTCCCTCCCGTGTGTCTTTTCCCCCTCTTCTACCTCCCCTGTGTCTCTTTCCCACCTATCCCTCTGTGTCTCTCCCCCCTCCCTCTGTGTCTCTCCCCCCTCCCTCTGTGTCTCTCCCCCCTCCCTCTGTGTCTCTTCCCCACTCTCCCTCTGTGCCTCTTCCCCACTCTCCCTCTGTGCCTCTTCCCCACTCTCCCTCTGTGCCGTGCCTCTCCCCCCCCTCTTCCCCACTCTCCTCTGTGCCTCTCCCCCACTCTCCCTCCCTCTTCCCCACTCTCCCTCTGTGCCTTTACCCCCCCTCTTCCTCACTGGGCCGCGCTGCGCGCAAGCACGGCTTGCGCCGCGCTCGCGCATGCGCGGCTCTGCGCAATGCGCAGCAGTTTACTCTCCCTCTGTGCCTCTACCCCCCTCTTCCTCACTGGGCCGCGCTGCGCGCAAGCGCGGCTTGCGCCGCGCTCTGCGCATGCGCGGCTCGCGCCGCGCTCTGCGCAAGCGCGGCTCGCGCTCTGTGTAATGCACAGAGCGCGGCTCGCGCCGCGCTCTGCGCAATGCGCAGCAGTTTGTAATTGTCTAACTGCGATTCGTCTGAAGCGTGACGACGAATCGCAGTTAGACAATTATAATATGTGATGATAACAGGAATAACAACAATGGTGATAGTGGATAGATAGTGAATAGACACTCTCACTGTCTATATACAGTCCAACATGAATACTAACAAAACTAAATAAAAATAACAGTTATAGTAGTAGCAGATAGACACTCTCACTGTCTTTATAGGGTCCATTCCCTGTGCTAGAACATAGTCACTCCCATAATTTTGATATTTTTTATATTAATTGCTCTAATTAGAAGCATATGTTGATATACCAAGGCTTATTTTAAGATAGTGAACTTTTTTATTATTACATTATTTTGTGAAATGATTTATTTATCGTGTACTGCAGAGGTGAATATTTATTACATTACACAGAGTTTATTTGTTTGTTATTTTATTATTACGTTTGAGAGTATATTCATTTGAAGCAGCTTTTGATTTGTCTAATAGGTCCATATATTTCATTTTGCTTTTTTCCAGTATTCATAGGGCACACTCTGGGCTGATGATTCCCTATGTAATTGTAATTTAATTAATCAAATATGAAATAACACATGCAAAATCAGTTGCAAAAACTTATTATTTTGGCCTTGGCAATATAGCAAATACATCTCCAATTTTCTAAATGTTTTCTTCTTCTAGGTAAAAATCCTCAACTGGCTTTCTATAAAGTCACAGATAGCCTACAAAATACTGCTTTAAGACAATTGACTCCTTAGCATCTTCTTCTATCTCTCTTTGTATCTCCTTCTATACACCATCTTGTCTTTTTTGTTCTGCTTGGGATCTTGCTCACTGCTCCATACAGTTCTCGAGCTACTTCTTGGCTTCTTGGCTAAAACCTTTCTCACTAGTAGCCCTGTGTCTGGAATACATCCAGGATACAGCTCTTTCATGGTTCACATCCTATCTTAAAGATCGTACATTTAGTGTCTCCTTCTCTGGCACCTCTTCTTCACCTCTCCCTCTGTCTGTTGGCGTTCCCCAAGGTTCTGTCCTAGGCCCCCTCCTCTTCTCCATCTACACCTCCTCCCTTGGCACCCTTATAAAATCCTTTGGATTTCAGTATCATCTCTATGCAGATGATACTCAAATCTACCTCTCTGCACCCGATCTATCCCCCTCTCTTTTAGCTCAAGTTTCCAACTGCCTCTCTAGCATATCCTCCTGGATGTCCACCCGTCAACTCAAACTCAACATGTCTAAAACTGAACTTCTAATCTTTCCACCCTCTACTACAGCTTCCACACCTCAAATATCTCTCACTGTTGACAACACCATCATCGCCCCTACCTCCCATGCCCGTTGTCTTGGGGTTCTACTGGATCCCGCCCTCTCTTTTATTCCTCACATCCAAGCATAACAAAATCATGTCAGTTTCACCTAAAAAAACATCTCCAAATTCGTCATTATCTTACAGAAGAACACCGCTAAAATTCTAATTCACTCTCTCATCATCTCTCGACTCGACTTACTGACAATTCCCTCCTTTCTGGCCTACCCCATCTCTCGTCTCGCTCTCCCTCCAATCCATAATGAACGCGCTCCGCTAGACTCATCTTCAATACCAAACGATCAAGTGTCGGCAGGCCCCTCAGCTGTCCAATCACTCACACTGGCTTCCCATAGCTTCCCGAATCAAATTTAAAATCATGACCCTAACACATAAAGCCCTCAACAACAGTGCACCCCCTTATATCTCTGCTCTTGTTTCAAAATACTCTCCCAACCGGCCCCTTCGTTCTGCTAACGACCTTCTTCTTTCCTCCTCTCTCATCACCTCCTCTCACTCCCGTCTTCAAGACTTTTCTCGTGCTTCCCCATCCATTTAGAACTCCTTGCCCCGCTCCATTAGATTATCTTCCTGCCTCAAAACCTTTAAGAAATTATTAAAAACACACCTGTTTAAAAAATCTTATCATCTTCAGCCTTAACATGTACAACTGAACATTCCACAGCTTAATAACACTCACACCCACAATCTACAGTACAACACACAGACCCCTCCACTTTACTGAACCAATTGCTTTCAATTGTATTTGTCACCCTCTTGTATCACATCTAAACCCTTAGATTGTAAGTTTGCGAGTTTTCAATCTTGTGTCAGGCCTTGGAAACAAGCTCTATGTACATTTGATTTTATGCTCGAAAACAGGGCCCTCCATTCTTTACAAGGTGTTTAATTTGTTTTCTGCTATGTACCCAACCCCTGTACAGCGCTACGGAATATGTTGGCGCGATATAAATAAAGATAATAATAATAATAATAATAATAATACACTGCACAATATCTGTAAAAAATCCTGATCTCACCTCTTTTAAGGCTCGACTTATAAAAAAAAATTTGAAGGTGCTTTCCAGGCGTTCTTTCAGTAATTGTACTTCTAGAAGACACTTAGTAGCATCCTTCCTCTATCTACACTTACCCTTTAATCATAATATGTCCCAATAAAAGTATTTTCTAAGCTCTTTGGGGTAGGTATTATGTAACCCATCTGTTGTCTTTATGTTAAAAACTCTCATATCATCATATAATTGTTTGCGTCCTGTTTATACAAATTGATGGAACTATGCAAATAATAATACATAGAGAAGCACATCAACTAGATCCATAAAGATACCTACATGTGTTAGGCTTGTAATTAGTGAGCTTAAAGCAGAATAATATCATATTATTGAAACTTAAATGGGTTGAATAACAAGAACAAACATAATGCTAGATAATGACATTAAAATATTAAAATAAAGCCCAACAACACTTTTAAAAATAGTTTGTTCAATAATATTGTTAAGGCCTAGAAATGAATGAATCAAAGTAATCCAGTTTAAGTAACTACCTCATGGACATTAATTACCTGCTAGAAGTGCATGTGACCAGGAATTCCTATAACATTGGGGCTAAAGGGCATAAATAAAAATTGCTCTAGTTTTACACAGTAGATAAATTGCACAATATAAATAACAAATACATTTGTAAGCTCATCTACATGTCTAAAAGGCGCAGACATGCAAATGAGAATACACCTTACTCTTTGGATCTAAAAAATAGCAATTTTATACATTGCTCCCTTAAAGCATTTGCTCGCTGTATTTAAACAGCTTTTAAACAAAACATGGGTTTGGAGTTTTGCACAAACGAAGAATCACTTGCATGCAGAACTGTTTCAAGCTTACTGGCTATCATCAGTGCAAGTGAGATTCTGGTTTGTGCAGTAGATCTTGTGGGAATGAGTTTTCCACAACATCAATTTAACAATATAAATGCATATATAAACACATTACATTTCATGGTGATTTTATTGATACTACTATGATCAAGACCTTAGATAGCTGTTTGGATTTGCGTGTTGTCCCGGAACTCTATACTGTAACTGGGTTCATTAAAGTCTGAGAAGCACTGAATGTATTATTTATGGTGGTTACTCAGCCATGACATGGACACCATGAAATCATTTTGTTCTAATATTTCTGTCAGTCAGGAGTGGAACAGGTGGTGCAATTCACCAGGGCCCTGCTCTCAGTGGGGCAAGCTATGGAAAGGGGTCTTGAGGGCTTCCGCTATGGGAAAGGGTATTGGGGAGGGTGCTATTATGGGCAGGGGTAATTGTGAGGGGAACTAGAGGAAGGGGTCCTGGGGAGGGCCACTGAGTGGGTTGGTACCAGCTAATAATTTTGCTTTCATTAGAAAAGTTATTATTTAGGAAATAAAGCCAAAAAACTCAATAATTCATAATAACAGTTATATGTAGAGTTAACATTCAGGATGAAGTATTAATACACGGTCAGCTTACAGTAATTATATACATTGTTAATATATCTACAGAATATAATAAGCTTGAAAAACTAAACACTATTGCAAGGTATCATTATCAGAGTGTATTCTAGGCATCAATTAAGTTAACTAAATACAGAATAAGGTATTTGCTGATTATTATAAAATCAGATCCTAAAGGACAAGGAAGTAAAACTGTGGGAGCTTGTTTATATCATTATATTATAACTAGCGACTTGCCCGTCAAAAAATGACGGTCAATAAAATTTAAATGTTGTGAAATTTATTTGCAACACAAAATGAGTCTACTACATTTGTCCCTTTTTTGTTTCTAAAAAGAAATACACATTTATTTTTTTAACTTTTTATTTTTTGTAACTTTCAACTTATATTTCCTAATCATTTTTTTTTTTTTAAAACAATATAATAATATCTTACTTTTAATGCATACATATTGTACTTTTTAATGCATACATATTATAAAGTGTAACATGAAATTTTGTAACAGGCAACTTGTATATTATACAATCTTTCAACCTTCTTTTAACAATACTAACACTTTTAAATAGATATTTATCACCTAGTAACTGCAGACTATATTAACTTAGAGTAAGTACATTTTTTTACAAATAACATGTTTTTTTTTATTTGTAACATTTTTGTTAAACTCTCGTTAAACTAAATTAGCATTGAATTCAGAGGAAGGCAAACAATAAAAACCCCATTCAAACTTTTGCAATTGTATCTTAGAGGGAAAAAAATTAATTCCTTCCTGACCCCATTAACTGGCGATCGGATTACTCCCTGAATCAATACTTTTCCAAATCTTATGAAATGGTTCAACTATATAGTAACAATACATGTTTGCCTATAACATATCTCTTTAACAAACAGTTTTTAAACTTTTTTTTTGTGGGGCCAATCATATGAATATGAAACTTGTAACCCATTTCAATATGTTTAAGGATGTTTACGTTTTTTTTTTATTTTCTGTTTGTCTTTTATGCAAATATCACATAGAGTTTCCAAAGTGAAATAGTGGTCCCCTATTTAAAGAGTCCCAGAGTACTTACCTTTTGTACTGGAAGTCAAACCACTGTTCTCTATGGATTTTTTTGTCCATTGTATATAGTTTGTTCTTGAAATGTTGTTTTTGTGCAATAATATTGAGTACCTTAAAATGTTGTCATAGAAATGAAACTACTCTACTCTATGTTTACAACACCTCATAGTACACAATGTTTTTTGTGTAAACGCATCCATCGTCTAATAAATGACCCTGACTTTCATTTTCGTCAACAGTCACTTTAATTTCGTTTGGATTGGTGCACCTTGAAAAAGCAACATAGAGTTGTCCATGTGCAAAAACTGGTTCCTTTAAAAAAATCCCAACAGACTTAAAAGTTTGGCCTTGTGATTTATTGATGGTCATGGCAAATGCCATGATAACTGGAAACTGTCTCCTTTGAAGGACAAAAGGCAAACCACTCTCACTTGGAGCTAAATCAATTCTTGGTATAAAAACTCGGTCACCTCTATGGGTCCCAGTTATAATTTCTGCATGCATAAAATGATCTTTTAACTCATGCACAATTAATCTGGTACCATTACAAAGTCCTTTTTTTGGATTCATATTTCGCAATAACATGACAATTGCACCTTTTTTCAATTGTAAAATATGTGGTGGCATTCCAGATGGTGTTAAGGAATTAATAAATTTCGATTCACTCTCTTTATCATCAGCCAGAACTGAATCTGCACTGTAATAATTCTTCTGTGGTGCATTGATGTATTTTAAAATTTCATTATTTACATTCAAGGCATCGATATTTTTTGATGTTAATATCACTTTGTTTGCAATGTCTGAGTAATCCTCGTTATTAAGAGTGTTTAGAAATATGGCTGATATCAGTGATTCGTTGCAAACCATTTCTGATGGAATTTCAATAGTATCATTTGGTAAATGCTGTATTTCTGGATGTTTTCCTTCTCCGATTTTAATAAGCCAATCATTGAATTCATTTTGGCCTTCAGATCTCATATTTAATTCTAATTTGAGATGTGTAAATATTTGCCACAGTTTACTGGTCTTGATACATGTTTCAATGATCTCTGTTCTATTTCCGTGTGGCACAACAGGTAATGTTTGCCGAAAATCTCCTCCTAACAGCATCACCTTTCCACCAAATGGCAACTTATTATCCATCACTTCTTTTAAGAATCTGTCAATACATTGCAGTGCGTGACATGACATCATTGTTGCCTCATCTATGATAATTAGTTTCGTTAGTTTAATTTTTTTTGCTTGTATAGAATTGAGTCGAATATCTGACACTGATGTTTCCAAAATGGGAACTGGCAGCTTAAATCCACTATGAACAGTTCTACCACCATCTAACAAAAGTGCAGCAATTCCAGTTGTTGCAAATGGCATAGCTATCTGACTGTGTGATCGAATATAACTCATCAAACAATTGTAAAGATAAGTTTTTCCAGATCCACCTGGGCCGTCTAGATAGAAATACCGGTCTTTGACCATTTCATCATCTGTAGCATTTGTGATGGCCTGAAATGCTTCTAACTGTTTAGTATTTAATGTTGCCAGTTTTTCTTGTGTTTTTTGTTTTTGTAGCTCAGTGTCATAATCATCAAAATTAATGTCATCTATAAGTCCTGGATCCGGTAAATTAAAACTTGAACAATTTAATCCATGAGCAAACAATATTTCTTGAATTTCCAACAATGTTTTTAACAGAGCGATTGGTTCTGTAACGTTTCTAGAAGTCTTCTGACATGTTTAATTTAAATGTTTCCCACAAAGTGAAAGCATCAGGTACATTGCAAAATATGCATATGAATGCAAATTGTTGTCTCATTTGCTTTGGCATTTGACGTAGCGCTGCTTCTTCCAGACACCTCTCCCATTCTGTATCATCAGCTATGAAATTTTGCTGTCTTGCAGCTAATAGGAATGTATCATAAACTATGTCGTTGACTGTACGTAAATGCTCAAAACTCTGTGCACCGGGAACATGTAGCAGAAGTAATCTTAAGCTGAAACGTTCAATATCCCTTGGACTGACGGTATAAATGCGTGGTATAATTTTTTTGCATCTCTTCTTCGTTCTTTCCATTGACCATTTACAAATACATAGTAATATGGTATCTCTATGTATAAAAATTGTCTGGCCTGCGTATCCTGACAGTTTAATTTAAACCATGCTATAAGTGTGGTATCTCTGTCTTCACTTTGACATAATGCAAGTCTTTCATTTCCTTGAGTAAACCAAACCATCTGACTTTGAGGCAAATGTACAGCTAAGCGATAGATAGCATGTGACCGATCATGCATCTCAAATTTCAAAAGGCGCCACATTGCTTCAGGAGCACTAACATAGCGAGCATCTAAATAATTTGATAGTTCATCGTGTACAATTGGATTTTCGTTTTCATTTACAGCACCTTGTACAACAACAGTAGCTGCGTCATATCCTTTGTATATATATTTATACACATACTTAATTGATTTAATCGAAGTGCAAGCTTCTACATTGATGTGTGCATTGTACTTGATGAGCAAATGTGGATTGTATGGAACAACAAATCTATTATCAACCTTTTGGCCCCGGATAATAGCTGTTTCTCCTTGTGTTCTTTTATACAAAGGATATCCATCACAATTAGCATAAGTTTGCATTTGAAATTGTTTTGGAAATTGTTTTGTACATTTTTTATTTTCCATACATGGTGAATTAGGATTCATCTCTCCACAAGGGCCATGAATCATTCTATGTTTAACAATCTCCCAAAGTTTTGTATATTTTTCTTGGTCTGGCAATTCGGCAGAAATGACTGAATCCACTCTCTCTGCAGTTTTCAACTTATCTTTTTCCTGCAGTATTAAAAGTATGTGAGCATGTGGCAGTCCTCTCTTTTGAAATTCAATAGTGTAAACAAATGCCATACATTGTCCAAATAATTTTGCTTTAGTGATATCATGTATTAATAAATTCAGTTTGATTTTAAATACTCTTGCCACTAAATCTGGTCGGTCAGATGTAGTTTATCCCAAATACAAATTTTCCTTGATCTCTGGCCATTGTGGATTACATGTGAATGTAATAAATAAATCTGGTTTTCCAAATTTTGTGACAATAGCCATGGCATCATTATACCTTTCTCGCATATTGCGAGGAGATCCTTGGAAAGTTGATGGCAAAATAATTGCTCTTCCAGCTGGAATGTCTGTTTGCAGCTATTTCAGCCACATAATCCATTAATCCACAATACTGTTCAACTCGTAATTTATTTTGTTGAAATTTAATGAAATTTAAATTATTGGCTTCAACTTGTAGATATGAATCAATAATCCATTGTTGAGTGAGTTTGCCTCCATGTAAAATTGGATTAAAGCAGTCACGGATAGCAGTTTGTGCAACTTTATATTCCAGCATTGAAATATTAGATCTAATTCGAAGTTTAGTATTGGGATAAGTTTCCAATTTTAATTTTGGTTCCCATCCAGGTTCACTATTTGGAAAGAAAATGGGATATGTCATTGGATCTAAATTACAACTTAATATATTGATGTTGATAAATGGTTGTTCTTCATTGCGTGGATATATTCTAATATCACGCTGAAAAGGTGGTTCACCATCCTCATTTTTAAACACCATAGCAACCTCATTTACTGTCGGTAAATTATATCTTCTTTGATCAGTGTTGCGATCTCTTTTTAACACCATATTTACTCTTGGTATAGGCAATAGATGTCTTTCAGCATGTTCCTGTTGTTCTTTTTCCAGCTGTGCTAATTGTTTGTATGCTTTACTATATGGGTTGTTTTGCATAATTTTATCCAGCTGTTCAAAGACTATGCGCAAACACTGTCTATTTTCTGGTAGTGTCATTCTTTGTTCCACAGCTTCCATCGTATCCAAGACATACAACTGTGCAAATTTCCTTGGCTCTCCTTCTTGTGGGTGTAAATGTGAAGTTCGGTGGTATATTTGACCTTGAACTCTGAAACAATAAGGACCATGTCCTGGTACATTTTATGCTAAAGTTGCACCCATTGAAGCAAATGAAATTGCACTGTTATAAGACCTGATGTTTTGTTTGAAATTATTATAATTTTGAAATGTTGGATCACTCATAATACATTCTAAATAATATGGAAATGGATGTCTTAGTGGAAGTTTCACCTTTCCTTTCTGACAGCAACTAATGAATTTTCCATCAGTAGGTCTTTCTTTTTCTGAAATGATAGGCCCCACAAAACTGACAAAGCACATTAAGTAACCCACAATAATGAGTATCTACATGTACTGCAGTATTGAACACATTGTCATGCATTTTTTCCACATATATATCAAACCCACTTTCTTGTACATTGTTGTCATGTGTGTCTACATTTAAGTCATTCTGCACAATAGAATCATTAGACACTGGTTCACATAGATGTTTTTTTTACTTTTCCTTTTTTTGCAAGGCCCAACAGACTCACTTTTGGCTTTCTTAGCAATCTTTCTTTTATTTAAAAGTCTCTGTTGATCTTCTTCTCTCAAGCGTTGTGAAGTTTCCGGTGTCTGAGCATCTCTCCACCTTTGCTTCCTTTCCCTTGCCAATCTTCTTTTGCGTTCCATTTTGTCTTCTCCATTATCTTCCATTTTTTAATCTGTAATAGTCAATATAAATATTAATTAGTGTTTCTTCTTATTTTTGTGTACATATGTCTTTTTACTTTTTGGACTGTTACATTAAAGTTGATGAATAAACGTTATCCTTGTTTCCAATGAAATAAATGAAACCATTTTTCAAAGTATTTTATTGACATATATTAAATTGGTAATAACTGGACATATATATTTATTATATCAATTATTCATCTTTCAATTCATTTTAAATCCTTCTTGATTCACTTCACTGCATACATTTTTTTTTTTTTTTGGCAAGTGCTTCTTCGTTTTGTTAAATGTTTGTATTGCTTCGTATTGTCTATTCAACTTTCCATATTTTTTTTTTAACATATGCTGTTTTGATGTGTCAGGACCAAATTAAATATTTACCTGCAAAGACGGTCTTGATGTTGTTCAAAGGCTGCAAACGTAACACTGTGTGTTTATTCACTTTCCTTGATCAATAATCTGTAATTTAAATTTTAGAATCTTTGTATTATTTCACTTCACCCATATCATGAAATAAACATCAATCAAGAGACATATATTTTTATTCCTTAAAAACCTGAAAGCATATTCTTTAATATGTTCCTATAGTAATCTAATACAAAACTGATATTACTCATTATTAATAATTGATTCATTAAATAAAGTGCATTATGAATGTTATTTTTAATTCTTTCACACAGGTAAGCACAATATCTAACGAATTAATTACTAATGTAATATACATTATTAATTAATAATTATATTTAATGTACATTATTAATTAAATTTAAACTGAAAACATAAACATGAGTCTATCTGAGAATTAAATTATTAAAATCATGTACATTCTTAATTAATGAATCAATGTGTTTGTTTTCTGCACATTCTTAAACGCTAACATTTTTGATATTACTGTTTAGTAATAATTAATTAATTGTAGAAAGTACATTATAAACGTTATTTACAATTCTTTTACACAGGTAATTACAATATCCAATTAATTAGTAATGTAATCTACATTATTAATTAATGCACAATATATAACCAATTAATTTGTATTAGAATGTACATTATTAATTAATAATTAAATTTAATGTACATTATTAATTCATGAATAAATGTGTTTCTTTTTTATGGACATTCTTAAACGCAAACTCACTTTGATATTAATGCTTAATTCATTAATTATTTAATGTACATTATCAATAGTATTGTCAATTGTTTCACACAGTTAAGCTCAATATTATATTTCTGTTAATGAAATAATGTACATTAATTTAATAGTTAATTGGTTATATTTTATTGATTATTAATTCTTAATTAAATAAAATACATTATGAATATTATTTACAATGTTTCACACATTTAAGCACAATATATAATCAATTAATTATTAATTTAATGTACATTATTAATTAATAATTCAATGTAATGTACATTAATAATTAATGCAAAATACATAACCAATTATTAATTTAATGTACATAATTGTCCTTATTAAGTAACTAATAATATAGTAATTAATTAATGATACTTCTTAAAATGTACCTTTTGTAATTCAATGTTCCTGAATCAGTATCCTGAAGAGCTATCAATCTCTTTCGATTTTCCAGCATCCGAAATGTCCAGTCACACTGTCATCAACTCAGGAAAAGGTGTCAGTAATGTGTCAATTGTGCCCTATATATAGGTTTTTGCGCGAGCCAAATGCATTGTTTTCGGCGTGAAATACGGGTGCGCGAGCGAAATGCATTGTTTTCGGCGGGAAATACGCTGTTGCTCGAGACCAATGTGTTGTTTTCGGCGGGAAATCGGAGTTGGCGCGAGACAAAGGCGGGAAATCGTAGTCGGCGCGAGGCAAAGGCGGGAAATCGGAGTCTACGCGAGACAAAGGCGGGAACTCCGTGTTAATCCGGAAATGTGTGGTGTGCGTCTAATCGGATTTTCCGTAAGTGTTTTCCGTGGCTATAGTGCTGTAGCCTCGTTTTCGTTTTGTTCGGCCGCCATTTTTTCTCTCGCTTATTTTTTTTAAAGTGTCTAAACTCTTTTATTTTGCTTTAAATGAAGGCGATAGTTTTTGTTTTGAGGTCCAGGATGCTTCCTCTTGCTGTCGGTAACCTTTTTATTTATGTGTTCTGTGTATTTAGTGTGTTTTATCTTTTTTCTTGTCCGCGGGTTGCGTCCGATTTTTGCGATGTCGTAATGTGTCTTATACGCCGTCACGGATTATCCGTAATGTGTCTACGCCTTCAGGGATTAACCGTAAGTCTTTTTCGTGCTCAGAGTGCGGTAGCCTCGTTTTCATTTTTTTCGGCCGCCATTTTTTCTGTCGCTTATTTTTTTTTTAGTGTTTACATTTTTGTATTTTAAGGTAAATCAATGTGTAACTAGCTTTCTGCAGGTCGTGGATGCTCCCTCTTGGTTTTTATGTATGTGGTGTGTGTAGTTATTGTTAATTTTTATTTTTATGATAGGCGGTTTGCGGCCGTATTTTTTTACTACGTTTTAACGGCTCGCCTCACTACGCGAGGCTCGCCTGCAATGAGCGCCTGCGGCGCTCATTGCCAAAGTGCAACGGTTTAACGGCTCGCCTCGCTTCGCGAGGCTCGCCGGGCGATGAGCGCCTGCGGTGCTCATCGCTAAGCCCGCTATTCGTACGGACCACGCAAACAGCGTGACGACGACTCGTAGCAGGACAATTATAATATGTGATATATTTCTGCTTAGAATACCAATCTCTACTAATTATCCATATACACATACATGTACAATATAATGTTGAAAAATAAAAGTTATGCATTTTATACATGTGTAAATTGTACAGTTCTATGTAAAATCATTCCACCAAACGGCGCCATTAACCTAATCAGTATATCGAATACTCTAAAACAATGCTAAGATTGCTGTAACACAAAAAACTAATCTGAATATACTCAAGAAACAATAACAAAACACAAGCTCTCACTTAGTACCCCCACCATAGGTAGTTTTATATATATTTTTTATTTTTTTATTTATAGTACCTGTAATGACCCTTGTGTGCTTTTCCACTATCATAATGAAGCTGTTACTGCTGCAGTGGACTGCATTGTCCCTGTTTGCCTACAATCACATTGATCCAGGAGAGATTATCAGAAGATATGGCCTCATCTACCACTGTTTTGCGATGACACACAGATTTACCTGTCCTTAGACCCAGATGAATAAAATCAGACCTGTGCTCCAAATAGATGTCTAGAAGAGCTCCACGATTGGATGAATAGGAATTGGTTGAGACTCTGCTGAAGACTGTGACGCAGGCAGTTTCACTAGAAACCTAAGAAGGGAAAAATTGCTTCTGCCTTTGTTGAAAAATATTTCTTTAGTGAGACTTTGCTTAAGCCTTGTCAGGTTGATAGTGTTTAGCACACATTTCTTTGATGAGTGCAGTAGGTGCTTTCTACTTTCCCTCCTCTTTATCTGAAAAATTAAGTTGATTAGCTACTCCCTCTTGCTGCACTCTCTGAAGTTCCTGCAGCTCCTCAGTGCTAATCTCTTCTCTGTGCTCCTCCATTAGTTCTTGGATGTCTGCATTAGTCATGTCCACCTCCAAGTTTACAGCTTCAGTTCAGGCCACAATTTCCTCCAGCAACTGTTCACATTCTTGTCAGACACCTCACACCAGTCCTTATCTATCAGAGTCACACAGTGGAGGATGTTGAAATGGTCCTTCCAGAACTCTCTGAGTGTCAACTGAGTATCCAAGGTCAACGCCAGAAGAGGGCCTTGGTGTACAGCTTCTTAAAGTTGGAGATGACCTGCTGCATGGGATGAATCAGAGGAGTTGTGTCAGGAAGCAAGACCTTCACAGTTATGAACTTAAAGTCTCCTAGCAAGTTTCCTCTATGCCTGGAGGGTGAGCAGGAACATTGGCCATTATTATCAGAGTTTTCAGAGGCAGTTCTTCCAAATATTTCTTCATGGTAGGTCTGAAAACTTTGTTAATCCATTTAAGTGATGAATATCCTGGTTACCAAGGCTTTTCTGTTGGCCCTGCACATAACAAAAAGATTGCTTTTCTACATGTTTTCCCTCTTAACATTTTTGGGATTCTCGCTGTGGTACACTAGTAGAGGATTGATTTTTAAATCACTGCTTGCATTCCTGCAAACCAGCAAAATCAGTCTGTCCTTCATTGGCTTGTGCCTTGGCAATGCCTTCTCTTCTTGTTTGATGTAGGTTTTGATAGGCATCTTCTTTCAAAATAACACAATCTCTTCACAGTTGAAAACTTGTTGGGGAACAAAAGCCTTATTCTCTACATACTATCTGAACTCCCTGACAAAGGTTTCGGCAGATTATTTGTCTGAACTGGCTGCTCTCCATGCTTCACCATGTTGTGAATGACAGTTCTCTTTCTAAATGTATAAAACAACCATGATTGGCTCACCACTTGCTGTAGGTCTTTTGTTAGATCTGCATGGACTTGGGCTCAGTTTGGCACAGCTTGCAGGCACAGGCTGGACTTGGCCTCTTGTGGACACAGGCTGGATTTGGGCCCTTACAGGCACAAGCTGGACTTGAGCTCTTACAGGTAGAGGTTGGACTTGTGCTCAATTTGGGATCTTGCAAGCGCAGGCTGGTTTTGGGCTCTTACAGGCACTGGATGGGCTTGGGCTAAATATGGCCTCTTGCAGGTACAGACTGGATTTGGGCTCTGACAGGCATAGACTGGACTTGAGGGCTTACAGATACAGGTTGGACTTGGGCTCAATTTGGGCTCCTAAAGGAACAGGCTGGACTTGGGCTCAATTTGGGCTATTGCAGGCACAGGCTGGACTTGGCCTATTGCAGGCTCAGGCTGGATTTGGACTTTTAAAGTCACAGGCTTGCTTGGGGGTGAATTTGGACTCTTACAGGCACAGGCTGGATTTGGGCTCAATTTGGGCTCTTGCAGGCAGAGGATGGACTTGGCCTATTGCAGGCACAGGCTGGATTTGGGCTCAATTTGGGCTCTTGCAGGCAGAGGATGGACTTGGCCTATTGCAGGCACAGGCCGGATTTGGGCTCAATTTGGACTAGATTTATTGCAGGCATAGGCTTCACCTGCTTGCGTGGTTGCAGCAGCCTGCAACCCGAGGTAGTGACTCAAACCACTTAAACCGAGGCTGACTTACAAGGTCATAATAAGTAGCATTATTGTTCATTTTGGTGACTGTCAAGGAGCATGAAATAAAGAGAGAGTTTCAATGGTGTGATTTTGTAACACTGATGACAAATACGAACAGCGATATGTGTTGTGATTGGTTTGACTTTTAACCAATTAGATATTGGGCAGTGGTAATTCAAATACTCAGTTCAGGTTGGCTGAAAGATGATTGACACACATTTCAGTCAATTTGAATCCCCAAAAAACAGTATATAAGGTGAAGGTGTGCTCAAAAAATGTTAGTCATTGAGGGAGCTGAAGAAAGAGTGATTTTAGGTGTCACTGCAGTCCATGAAGACCCCTGTAGTATAGGAGTTAATTTTGTTAATATTGGCTACCACTGGATTCCATGAGGACCACCATTGTATAGGACCCCTGTGGTATACTTTAGATTTACATGTGGATGCACAGGGACTACAATAGTAACACATTATATTTAGGTGCCTTGGGGCTCCATCAGGATCACCATGGTTATATTTTAGATTACCATGGGGGTCCTTAGGGACCCCCCACTTAAGGGACAAATGTTTAATACCATGGGTATCCATAAGTCTTAAAACCCCCTGCATTAGCTCTTGTTAATATTTCAATCCTTCCCTGTCACAGGAAGAAATTTAAATAAATAGGAATAAAGGAGGATGTTAGGGATAGTGTAGTGTTTGAAGTCTCCTGTGAGCAGACTGCGAGTACAGGTTGGAGCTAGAGAACTCCAAGCAAACCCCCCTTTGGGTGGAAGTCAGTAAGTTTTACATGATTATTTTTTGTGGACCTATAGAATAGTTTGAGAAATTTGCTATTGAAAATTTCATTAGCTTTGAGTTGCTTTCTGAGATTTCTTATAGGAGCCATGGGATAGAGGCCTAAGACAGCATCTAAATATAAGATTTTCTCTAAAAATGTTTTATGTTTCTGCCGTACTATCTTTTAATGTTGTCAATTTGTTACATACGCCACAAGGATGTTAAGACCTTATAGAAATTTTGTATTTAAAGTGAAGGTCAAAATTACCTCTCTCTGACTCTCTGACATAAGGCCTAAAGTCTATCTCTAACTCTCTTGAGTCCAACACTGTGTTCAATACCTTGAAATTTCAAAATGGATGAACCACTACTGTGACAATTTCAGCAATGTCCTGCTATGGGTGTGTTTTAAAAAAGGGAATCAGCACCTGCCCGCTATTCTTTAATTCTGTTTTTCTGGAGAGTGCATAGACCCACTAATTTATTGATATCAAACATACCTTTATTTTTCAAGATGGTTATAATTTTAAGTGTTTGTTAACTTCATCTAACTTTCTTTGTATTTATAGTAAACCACTATAATCTTTGGTATATTATGCTGAATGTCTCTCATAGGTGTCTACTGTGTGCAATTACAGTTTCAATTGATGAACTGGCCTTCTGGGATGCTCATGATGACAATGCTAAAATTAAAAGTATTAGTCCTTAATATAGTGCTTCTTGCTGAAGTTAAGTGTATAATTGAAGAATTGCCATGTTCCAGACTAAAGACACAATTTAAATGATTGTTTGTGGAATTATATCATTAATGTATATTGAGAAAAAAACATCTGAAGGGGACCACATGCGCAAAGATGCGACACAAAAAACAGTTTGGCACTACACCATTATTATACTTTACTTCGGCCGTTGGCATTAAAAAATTCTACCTATTCTTTAATTTTGCCATAACTCTTTGTTGATAATTAGAAAGATACTTTATGGGTGGCTCACATCAGACCTCTTGTGTCATCCATACACATTCAAATTTTATTAAAGACAAATGAGTGGTTGCAAGATGTTATACTCACCTCACAAGTATCTTGCACCACTCCAACTGTGCAAAATTAACATGAGAAAATTCTACATTTTGTTCAAAAGGAACAAAACATAATCTCTACCTGTTTTGTTTAATTTTATTTCTCAGTATATTCATAAACCTATTGATATGCATTCAGCATTGCATAACTCTGGTTAGCAAGAAAATAACAAATATCAATTTAAATGTCAATAATGCAATGATAAATATAGTAAATAATACATGTGCTTGGAAAAATAATCCAGGTCTCCAATTAATACATGATTTGTTAAATCAGCACCAGTATTAAAGATGAGAATAACATATCTGCTCCAAAACATTGTTTTATCTATCCGCAATAATTAATAATGTCAGTTAGTGTAACCTTTTGGTTTTGAAAAGCTCTACACCTACTTTTCCCCTTCTGGATCATTGCCTTGTCGTGGTAAAGGGGCTTGTGTGAATGAAGTTGTGACCTATATCATATAAGGATGCCCTAGATGGGCAGGTCATTGTAGAGAGGTTAGACAAATTGCGGTCCAGTGAAGAAGGAACTGGCAACTCACTCCAGTATATTTGCCATGAAGACCACATGGATAAGCACAACCAGAAACAAAGACAGTGAACTATAAGACAATAACTTGAGTTATTTTTAAAATTCCTACCATTTTACATCCTTCCATAATTAAAGATTGAGATAAAACAGCAGAAATCTAGTAAGAGCTAGAAACTCTGACTGCTGAATTAAAATAAAAACATGATCGATCTGATACTAACAACTAATAAAGGCTACTTCGTAAGATTAAGATAGAAAATTGAGATGTGTTCAAATGAGCAAAGATCTGATCAAAATGTGAGAACTGACACAGACGGAGATGCTGGATCTCTAATTCTGGATCATATTCATCACATGTATAGTTGTGGATCTGTGGGGCTGTCCGTAATGCTTACGATGACGGTCACGCACTTCCGGCAAAGCGAGGCGAGCCATTGATGCGGGACTTAGGTTGTGTCATTTGCGGCCCATAGGGCCGCATCTGCGAGCCTCGCAAAGCCGTCGAACATGCGGGGCATAGGCTGCAAATAGCTCCGAAGGCACTAATTGCACTGCGAGCCTCGCAAAGCGAGGCAAGCAGTTGAAGCACGTGGGACTTATGACCCGTAGGACTTGGGACCGAAACTCGCACATACACTGTGCGCCTCTCAAAAATCCTACTTTAACGGCCAAACCACAGAACTGCAAAGACCTAAAAATAAACAAATATGCCTCAAATTCACTTACACACTCACATACAGCACAGGGGGAGAGCTATGAAGCCTGTGATTGAGGTAGAAAGTTAAGTTAAACCCCTAAGCAAGAAAAAAATCTAACCAAAAACGAGGTCGAAGGACGTAAAAACGAAGCCGAACACAGTAATAGCGCAACACACTAAAGACGATGACAAAGGTCGTAACACTTACCAGAACCACGTACCTAATGATCACGAGACACGTAATATCATCCATTTTGTAATAACTAGGCATAAAAATACATAAAAATTTGATCTACACCATCAAATGACGGAAAATTGGTAAACTGCGCATGTGCAAGTTTGTCCTCGCGCTTTCACTCACTTATCAGAGGACACATTTGATTAAGAGATTGTTACCTCTTAATGATTTTGAACCAAAACATTGCAAGATAATAGGTACAGTATTATTATTTCATGATTTATTAATTAATAAATGTATTCTTACATATTAAAATATGTTATAGTAAAATAGATTTTATATGCCTAAAAAATTATTAGGACATATTTTGCTATTTAATTAAATAAAATATGAAATAACAGCTCCACACAAAAATAGTCATTCATTACTTCATAACAATTGCATACTATATACTGATAATGTTCTTGCATACTTTGCAGATGTCTGTCAATTTCACTGGGACGTAGAAAATCGCTGCTGTGATGGTTTCTGGACAGAGACGAACCTTACAACTAGCAGGTACAGTATATTTCTATTGCATACACCATTAATTCATAACTGCAAATATTATTTGTTTTAACAGCAATAATTAAAAATTACGCAGATCACTGCCCTCCTTCTATCCTCCTCTGTGTTTCTCTCACCACCCAACCCTCACTATTCTGTGTCTCTTTCCCCCTCTCCCTCCTATGTGTCTCTTGCCCTCCTCCAGCCAACACCCCCTCCCTCACCTTTGTCTCTTACCACCCGCCTCTCCCTCTCCTATGTCTCTTCCTCACCCCTCTCCCTTCCCTATGTCTGTTCACACCCCCTCCGTACTCTGTGTCTCTTTGCCCCCTCTACCTTCCCTGTGTATTTTCCACCCCCTCTCCCTCCACGGTGCCTCTTTGCCCCTCTCCCTCCCCTGTATTTCTGACTATTCCATACCCTTTATCTCTTCCCCCTCCTATCCTCCCTTCTCCACCTCTGTGTTTCTTCCAATTACTTTCCCAACCTGTATCTATTTACTCTCCTGTCCTCCCCACCTGTGTCTCTTCACGCTCCTCTCTCTCCCTGTGTTTAACTCCCCACAGAAGGTCCTGTACAAAGCACTCTCTATATTACATTGCACACTCTATATTACACAGACCTCACACTCTATCACACACTGAAATCTCACTTTCTCAGACACATGCACTACACTCACGCACACACACAGCAGGACACTCTCACCACACACACAGCACCCCACACACTCTCTCGATCATGCACTCTCTCTAACACACACGGAGGAGGACACAAAAAAAAAAGTTCAAGAACAAGAGCGCCAGAGAATTTCTAGGAAAAGACACATTACTAGTGATGTCGCGAACATAAAATTTTTGGTTTGCAAACCGTGGACGCAAATTTCATCAAATGTTCGCGAACGGGCGAAATGGGCGAACCGCCATAGACTTCAATGGGCAGGCAAATTTCAAAACCCACAGGGACTCTTTCTGGCCACAATAGTGATGGGTAAGTTGTTTCAAGGGGACTACTACCTGGACGTGGCATGCCGGACGGGGATCATGGCAAAACTCCCACGGAAAATTACATGGTTGATGCAGAGTCTGGTTTTAAGCCATAAAGGGCATAAATCACCTAACATTCCTAAATTGTTTGGAATAGCATGCTTTAAAACATCAGGTATGATGTTGTATCGATCATAGTGTGTAAGGGTTACACCCGCTTCACAGTAACAGACCAATCTCCCCGTTTAATGCACCGCAAACAAACGCAAACATCCCTTTGCACAACCGCAAACTCCCCATTTGCACAAGGGATTCCAAGCTAGCCATGTCCCGTTCCTTGTCCTCACTGATGTCATCGAAGGACTCTTCCTCCACCCAGCCACCAAGGGTCCCCGAAGGTGACAACAAGCCCCCTGGGACGCCTGCTAGGTTTGGTCTTCCCCTCCTCAAAGCCACCTTCCTCCTCTGACTCCTCTTCTTCAGACTCCTCTCTCTGCGTTGCCTCTGTCTGCGTTATTATAAGGGTGTGTACTGTAATAGTACTATTCCTATCGGTTTAATCCCTGTTACGTCCACTATTAGGGGACATGATATGGCATTGATTTTTGGAACAGGGAGATGGAAAAAGATGCTTGGACGGACCTCCTACTTCGAATTTGGGGCACTGAACGTGGAATGTAATGTGTCACCAATAGGAGTGGTGTATTAAGTTGTACTATTTATTCCTATCACTTTGATACCTGTTACGTCACCTATTACGGGAACGTGTATATGGCATGGATTTTTGGAAGCGGAGATGGAAAATGATGCTTGGTCGGTCTCCCACTTCAAATTTGGGGCACTGCGCGTGCAATCTAAGGTGCCACCAGATAGGAAGGTGTGTTCAGTTGTACTATTTACTCCTATCGGATTCAATAAAGCCAATAAACCTGGCCCGTCACTTAGCCAGGAAACTACAAACCAAAACAACACACAAATAGGATACTTCAAATTAAGACCTCAAAGGAGAAAAAACAACAAACCCAAATAAGATCCAGAAGATTTTACAAAATGTTACAATACCCTTTATACGGCAACAAAACACATAGATCTACACAAAATTAGGGGATTTCTTAATTCCTGTGATCTCCCCTTAATAGAAGAAAATGACTTAGAGACTTTTAAAATGCCAAAGTGACCCAGAGGAAGTGAGAAAAGCAGTCTAGAACCTCAAACCTGGTAAGTCACCAGGCCAGACGGGTACACACCAATTATATTATAAAAAATATAGAAAATCTTAGGCCCGCACTTGGTCCACTCTAACAGAGTTCTTGAAGGCAAGCAAACACCAGCAGAGCTGAACAGAGCAGATATCGCTCTATTCCCTAAGGAGGGTCGAGATGTTGTAGAACCAAAAAAACTACAGGCCAATATCATAACTAAACTGTGATACAAAGATCCTGTCAAAAAATATAGCGGATAGATGTCATCCTTCTTGCCTAAGTTAATACATAATGACCAAGTAGGCTTTGTCTCCCACAAGCGGGAGACAAATTAGAAAAGTTCATGAACCTACTACTGTACCACACCAAACAGCCTCTAAAATTCAAGCCTGTCTTATGGCCTTTGACATTGAAAAGGCATTTGATTTCCTGGAGGGACTTACCTATACGCCACGCTTGAAAAAATTTGGTATAAAAGGCCATTTCATAAATCTCATACACTCATTATACAAATCATCCAGGGCAAGGTTACAGATTCCGGAGATGAGATCCTTAATTTAATTAAAATAGAAAGAGGAACAAACAGTGGTGCCCCCTTCCTTCCCTTTTATTCGCAATAGCAATATAACCCCTGGCTCAGACAATTAAGTGCCAATGCTGGGATCACAGCCATACAAATAGGCCATCACC
>JAPZIH010000702.1:0-201677 GCA_027410445.1 Discoglossus pictus | reverse complement strand
ATAGTGATGTCGCGAATATAACATTTTCGGCGAAAAAATGTTCGCGAACTACCGGCGAACCGCCATGACCTGCAATGGGTAGGCGGATTTTAAAACCCACAGGGGACTCTTTCTGCCACAATAGTGATGGAAAAGTTGTTTTAAGGGGACTACACCTGGACTGTGGCATGCCGGAGGGGGATCCATGTCAAAAACTCCCACAGAAAAATTACATAGTTGATGCAGAGTCTGGCTTTAATGCATAAAGGGCATAAATAACCTAACACCCCCCTCAATCATCATCCTCCCCTGTATCTCTTTACCCCCTCCATCATCATCCTCTCCTTTGTCTCTTCCCCCCCTTCCTCGATCACCATCCCCTGTGTCTCATCCCCTCTCCCTCAGCATCCTTCCCTGTATCTCTTTACCCCCTCCCTCATCATCCTTCTCTGTGTGCTCTTCCCCTCTCCATCATCATCCTCCCCTGTGTCTCTTTCCCCCTCCCTCATCATCCTCCCCTGTGTCTCTTTTCCCCCTCCCTCATCATCTTCCCCTGTGTCTCTTCCCCCCCTCCCTCATCATCCTCCCCTGTGTCTCTTTCCCCCCTTCCTCATCACCCTCCCCTGTATCTCTTTACCCCCTCCCTCATCATCCTCCCGTGTGTCTGTTTCCCCCCTCCCACATCATCCTCCCCTGTGTCTCTTCCCCCCTCCCTCATCATCCTCCCCCCTCCCTTGATGATAAGGGGGGGGAAGAGACACAGGGGATTAAAGTGTTGAGGGGTTTAGGGTAAGGGGTGTTAGGGATAAGGGTGAGGGGGGTTAGTGGTTAGGGTGAGGGGTATTAGGGCTAAGTGTGAGGGGGTGTTAGGGTGAGGGGTGTTAGGTCTTAGGGATAAGTTGAGAATGTTAGGGTTAGGTGTTAGGTTGATGGGTGTTATGGATAAGTGTGAGGGGGTTAGGGTTAGGGTAAGGGGGTGTTAGGGATAAGTGTGATGGTTGTTAGGGTAAGGGATGTTAGGGTTAGGTGTTAGGGTAAGGCTGTTAGGAATAAGTGAAGGGGGTATTAGGGTTAGGTGTTAGGGTGAGGGGTGTTAGGGAAAAGTGTTATGGGTGTTAGTGTTAGGGGTGAGGGGTGTAGGGATAAGTGTGAGGGGTGTTAGGTCTTAGGGATAAAGTGTGAGAATATTAGGGTTAAGTGTTTAATGTTGATGGTGTTATGGTTTAGGGATAAGTGTGAGGGGTGTTAGGGATAAGTGTAAGGGGTGTTAGGGTTAGGTGTTAGGGTAAGGGGTGTTAGGGATAAGTGTAAGGGGTGTTAGGGTTAGGGATGTTAGGGGTAGGTGTTAGGGATAAGTGTGAGGGGTGTTAGGGGTAAGGAGTGTTAGGGATAAGTGTAAGGGGGTGTTAGGATTAGGGTGAGGGGTGTTAGGTCTTAGGGATAAGTGTGAGACTGTTAGGGTTAGGTGTTAGGTTGATGGGTGTTTAGGATAAGTGTGAGGGGTGTTAGGGTTAGGGGTAAGGGGTGTTAGGGATAAGTTGGTGAGGGTTGTTAGGGTTAGGGTGAGGGTGTGTTAGGGGATAAGTGTGAGGTGGTGTTAGGTGTTAGGGGTGAGGGGTGTTAGGGATAAGTGTGAGGGGTATTAGGGTTAAGGTGAGGGGTGATAGGGATAAGTGTGAGGGGTGTTAGGGTTAGGGTGAGGGGGTGTTATGATAAGTGTGAGGGTGTTAGGGTTACGGGTAAGGGGTGTTAGGGATAAGTGTGAGGGGGTGTTAGGGTTAGGGTGAGGGGTGTTAAGGATATGTGTAAGGGGTGTTAGGGTGAGGCATGTAAGGAATAAGTGTGAGGAGTTTTAGGTCTTAGGGATAAGTGTGAGGGGGTGTTAGGGTTAGGTGTTAGGTTGATGGTGTTATGGATAAGTGTGAGGGGTGTAAGGGTTGGGTGCTAAGGTGAGGGAGGATGATGATAAGGGGGGGGAAGAGACAGCAGGGGTGTCCTTGCAGCAGAGATCAAAAGAGTCCTTCAGGACTGTATTGCACACTGTGTACAGTATCCTAGTCTATGGTTTTCCCTATTGATGCAGTATCACCTACACTCAGCCTCCTCTCAGTAAGACTGCAAGTTAGTTATGATTCCAAAATGGCTGCTGTCCATGAGGTAGAAGGCTCTGGAAGGGGAGTGGTATGCTGCTGATTGGCTGGAATGTGTCTGCTGACTGTGACATGCAGGGTCAAAGTTTGCTCAATGATAAAGTAAGGGGGGCGGTCGAATATTGCATATTTTCGCCGAGAACGCGAACATGCCATGTTCGCCGGGAACAGTCCGCCCCGGAGAACTTTTCGCGACATCTCTACATTTCAGTTGGATACTTCACATATTTTTCATAAAACATTATTTTTTTCTTTAAAGTTGTGGTTATCTCCAAGCAAACTCAGCAGTGTGGAATGGAGACAATGGTTAATTATCAATTAACAATTAAATCCGCATATTGCAGATCATAGATGTAAAAAGTTTGAACTTGATGGACTAAAAGTCTTTTTTTTAACCTCAATTACTGTGTAACTATGTAATGTTATTTGCCCGTGGGCCTTTGCTAGGTTACCCCATAAGGCATCCTGCTTAGGAAACATTGCCTATTTTATGTGTTCATAATTCCCTCGCAATTGTCTTGTGTTTTAGGATATTTCATCTACATTAACTAGTATTTGATGCATCCAAGAAAATTATATAAATATGAAATAAAACAAAAGGTGTAAGAAAAGGAAGGAATCATAATAAAGCAAATAAGAATAAATTAAGTCACAACTACTCAAATAACTTGAATAACTTCATTTGAACATAGACATATTTTTAGAAAATAAAAAAGCATAATAATAAAGCCTGTCCATTTATTTATCTCTTATGTAAGGATCTAATTGATGAGTAAGCCATAGTTTTTCAGTGATCTACTTCTGCAGATGGGAGGAGGCTTTTAATGTAGAGAAAGTTTTATATTCAAAATATATATATTTTTTAAATAATAATTTTATTTACACAATTTATTTAATACGCCACAAAAAACGAATTTAATTACTCAGGGAGTGAAAAAATGACCCTAGAAAACCTCAAATTGCAGACAATAATGATCCATTGCAAAATACAGATTGAATATAATGTATGTTCAAAGTTGCTTGGATGGGAGTAATAAGAAGGATCCTAAGAGTGTCTATGTGTAAGGCTATAATACCCTAATTACCATGAACTATATATTCATAATAACAGCAAGGGGGAAACATGAATATAGTTACATAGTAATTGGAGGTTAAAAAAAGACTATTAGGCCATCAGGTTCAACAACCGTTTTAATAACTTTTCTGAACTGCAATATGCAGATTAATTGTTCATTGTTAATTGATTCCACAGATCAGCCACCCCTACTGTGAAGAACCCTTTTCTTTCTTTAAGGTGAAATCATTTTAACTTCTAATCTCAAGGTGGGTTCTGTAATAGCCAAACATTATATCTAATCTTTTAAGACTCACTCACTACAGGGTCTCAACCAGATGACTGGAGAAAAGCAGAGGTGATACCTATATTTAAGAAGGGATCTAGAGCAAATCTGGGGAATTATAGACCAGTGAGCCTCACTTCTGTAGTTGGGGAAGCTTTTAGAAGGGTCAATAAGGGACAGAATACAAGAATATGTCTATTTGAACAGGATCATAGTTAGCAGTCAACATGGATTTATGAAGGCTAGGTCGTGTCAGACCAATCTAATTAGTTTTTATGAGGAGGTTAGTAGGAACTGGATCAGGCAACTCAGTGGATGTAGTCTTTTTAGATTTTTCAAAGGCATTTGATACAGTGCCACATGGAAGACTAGTGAGCAAACTAAGGGATACAGGAATTTCAGTAAATATCTGCTCATGGATCGAGAGCTGGCTAAAAGACAGGAAGCAAAGGGTTGTTGTGAATGGAACATACTCCGATTGGTATAATGTGATAAGTGGGGTTTCCTCAAGGTTCAGTAATTAGGTCCTCTCCTTTTTAACATATTTATTAATGACATTGAAGTAGGACTCGAATGTAGTGTCTCCATTTTTGCTGATGACACTAAGTTGTGCAAGGTAATAAAATCAGATAATGATGTACTTTCCCTACAAAAGGATTTGCATAAATTAGAGAAATGGGCGGATAAATGGCAGATGAGATTTAATACAAATAAATGTAAGGTTATGCATTTGGGAAGGAACAATAGCCAAGCAATCTATAATCTTAATGGAGCAAATCTAGGGGTATCAGATATTGAAAGGGATTTGGGAGTACTAGTGGACAACACCTAGGTAACAGCGCTCAAAGCCAAGCAGCGGCTGCAAAAGGCAAATAAAATATTAGCATGTATTAGGAAGGGTATAGAAGCCAGGGAAGAAGATAATTCTGTCCACTATACAAATCTCTAGTACGTCCTCATTTGGAATATAAAGTACAATTTTGGGCACCACCTCATAAAAAAGACATTTTAGAGCTGGAAAAAAGTACAGAGAAGGGCTACAAAACTATAAGGGGAATGGAGGGCTAAGTTATGAAGAAAGACTAACAAAATTAAACTTATTTTCGCTAGAAAAAAGGCGTCTAATGAGGAGATATGATTACGTTATATAAATACATCAGGGTCAATATAAGGCCTTTGTCAAGTGAACTTTTTGTAGCAAGAGATTTTTCAACTGACAAGAGGACATCCTTTGAGGTTAGAGGAAAAAAGATTTCACCTTAAACAAAGAAAAGGGTTCTTTACAGTAAGGGTGGTTAAACTGTGGAATTCTTCTACCAAAGGAGGTGGGATGACAGCGAATTCGATAGGACACTTCAAAAAGGGGTTAGATATATTTTTTGAATTATGAGGACATTCAAGGCTATCCTACATAACTAGCGAAGGAGTATTGATCCAGGGAGAAATTTGATTGCCCAGTTTCTGGGGTCAGGAAGGATTTTTCTTTTTTTTCCCCTTAATGAGACAATTGGCAAAGTTTCAATGTTTTTTTGTTTTTCTGTTTGCCTTTCTCTTGGATCAAATAACAATTAACAAATATATATAAATAGTCCACATTAAAAAGATCAATAGAGATCTAAAAAGGTTGAACTTGATGGACTAACTCTTTATTCATCCTCCAATACTATTACTATTAAATAATTATTTCATTAATAACTATTTCGCATATTGCAGATCAGAGGAGATCTTAACAGGTTTGAACTTGATGGACTGAAGTCTTTTTTCAACCTATAATTACTATGTAACTATGTAACTATGTAACTATGTAATAAGCGCCCCTTCCTGTGCTCATTGCGAGGCTCTCACGCTCATGTAGTTTTGGTGGTCTGAGCACCTTTGTCAGTCATTGCAAGGGGTGTGCTGATTGGCTTTGGCGCTCATTGTGAACTCTCCCCCTCGTGCACTTTTATCTCCTCTGAGCACCCTTGGCCGCTCATTGTGAGCCCACAGTGAATGCCATTGTGGGCTCATCGTGATCCTCTCCCCTGGTCACCTTTAAAAAAAAATGCTAATTAAGTAATTAATTAAACAATAATTAATATACTTTACCTATTTGTAAATTAATAATCCAGCAATCATTAATCCTGAAGAGCTAACATTCCTGATTTGATGTTCCTGCAGCATACAATGTACATTTGGCACTGTTGCTGACCTGAGGTTTAAGTGTCTCAGCAATGTGTGAAGTGTGCAGTGTAAATAGGACTGCGGTGCACGAGGGCAAACCGTTTGTTTAGCTGTGTAATTGGGCATTTTGTATCTATTTATACCTTGTACGTGCCTGTGTAAAGTCTTCTGTGCCTGGTGCTGTTTTGCGTGTTTAGGGGTCAGGTAGCCTCGTCTTCATTTTTTCCGGGCCGTCATTTTTTTCTCCTTGCTTTGGGCGATTTTTCGTGTGTGGAAACTCTGCAAATTGTGGTTAAAATTGTCGTGCAACCTGACTCCCAGACGTCGTGCCTGTCCCCCGTTGCTGTGAGTGGTGTTTGTTTTGTATTTTTGTTTATTTTTGTGGTGTTATATGTTGTTTTTGTATGTGCGTGGTTCGGCCGTTAACTTCGTATTTTCTGGACCTCGTATTTTCTAAATGCCGCGGGGTCATATTTTTTTGTGTGTAAGTCTCTCTTTCCTTGTTACAAGTGTTACGGGCCCAAAATTCTTTAAGGCGATTTTTTCAAACTGCTACGGGTCTCGCAATCTGAATTGTGTGATTGAGTTTTGTGTTGATATGTAGTTCCACTGGTCGTAGGGGAGAATCACCTACAGTCCTCATCTCCACCAGCACAGTGAGCACCTTCGGAGCTCCCTGCCTAAGTCGTACAGGGCTGAGGGATGAGCACCTATGGCGCTCATCTCCACCACCCCTAGGAGCGCCTTTGGAGAGCCAGCAAGCGTTAGCAACAACCCGTATGGCTCACAACTATATATGTGATGATAATGAGTATTGAAGTATTGTGATACCTTTTGTATTAGAAACACCTTCTTTACATAGAGAGCTTTCAAGAGGTTCACTCTCTCTTTATCAGTCTGAAGCAATACTGACATGTGATGGAACCTCAGTTTGAAATTGAACAGAGTGGAGACAGCTTCTGACATCATCAGATAAAAACATATAGGGGGAATAAACACAATATAGTATATAAACAAATATGCATATTCTATATACACATATACATCACTAAATACATGAAAAACTAGAGCCACTGTAGTCCACAGTGATATCCTTCCTGTTGGAAAAACACATCAATAAGAGTGACAAGTCTTTTACAGTAACATAAGAAAAATTATAAGAAATTGTGAACAAGTGTTAGAAAATACATCCTCACCTCACTAAGAATGACAAGCCTGTATAATAAGAAAAATTCACATGAAATTGTCATAATGTGTTAGAAAACCTAAGTCCATATTAAGTCCGGTATTTTTAGCATTGAAGAATGTGCTCATCTTTATTTTAAAATGCTTATCTATCCTGGATGTTTTTAACATTTCCACTGAATATATAGATTATTAGGATGGGGAGATCATTTTGGCTAAAATGGTGTCCAACTGGAGTACAATAATTGTCTTCATTGCACTTTCTTTTGGAATGCCTGTGTAATGTATTGACAAGTGCCATTTTTGCCTGACTTTTCCAATGTAACATCCTGTTTCACATATATATCACATAATACATATATATCTTCCTTGTATGTTCTGAGCTTTCGACAGTGTACCATTTTAGTCACTTTCCATTGATCTGCTTCTAGTTTATAAAAAAAAAGAAAATATAAGATAGCGCTAAAACCTTTAAAAATATATATTTTCAGCTGCTTTGATGCAGAGAGTGCTACAATCCTCTACAAATAAATAAGCAAACATAATAAAAAAGAAACAAGTATTAAAAGTACTAAATGTAAAAAATAATTGTAGATGATACTAATGTCATGTAATTTTTTAGAGAAATATTAAAACTGTAGTATGTAAATTATAATTATAATTATGAATGTCTGACTTAGGGGAGAGTTGGCGACATCTAGTGGTCATTTTATATTTGATAATATCCTTTAAGGAAAATGTTCTGATTTATATGGAAATGTGGATGTGTTTTTATTTCTTTGGTTATCTAAATATAGTATATGTTTTAGGAGGTTATTTGTATGAATACAAGTTAACCAGGATTTTTATATAGATTTTTATTGTGAGTACATTGATATTGCAAGTAAAGACTAAATGAAAATAAAGCATTTCTTACATTACTTAAAGTAGTTAAATAATCTATATAATGCCGACGCGGAGGGCTGCACAGGCTCCCTGGGTCAGCCCGAAGCGTCTCGTGACCCAGCGGAGCCTGTAAGGTGCAACAGCCAATCAGGAGCGGCGTGGGCAGGGCTTTCGCGCTCCGCAAGTCAGTTCGTCGCGGTCTCCATCGAAAACGGACGGAGGTCTGAGGGCTCCTGCACTATATATTCAAGTAGGAGGTTAAAGTCTGAGATTGCACCCCAGCTTTAGAGAAGCATATAAGGGGTAGTGTGAGAGCGCTGTCTGCGTGTGTTGTGTGTCTTATTTGTGTCTTGTTCCTGTCTCGTGGTCCGTTTTGTTTTGTCCAGGGGGGCTTTGTGTGCCTGGGGTATGGATGCTTTAGAGCTAGAGGCCTTGCTGGCTGATGTTAGGACCCGTGCCTTAAGCCAAGGGGTCAGGTGGGTGCAGGACAGGCTGGGCCCTCCCATGCCTTCTGTAGGAGGCCCCCATTACATTGGACAGGCTCAGCATGTAGTTGCTGGAGGCCTAGACAATATTGGGGGTGCCGTTGGGCTTGTCTCCCCCCCTTTTCATGCAGAGCCACTAGACCACCGTCCAGTGGATGACCAGGCCACGGGCGACAGGGGTAATACGGGGCAGGTTAGCCAAGACCCTTTACCCCTCAGGACAAGAGAGAGCCGGGCCTGCGGGCGGTGATTGGTGAGGGCCTAGAACTCCGGCCACCACCAGTCATTTTGCCTAAAGGGCTTTCGGCCGCTGCAAAGAGCAAAGATCACCCCGTTACCACCACCAAAAAGGGGCACAGGGGGTAAAAGTAAAAGGTGCCGACCATGCGGTACCCTCTAACCCCAATAGTAACAGCGCTTCTGGTGCTTTGCAGGGACGCAGCCGCGGCAGAAAAATGGACACGGGTACCACAAGGGAGAGAAGAGACAGAGTGGTCAGAGAGATGATCAGCCAGGGACAGCATGGTCATGTTCGATGACATGCCCGCAGCAGCGGCTGTGGCGAGGCCGGGCGCGCCCCACCAGAGCTAGGAAGAACACAAGCAGGTACAGCCCGCTGCTATTTACCCATACCCCCTTAAGACGACAGAGGACAGAGACTGAGGGCGTTACGGTTAGGCCACAGCAAAAAGTGACTAATCCCTGACCCACAGGTAGATGTCGCAACGCCCCAAGTAGTCCCCAAGGTTATTGGTACAAAGTGCAGAGCCCGCGGCACTAGCCAAATTCCAGCCGCGCAAGCTTAGGTGACCAGGACCAGTCCTCAGGGGAGGAGCAAGCGGTATGGGCACAGGCATGCAGGTCACGGAGAGCTAGTGACTGCTCCTCTTGCACCCACAGGTCCTGAACGGCGATCAAGATCAAGGAGCAGGAGATCCTGCCGATGCAGCTGTGCCTGCGGATCGGAAAGAGGACGGAGCCTGTGGAGTGCCCAGACGGTCGGAATCCCCAGGACGACAGTAAAGACGTAGGGACACCCCGTTGGCTGTATCCACTCCGAGGCTCCCAGAGCAGGTGAGGCAGTTAGTGAAGTAGAGGAAGCAGACAAATGCATACTGCCTTACACTAAAGGGGGATTTTTGGGGTCCCTTAAGGCCCTCTTAGCCACACATAACATTGCGGTTAGCGAACAGGAGATGGGCACGTGTTAGGAGGGCTAGCCAGAGGGGCTTGGACTGAGCAGTCCAATAGTGCAGGCAATTTGGAGCCAGCGGCACTAGGCCCCCCCGGTCACTGTGGGTGGGCCAGGGCCGCAAAGCGAACAGCAGCAAGGCAGTAGCTTCAGACGCAGCCATGAGACCAATCGTCTTATGTGGGCTAGACAACCTGGGAGCGCATTTAACCCAGGAAGTTAAAGAAAAAATTGGAGGAGGGAGTTTGTCGAATTGTTCTCTCTGCTGCCTATGTCCAGGCAAATGGATTCAGGCGAGAGGAGCCTACGGGAAGGTGCTTACAGGGAGGTTGCCTAGAACCTTCGATACATGGCTTCAGGCCTTTTCAATCATGGCATGCGTTCTATGCGAGCGCCACTCTGAGCAATGCCCGGGGCTGTTCGTGTACATAGATGAAAATTCGCAACGCCCACAAGGTGTACGGGGGTACGGCGTGGTGACGATACAATGAAGAATTCCGCAGTATCTGGCATCTAGGCCATGCTATGGCATGGAGCGACAAAGCGGTAGCATACTGGCTTAACATCATGACACCCATGCGAGCCATGCCTCCCTTTCGGGCCGGAGGGGGTGGGGTCAGGAGCCCCCACCGCCAACTCGGCCGCAGGTCCCAAGTCATTGTTTTGCCTATAACGAAGGGGGTATGTAAAATGGGCTCCCTAACTGCAGGTTTCAAGCACGTGTGCTCCAACTGCCGCGGAGAGCACACCCTGGCCAGATGTTCCAGGCCAAAGGATAGCAGGGCAGAGCCCCCTGCCAAAGGCAAAGACGCCCATAGGCCTCCCCCGGCATGCTGCCATGGCTAAAACGCTACTTCAGGCGATGGCAAGTACCGGAGTTAGAGAATGGCATTGCTGACCCCCCTTTCTCGGTTTCAGGAAGAACGTTTCAGGGCTCTGGCCCCCCGGGCGAACACGCTGGGGGAGGCCATTCCCGAGGAAATCTGGGAGCTTGGAGCAGCCAGGTGACGAGACTCATCAGTCTGTTGCCCCGGCGACGTGGTCTGCGTATAAACGCGTATGGGCTAAATGGAACGACTTAGTAAAGATGGCAGGTGGGTCTACATCAGAGGATAAGACCCTAGGGATACTGCTTTGGTTTCTGCTGCGGTGTGCCGAATAAGGCGAGAAAAAGAGCAGTAGTCGATAGACAGGTCACGGCCCTGGCCTTTATGTTTAAAACTGGCGGGGCAGAGGTGTGGTAACTTGTCCTTCCTTGCATGGTAATTCAGGACTTCCTTAAACAGGCCTTTGTAGGAGGGCTGAGAATCTTTACTTCCCTCCCACAATTGCTCATGGACAGGATGTGATGTAAATTACATCATCTCAACTAAGGATATATCCAGGCAGGAAACTGGTGCTTTTTCCTGTTTTTCTTCCTTGATGGTGATGGAGGTGATGTCAATGGTCTGACCGTGGGTAAGATCAAGCGTTTGGGGAAGGGAATTACTATATATATATAGGTAGATAGATTTAAAAGGGGGTGTTGCTCCGTGGGTCTGGGCTGTTGTGTTTGTAATACATTTATAGTATTGTGTTATCTGCCTTTTAATAAATACCATTTTAATGTAGACGAACCTTGTTGTAATATTAATTTGGTGATACCACAAATTTGGCGACCACGAATTTTTAAGACTTCTACAAAAGGTTATTTATGAGGTAATATCACATTAATAGATAGTCAGATATATTTATTTTATTTTATTTTTTTTATTTTTTTGTGGGGAAGGAAAAAAGTACTTTGTCTAATTATCCTCTGCATGGGGAAATCAAGTGCTGATTGTGTGTGGAGTCTAGGATAAGCCTCCATTTTTATTTAAATATCGTACTAGCTTCTGAGTTTGAGTTTTGTTCGTACTAGCTTATTTTGATACATAAAACAAATATATATCATACAGGTTCTTCTTTGTGGGTTTATCTGAGTTGTTGTGCTTTTGAGTACAGGCCTAGCTTTGCATTTGAATAGAATCCATGTGGCTTCTTTGTGTATTTTGAATGCTAAATTAAGGCATCCATTTTTAATATATATCGTACTAGCTTCTGAGTTGAGTTTTGTTGTACTAGCTTATTTTGATACATTAAAACAAATATATCGTACTATATCGTACTAGCTTCTGAGTTGAGTTTCTGTTCGTACTTAGCTTATTTTGATACATAAAACAAATATATATCATACAGGTTCTTTTTGTGGGTTTATCTGAGTTGTTGTGCTTTTGAGTACAGGCCTAGCTTTGCATTTGAATAGAATCCATGTGGCTTCTTTGTGTAATTAATAGCTAATTCAAGCCTCCATTTTTAATATACAAGCTTGGGCACCAGGCCACAAGTTTTTTTTCTCTTCTTTCTTTTTCTTTCTCTAGTCCTTATCATAGTACAGGCCTGGAGAAAAATAATAAATAAACCACTTTTAAATATTATATATATATATATATATATTATTTCAGGCGTGCATTTTAATACACTATAGGCTTCCCATACCTTATACATTTTGGGTGTCTTGCATATCCTAGTTCGGGTTTTATCTCCTACCCTGCAGGCCTTGCTATTATATTTTTAAGTTAATTAGACAAGTATTACCTTCACCATACTAAGGTAAGTATAATTTGCATTGTGGGTTACTAATCTATTTTTCTAACATATTACACCTGGCCTACTGAATAGTCATCAACTATTGTTGGCTACTCAGAAGCATGCTACTTTAGTCGCAAATTGATTTGGATTCTTACTTGGGTGAGTAAAAGAGTAGGAATGTCTATTCAAGGGGCCAAATACTTTCCCCACAGAAGTGCGTGAGTACTTTAGGAAACATATTCAAAAACATGATGGTCCATATGAGCTTCCAGAGCCAGCAAACCCAGACAGTGAAAAAGAAAAGAGATTAATGGATGTTCTAACACAAATTGTAAATAACAAAAAGTATAGAACAAAGAAGAGAAAAAGTTTGGTCACACAAGCTGTTGTAGCCACAATAGGAGGCTAATAGACTTAGTTGTAGAATTACGGCAGCATAATTTGGAAACAACAAATAAAATGGAGGAAGCAATGGACAAAAGGGATTGTTTAAAAATTGCAGCTTTGAGAACAACTACAATTGTTGGGGAACTAGAAAGGGAGTTAAGGGAAATAGAAAAGCAAAGGTTTTCCTTTGGAGTAAAAATAACAGAACTTCAAAACATAATAATGGACTATAAAAATAAAACAAAGTTAGAAGGGATAAAAGGAGTCAGAGACATTGCCAAAATATATCCAGATCTGGATATGTTTGTGGCACAAAATAAAGAACCACTGCCGAAAATGAACCAAGATAGGAAAAGATTTCTTATGTTATTCTGTTCCACAAGTAGATAACCATACCACAAGCACCAGTTATTGTTTCAGAATTATTTAATGCAAGGCAAACACCTACAGGATTTTCTATGCAGACTCGACCGATGTCTATGGCAGATAAAGACAATTTCCAGAAATGGTGGGGAAGTATGCCAACTAACAACTTTAATACGGTTTACACATTGGTTTATGAGGGGAGCAGATAGAGCTAAAAAAGGAGGTCTTAACTTAGAGGAATGGACAGAACTGTTAGAATACGCCTATGGGTCCTTTGGCTAGTAGACTATTGGGATTTAATAACAGTGTGTCTGATCAGGCAGGAAGAATTGCTGCAACTAATTTCTATCTACTTAGCATAGAGAAAGAAATAGCAAATATTACCATGAGGCCAATAGATGGTCCTAGAGAGGTAGCTCAAAGGATATTTTTTTGGTATACTCTACGACAGACCTCAACAGCCTCTAGTGCTGGGCTCACCAGAACATATAGCAAAAGTAATGGAAGCCCTTCCCCGGGAGTGTCAAGAATTTTTCAGGCTTTTTGATCCAACACCAACAGACTTGGAAATGGTACTAACTAGAGCTGATACGTGGTGGATCAAGCATCCTTTCACAGAACAGGCCTGCTCTGTTTCAGCTGTAAGAACATTTAAGGTCGAGTCTGGTAGAGATATAGATGGTAATTGGAGAAACCAGACGTGGGATGTACCCCAGAACAAGAAGGATGATCAAAACTGGAGACCAAAACAGAACTTTGACAAAAGATGGAGAGATCCACCTAGGGACTATAGGAATAGGGATGGCAGCAACTGGAGGGCTAATCAGGAGGGAGAGAGAAACGGTAACATGGGCTATTGGGAACTCAGGAGACAGAAGGATAGGATAGAAGAGGAAAATCACATACTTAAAAACAAGGTAGCTGAGTCAGAGAGGAAATTGAAGGAAAGTGAGGCAAAGATGCAATATAGTGTTATAAAAGAGGGACGGAGTAGAAATGAGTCACAATGAAAAATCCCAACCCCTGCGCCTCAGCATCTCATTCACTCAGCTAATTTAACCATGGATGAGGCAGGTCGGCCTACCAGTTATACAGTCATCGCAGGGGTAGGGAAAAATATGTTGGTAGATACAGGAGCAGCAGTTACAATGACCAACAGGGTCAAAAATGGGGATTCTTCAGTAAGTAGTATGGGAGTTACTGGGAATCCACAGGAGGTTAGAGCAGGTCCAATTGATGTAGCAGTTGGAGAAAAAACAATAGAAGTAGAAGCAATAGTGGGTTGGCCAGAGGAAATATTGGGAATAGAAGCTTTAAAAAAAGGAAATTTCATTGTAGATCTTGCCAATTTTTGTTTGTGGAAGACAGAAAAGGTGAATCAGGTAAGTACAGAGTTGACGAAAGGGGTGTGCTCCCAATGGCATATATTGTCTCTCCGATAAAAAGTCTGAAAAAAAACAAACTGAAACTAGACGGACAACCAGAATGGCTGCAGAAGCTAATCCAAGACATACCTGTTTAGGCTACAGATAAATTAGACTGTGCAAGAATGAAAGGAATGGTCTTTTTGGAAGGAGGAGACCCACAATGGCAAAAGCAATATCCAGTCCCAAGAGAATCAGTGGCATCAATCACCAAGATGATAGAAATACTGGAGAGAAGTGGAATAATTAAATCTGGAAATGGGTATGCATGTAACTCACCATGTTGGCCTGTGAGAAAAAGCTGTGTTAAAAGGGAATAGAGATGAAAAAGCAGCCTCATCATGGAGACTTACCATTGATTACAGGGCCGTGAACAAACTTGCAAAAAGAATGGCCCCTGTTGTTTTTGTTATGTATATGTTTCTAATGATGGAATCTAGTGTTCCCACAGAGCAAGGCTGTATAAGAATGAAGATGCGTGTCAACAGAAGATTGTGGTGGATTCTTGTTCCAGGATGGATAAGTATAAGCTGTATCACAGTAGGAATGGGGAGACAGGCAATAAGGCCAGAAGATACCGCAAATAAGGGAGAGAGTTTGAAAAGATTGGAGTTACATTATGTTCAAGCAGATAGATTTATTTGGCCCAGGGAATTGGAAGTAAAAAGAGGGTGGAGGGTTACAAGTAAACATTATTTTGCCACATAATAGTACCAGGGGATTAGCTCTTAGAGCTCCAATACAAGAGAGGTTTACAAATATTACAGTAGTAGTGAGTAACTTAACATTAGAAGAAGGTGGAGAATGGGACGCTGCAGTTATAGCTGCCCAGCCTGACCTAGAGGAATTCTGCAATTTTGATACTGGAAAGGGGTGTGTTCTAACAATAGATGAAGTATTTGTCTCTGTAAAGGAGCTGCAACGTTGTAAAAGATCAGAAGAAGGTACCATGGCCAATAGGCGGATTGGTGGTGGTACCAACACATGAAACAGTTGTGCAAGGGGTTGGGTGGACTTACTACCCAATAATTCTAATTTTAATGATATTTTCTATTCCTCCAAAGTGCCCGGAATCAACAGCGGGCAGTGGTTTAAGCAAAGTATACAAGAGACCATCATTGAGTGGACCGGAGCAGGGAGTCGAGAAAAACGGGACACACTTGCAGCCCTTTTAGGAGAAGTCGGAACTGGATTGGGAGTATGGAATTCAGCAGACATCATTGGAGTGAACAGCCGGATAAAACTCCCTTACTGATGGCATGGGACATGCTAATGAAAACAGGTGGAGTAGCTGACTCCCTTACAGTGAGTAGACTGACAGACAATGTTGATGACATACACACCATTGCCAACAACCTGCATCTAGTTGAGGAAAATATTGCTTCCATTGCTAACAGCATTAAGAATGAAATAGTGGGAACTGCCATTTTCTGTTCTATGATTGGAGGAAAGCTGTTGGCAGATTTAAAGGAAACTATTAAAGACATCCAGGCAAGGATTATCACGTCATTGAAAAAGAAAAGGAGTGGACATCACTGAGGACAATCTTAAATACAGCTATATTGAAGGCCCAGAATCAATGGATGCCACATGGACTACAATCTGGGACAATAGGACTAATTCCTGGCAATTCCCCAGCTGGGAGGGGCAGGCAGAGCAACTGAACTTCATACATAGCATTGGCACGTTAGTGATCGAATCTACAGGCACACATTCCCATCAAAAAGGACTGGGCTCACGTATTACAAGGATTGGTGATTGGAATGAAAGCTGTTTGCAGGAAATCTCAACACCGATGGCTGTGCAGTTGTGTTTGGGAGAAATGGAGCTGAGGAGGATGGCTGGGTGCAGTTGATAAAAGAAAACCTGTGCAAGGAGGTGATTCCGCATAGGGGACATTGCATGCTTTATCGGCCACACTGAATATAGGACAGTTGGATGAATATGTTTGGGGAAGAAGGGTCTTGTATCATGGTATTTCCATCAAGAAACCTTACCACTGAAATGATCAATTTTACTGCAAAGCAGATTGGACAAATTGACAATGAAGCTTTTTACCTTGGAACTTCATGAGGTCAGAGACACAATCCAGTCCTTACGTAACACTGTCGCTGGTACTCATGTTCATTCAAGTATTAACGACAATTAAATAATAGACTTTTGTGTGGCAATGAAACTTGCAGAGGAGGAGGTATATAATAATGTGTCTTTTTCCTCTTCTTTCTCTCTCTCATACATTCTTCAATAAAGTTTTACATTGCACATACATAAACATTTATCACACACTCTCACCTAAATTCTATAAATTCTATTTTTTTGTGTAATATGTGGATTGACAGCCATAGGAAAGTACAGGAGAACTTATGTCGCTGAGGGAACTATTCCGGAGGGACGAGGGGTTGAATTTCTCCTGTATATCAGGTTTTTGCTCCCACTAGGTTCTCCTGTAATAGAGGGATAACTAGGAAAACTTGAGCAACATAGAAGAAGAAAAAGTGAGGGTAATGTGGTAACTTGTCTTCCTTGAATGGTAATTTAAACAGGCCTTTGTAGGAGGGCTGAGAATCTTTACTTCCCTCCCACAATTGCTAAAGGGAAGTCATGGACAGGATGTGATTGTAAATTACATCATCTCAACTAAGGATATATCCAGGCAGGAAACCTGGTGCTTTTGCCTGTTTTCTTCCTTGATGGTGAGGGTGAGGAATGTGATGTCAATGGTCTGACCGTGGGGTAAGATCCAAGCGTTTGGGAGAAGGGAATTACTATATATTACTAGGTAGATAGATTTAAAAGGGGGTGTTGCTCCGTGGGTCTGGGCTGTTGTGTTTGTAATACATTTATAGTATTGTGTTTATCTGCCTTTTAATAAATACCTTTTATGTTGACGAACCATTGTGTAATATTTATATATATTAATTTGGTTGATACACCACAGTGTGTAAATTCTTAAAAATGTTTTTATTTTTTCATCCTTCCATTTCTTCTCTTGCTTAGGCGATTTTGTGTTAACGAAAAAACCACAAATATGGCAAAAAATGCACTTGTAACCTCACTACCCAGGCCTCCTGTCTCTCCCCCTGTGCTGTGTGTGAGTGTGTTATTATTTTTTGTAATTATTTTGTTTTTTTTCCAGGTTTTTAGAGTTACCAGCTTGGCTCGCAGTTGCGAGTTTGCGAGCAGTGCAATAAGCGCCTTTGGTGCTCATTGCAGTACTGTCCCCGCGTGGTCAAAGGCTCATCTCGCTATATGAGGCCCGCAAAAATGGGTACCAACATCATAAGCTTTCCCAACACTGACAACTACATATGTGACTAGGAACTTGGCCGTCACAAATGACGGTGGTTATAAAATTGTAAGGCTAGCAATGCTGTTTTGTAACAAAATCGGAGGCTTTTTGCTCCTCTGAGCACCTTCGGTGGCTCATCATGAGCCCTGTGCTGAACATCTTGCACTCATCTGGTGGCTCTCGATGAGCTCCTTCTCCACTTATCTCGTGGTTTACAATGAGCGTCTTCTGCTTTTCCTTCGGCCTACTGTACGGTTCCGCTCATTGCAGGTTTCGTGAACCTGGCAGTTTTGTGCTTGGGGATGCCATGCCTCTCTTTCCAGCATCTCCCCACTGTCCCATTCCAGTGTGTTATGTCCTCTATGTGTCTGCTGAAGGTTTGCGTTGTTATACGCTGAAGGCCTTTTAATTTTATTGGTGTTGTTACTGTCTTTGCCGTTGTGAATTTTTCTAAGTACCATCGTGCCTGGCTTTGCTCAGCCTCGTTTTCATGCAGTTTTCTGGAATTTTTACGTTTTTGTCCGCCCTTTTTTTTCGTCACTGAGCCGTTTTTGGGATTGAAACCCCAAAATATTGCTCCAAATTGCTTGTAACCTCGCTCCCTGGCTCTCCCCCCATCCTCGAAGATGCGCCCCACACAAAGCAGACCGGAGTCCCATGGGCTTCAATGGCTCGCCTAGCTTCCCGAGGCTTTCGAAGATGAGTGCCTTTGGCGCTCCATCCAGCTTAAGATGTGTACCGTATTCATCTCAGCTCACTTCACAAGCCAACGCAGATGAGCACCTTTCACGCTCATTATGCAGCCTACAGGTCGTGAGCTGTACGCAGGCTCGGCAGGTTCCAGGGTTGCGACCTGCCGTTACCAACATCGCAAACGTTACGCACAGCTATAACTATATGGATACTGTAACGGATCTCTGGTCACCACCGACGTGGGTACCTCCCGTTGAATAGACGCGTCCTAGTTTGCGCCAAGGCCTACAAGCACCGCACCAGACACCCACACTACCACAGACTCCAAAACCGCCGTAGTTTAGCTGAGTAGCCCGCGCCGTCTTCCTTCCACCCGTATGAATCTCTAGGATCCAGGACCCGTGTGTGTGGGAAGACCTCTCCTCCAAGGAGGACACAATCAGAAACAAAGGCGTTCAGTAGTTACAGCTCAAGGGAGTATGCAAAAGCATAGCAATCCCCAGTAGGATATAGCGATCCCCTCTAAGAACGAGATGAGACTACGTTTTGAAGGGTCAAGTAGAACTATAAACTTTAATGACAGGTGATCCCTTTTTATGCAATGGTGCCCCTCTGAAGAACTACACCCACATAATTATCACAGGCCATATTATATACATGGTTCAACCCCCACGTCTCCTCCCCTCAGATAACAGGTAACACAATTAAAACAGACACAATTTTAACCACATCTGGATGTACCCCAATAACAGGGGGTACACCTTTAAGTCCAGCACCGTTCAATAGCTCTCAACCCAGGGGAACAACATATAAAAAATGGCATGAATCAGACTAGGGGTTCAAAAAGTTAGTAAAAGTGTGTTTTTCACATAACACACAGACATGTCACATATCCCCCACACAATACACATATAGGACAATAGGTGTGGTCACCCCTTCCTGAAGCAACTTGAAACAATCAGACAATGATTAAATCAGCCTTCTTTGTTCTTATCTGAGAATGAAAACACCCCATACAATCGACTCCCTTATCTGTAACAGGATTATCTCTCCTGCCAAAGGTCTGCAATAGGCCTGGGGCCAATATTCTGCAGAGCATAAACCACATACATACCGGTATATTTCTAGGATCATATTTTAACCAAGAATTAAATAACCATAAACAGGGGAAAATACAGTGATGTGGTTCCGTTACAGCTGGGATCTGAGCGCACAAAACTACTGAATATCGCTCAGATCCTCTTCACACAGTTCAATTGCCATGTAGCTAAAGTCTTTCCCATAGTCTTTCATCATATGAACGGGCTCCATGGGCATATCTATCTGTGGTATCATGGTTCACACAGGGCAAGTACCGAATGACCCCCCCCCCCCCCCTGTATGTAAAGGGCCAGAATGAGTGACATACACTCTGGTATGGCCGAATACTGTGTTTGAAGGGCAATATGTACCAAGGCCATAGACGCAGGGCAGGAGGCAGGCAAAACAGTCCTCTCCAAGACAAAGTGGCGAAGGGCACTTCGTCACAGATACATTCATTGCATTTACATATGTACAAAACACATTATGAATAGTGCATACTCTATATAAAATAGATGCATATTATGTGTATGTATATCTACGAGCACATAAGTATATATTACACATCATCTCATGGGTAACCTTGGGAATGGATACATTTATGCACGTTATATATGACAGCAATACTTGGAATGAGGCATACTCTATATTATATACATGCATATTATGTGTATGTATAACAACAAGCGCATATGCTTAGTATCATCTCATGTTAGAATATGTTAAGAGGGCCATCACCTTTACTGAATATATGTGTGTGTGTGTGTGGTATGTATGTGTGTATAATATATATATAGTATATATATATATATAGTAAGTAACATCAGGTTTGCAAGCAAAAGTTATGTGAGACCCATTTGGAATGATATGGATTTCTGCACAAATAGGTCATAAAATGTGATCTGATCTTCATCTAAGTCACAACAATAGACAATCACACTCTGCTTAAACTAATAACACACAAAGAATTAAATGTTACCATGTTTGTTATGTGAACACACCATGTACACATTCACAGTGCAGGTGAAAAAAGTATGTGAACCCCTAGACTAATGACATCTCCAAAAGCTAATTGGAGTGAGGTGTCAGCCAAGCTGTGAGTCCAATCAAATGAGATGAGATTGGTAGGTGTTGGTTACAGCTGCCCTGTCCTATAAAAAAACACACACCAGTTCTGGGTTTGCTTTTCACAAGAAGCATTGCCTGATGTAAATGATGCCTCACACATAAGAACTCTCAGAAGACCTACGATTAAGAATTGTTGACTTGCACAAAGCTGGAAAGGGTTATAAAAGTATCTCCAAAAGCCTTGCTGTTCATCAGTCCACGGTAAGACAAATTGTCTATAAATGGAGAAAGTTCAGCACTGCTGCTACTCTCCCTAGGAGTGGCCGTCCTGTAAAGATGACTGCAAAAGCACAGCGCTGACTGCTCAAAGAGGTGAAGAAGAATCCTAGAGTGTCAGCTAAAGACTTACAAAAGTCTCTGGCATATGCTAACATCCCTGTTAGCGATCTACGATATGTAAAACACTAAACAAGAATGGATTTCATGGGAGGATACCACAGAGGAAGCCACTGCTATCCAAGCAAAATATTGGTGCACGTTTACAGTTTGCACAAGTGCACCTGGATGTTCCACAGCAGTACTGGCAAAATATTCTGTGGACAATGAAACTAAAGTTGAGTTGTTTGGAAGAAACACACAACACTATGTGTGGAGAAAAAGAGGCACAACACACCAACATCAAAACCTCATCCCAACTGTGAAGTACGGTGGTGGGGGCATCATGGTTTGGGGCTGCTTTGTTGCGTCAGGGCCTGGACAGATTGCTATCATTGAAGGAAAAATGAATTCCCAAGTTTATGAAGACATTTTGCAGGAGAACTTAAGGCCATCTGTCCACCAGCTGAAGCTCAACAGAAGATGGGTGTTACAACAGGACAACGACCCAAAGCATAGAAGTAAATCATCAACAGAATGGGTTAAACAGAAGAAAATACGCCTTCTGAAGTGGCCCAGTCAGAGTCCTGACCTCAACCCGATTGAGATGTTGTGGCATGACCTCAAGAAAGCGATTCACACCAGTCATCACAAGAATATTGCTGAACTGAAACAGTTCTGTAAAGAGAAATGGTCAAGAATTACTCCTGACCGTTGTGCACATCTGATCTGCAACTACAGGAAACGTTTGGTTGTAGTTATTGCTGCCAAAGGAGGTTCAACCAGTTATTAAATCCAAGGTGTTCACATACTTTTTCCACCTGCACTGTGAATGTTACATGTGTGTTGAATAAAAAGCATGGCAACATTTAATACTTTGTGTGTTATTTGTTTAAGCAGACTGTGATTGTCTATTGTTGTTGACTTAGATGAAGATCAGATCACATTTATATGATCCAATTTGTGCAGAGAAATCCATATCATTCCAAAGGTTCACATACTTTTGCTTGCAACTGTATATATATATAATATATATCTATATAATATATATATAAATATTTATATATATATATATTTTATATATAAGGTGACAGATCACTGTTACGCTAAGGATCCGATGCCTTGTTTTTCAAAAATGGAGGACACAGGAGCCCTTTATAATGTTTAATCACACTTTCTGACATAGCATACAAAGTAAAACCTGAAGGCAGAAACAAAACCCTAGCTTCTCATTGAACTGTAGTTCCCTCACTTTCTTACATATAAGTGCAAACATACAATCCAAACATAGGCAGCAGAGGTGTCTTTCTTTCTCACCTCTCTCTCAGGCTCTGTATCTATGGCTGCTCTTTCCTAAGCAGATCCCTCCTTCGGTCATCACCTTCAGGGACTTTCTGTTCCTCTTATCTGCAGGCTCTCTCTTCAAAGCTTCTGGCTTTAGTCCATTAGCTTTCAGTGCGGCTATTGGCAGCAGCCCTGCACACTTCCACAACACTCCAGTTCTGTCAAACAACTCTCCACCTGGACGAAGCAGGCCTCAATTGCAGCCACACCCCTGCCTTTCCTGGGGAGAAGTCTTGAAGAGCTCTCTTCTGACTTCTTGTGGCACTTCACCACAATCTATATATATAACATATATACAGTGGATATAAAAAGTGTACACATCCCTGTTAAAATGTCAGGTTTCTGTGCTGTAAAAAAATGAGACAAAGATAAATAATTTCAGAACTTTTTCCACCGTTAATGTGACCTATAAACTGTACAACTCAATTGAAAAACAAACTGAAATCTTTTAGGTAGAGGGAAGAAAAACTATAAAAATAAAACATGAAAAACACAATAAATACGCACAACAAATACATACAAAGCTTACCTACAGCAAGGGGGGGGCACCCAGGACCTCTACAAGTGAAGTTACACCTTAATTTAACTAAAAATAAAAGAGTTTAAACACCCGAAAATCCCCTAAGCGAGAGAAAAAATGGCCGCCGAAAAAATTGAAAACGAGGCTACAGCAGTCTAAAGTCGCAAATCACAACCAAACACCTATGGATTTCCCGAAAAAGAAGTATGAGATTCGAAAACAAGGACGCAACCCGTGCGACCCCAAAAACATTACAAACACAAAAAATACACACAACAAACACATAAAAAGCTTACCCACAACTAAGGGGGCGGGGGGCACCCAGGACCCCTGCAAGTGAAGTTACACCTCGATTTAAGTACAAATTTCGGAGTTTAGAGACCCAAAAATCACCTAAGCGAGAGAAAAAATGGCTGCCGAACAAAACGAAAACAAGGCTAAAGTACCCTAAACATGCAAGAAACACCACCAAACTGCTACGGATTTTCCTAAAAAGTCGGACGGACAGTCGAAAAACGCAGGACGCTAAATCAGCCAACGGCCGCATATAACCACACATTAGCCGCGCATTTAGAACAATTACTTATACCAAAGCGGAAGTACAGACAGCTACCCTAACGGATTTGCTCTCGCGCACATACACCTATTACACTACACACATTTATGAGTGCTTACACAGCAGCTCCGACACCACTAATGCTGCAGCAACATAAAACAGAATTGTCAGCTCTTCAACACAATGCGTTCCTCATATATTACTTCACAATAGGTAAAGTATATTACTTTATTAATGTATTATTTATTTTATTATCAAACACCAAACAGCATTAGCTCACTTACAATTTCATTGCCGTCATTTTTTGTGACGGCAATATTCTAGTCAGTAATAAAATGACAACACAATCTACATGGGGAAACACAGAAATAAAGAAATGTATGTTCTTAAAAGCCACTTGTAATAAAAATTATTTGAATAATTAATCCTATCTGCCTTAGGTGCTGGGGCTTTTCCCCCTCCAGCCCTGGACATGACTCACATTGTTGTCGTAGAAGCCATTTATTCTAATGGTGTCTTTATTTTATTGGGGTTGCACATTCCCTCCCTTTACAAGGTGCCGTGTGCATGTATTACCATACAACCATTTCATATCATTACCTAAATAATGGATCATTAACACACCCTCCATAATAATTATAAAGCTATTTGTATTACAGATATCTTTGTTTTTTGCTTTATTAAGACACATTTCTTGGTTGACAATATGTCCTCAAGATCCTGTACTTGTGTAAAGCCTATACTAAAACAAAATTATTAAAACATGCCTTGATCTATAAGCCTTTCTTCCAACAGATTATGAGTAGGTGACATTAATAAGAACAATACAAGTAATGTGGTCCATTTAAAGCAGCCTTACAAATTATATTTTAATACATTATTTTTGTCTGGGAATGAATGACCATCTAAGGCAAAATTTGCAAAGATAAAGTTGTGAATCAAGGTATTATAGGAATGCTAGAGTTCCCAAGGGTATTTGCTACCCTCGACATTACTAGTATATAAACAAATTGGGGGATATAATAATTTAAAATTAGAATTTTTATTAGTAGAGGGATAACAACGGCGATAAACTTTTAAAACAATGAGGTATTAAAAAATCCTGGGATTGGAGAAAAAAGTTTAAAATGGGCTAGACTGATGTGTGAATAGCTTAACCCATATGATATTAATTTAAACTCTAAAAATAGAGGGGTAAGTGATGTCACACCTAACAGTATTTCTAGAGGATGGTGAATAGCTTATCCAATTCAGTATATCCTGTCTTTATATATTTAAGCACAATTAACATGCAATTAGGAGTTAGTGGGATATAATGCTGCTAGATCAATGCCATAGAGATGAGTACCCTAATTTGTTAAGTTTCACAAAGTAGAATTCGTAGCACTGACCCTGTTTTTCTAGGGTCCACAGTGCGTGGAATTTCAAGAAGTTAGTCATAAAATATATGTCTAATACATGCTGTATTAAGCTTCTACAGGACTTTGTTCAAATGGATCTCAATTGTTTACCACAAGTCTGAGCATTATGTCTTTATCTGTCTTGTAAACATGCCACAATGTTATCACAGGGATTGCTCTCTTCTGTGTCTAAACGGGCTAGGATATAGTTAATGTCCTCACAACAAAGACTTCCCTTATAAAGATACACTAGTATTGTGTTCATATCCCATTGCAGGGATCAGCATCATGTGGAAAGCAGAGATCCTAAAGAGTGAACGATATCCAGTGGGCTATCTCCCACTCTAAGTACTGTCAGAAGTATGTAGAATCTATCTCATATGGAAGTAACAGCATTCACACATATGGAAACGGACAGGGAGGGTAAGCATACATCCTCTAAATATCTAAAATACAATACTGTTAGTAGAAGTGACGCCGGCGTGCCCTTAGCTGTAAGGCATGCCACGTCATCAAAGGCCGACGCGTTTCGACGTCATCAGACGTCTTTGTCAAGGTAGAAGGTCACTGAGCCGTCTGGCCCTCTTTTAAACGCTGCCGTAGCTACGGCAACCAATTGGCTTAATTCGGACATGCGCAGTAGATTCAGGAAGCGCATAGCGCTGTGTTATTGTGCAAGCATGTAGTTGATGCGCAGATAGGAGTATAGGAGAGGGTAATGACACTATATATATATCAAGAGAGCGAGTATGTAATAAATGGCCCATGTCATTCATAGGGGCATATATAAGGAGTAAATGTATTATCATACTACAAGCACTTATACATGCGCAGTAGATTCAGGAAGCGCATAGCGCTGTGTTATTATGCAAACATGTAGTTGATACGCTGATAGGAGCATAGGAGAGGGTAATAACACTATATATATATAAAGAGAGCGAGTATGTAATAAATGGCCCATGTCGTTCTTAGGGGCATATATAAGGAGGAAATGTATTATCCTAGGTAGATAAGGGTAGGAGCGGGCCCCCTCTATAAAGTGGTGCATAATATAGTGACAAAATTGTGTTGAACTAGTAGTTCTTGTATGACAAACTAATTGATAAGGGATAATAATCCTCTAGTTACCAATGAGGTCTAATAAGACCTAGTAATGGTTAATGAAAAGGGCAAAAGCAGTGCTGGGAAGAATGTGTGGCAAACTCTAAAGTGAAAAGATAGGGATATAAATCTCATAAATGGAAAGTGATAAATAAATCCATAAAGACTAGAAGAGATAGAGAAAAGGGGGGGGGGGGAAACGAGGGACTCAGCCCATTATATTTGTGTGTTGAATAAGAGATTAACTCTATCAAAGAAAAATTGGATGAGGGAAAGTAAGAGTGAATATAGCTAAATGTCACTCATGGACAAGTGCTTGTAGTGTCAATGTAAATCCAAATGGGGGGACGAAACATGACTGTAATTCCTCTTGGTTGTGAAAATTCAAGAGGATTAATCGTACTCCGAAAGAGTAGTGCTCCTAAACTATAGCTAGAGTGAAATAAATATTTGGGCCTACCTAGAAACTGGAAATCAAAGAGTGATGTGGACTCTTTATGACGAGGGTTCTCCCTTAACATACCTATTTAAATGAAGGGTAAGAATGTAAATCCTTCGTTTAAATCCCTTAGGTGATAAAGCTTTTAATTTATAGATCCAATTTTGCTTCATGTTGGAGAATTTTTTTATCTAGGTCACCCTGTCTGGGGCCTTGGTAGACTTTCTCAAAGCTTTATCACCTAAGGGATTAATTAACGAAGGATATACATTCTTACCCTTCATATGGTAACTAGAGGATTATTATCCCTTATCAATTAGTTTGTCATACAAGAACTACTAGTTCAACACAATTTTGTCACTATATTATTGCACCAACTTTATAGAGGGGGGCCCGCTCCTACCCTTATCTACCTAGGATAATACATTTTCCCTCCTTATATATGCCCCTAAGAACGACATGTGGGGCCATTTATTACGATACTCGCATCTCTTTATATATATATAGTGTTATTACCCTCTCCTATGCTCCTATCAGCGTATCAACGACATGTTTGCATAATAACACAGCGCTATGCGCTTCCTGAATCTACTGCGCATGTATAAGTGCTTGTGGTATGATAATACATTTACTCCTTATATATGCCCCTATGAATGACATGGGCCATTTATTACATACTCGCTCTCTTGATATATATATAGTGTCATTACCCTCTCCTATACTCCTATCTGCGCATCAACTACATGCTTGCACAATAACACAGCGCTATGCGCTTCCTGAATCTACTGCGCATGTCCGAATTAAGCCAATTGGTTGCCGTAGCTACGGCAGCGTTTAAAAGAGGGCCAGACGGCTCAGTGACCTTCTACCTTGACAAAGACGTCTGATGACGTCGAAACGCGTCGGCCTTTGATGACGTGGCATGCCTTACAGCTAAGGGCACGCCGGCGTCACTTCTACTAACAGTATTGTATTTTAGATATTTAGAGGATGTATGCTTACCCTCCCTGTCCGTGTTCCATATGTGTGAATGCTGTTACTTCCAATATGAGATAGATTTCTACATACTTCTGACAGTACTTAGAGTGGGAGATAGCCCACTGGATATCGTTCACTCTTTAGGATCTCTGCTTTCCACATGATGCTGATCCCTGCAATGGGTATATGAACACAATACTAGTGGTATCTTTATAAGGGAAGTCTTTGTTGTGAGGACATTAACTAGTATCCTAGCCCGTTTAGACACAGAAGAGAGCAATCCCTGTGATAACATTGTGGCATGTTTACAAGACAGATAAAGACATTAATGCTCAGACTTGTGTAAACAATTGAGATCCATTTGTACAAAGTCCTGTAGAAGCTTAATTACAGCATGAATTAGACAGTATATTTTATGCTAATTTTGAAATTCCACACTGTGGACCCTAGAAAACCAGGGTCAGTGACTACGAATCTACTTTGTGAAACTTAACAAATTAGGGTCATCTCTATGGCATTGATCTAGCAGCATTATATCCACTAACTCTAATTGCATGTTAATTGTGCTTAAATATATAAAGACAGGATATACTGAATTGGATAAGCTATTTCACCATCCTCTAGAAATACTGTTAGGTGTGAATCACTTACCCCTCTATTTTTTAGAGTTTAAAATAATATCAAATGGTAAAGTTTCACACATCAGTTAGCCCATTTTAAACTTTTTACTCCAATCCAGGATTTTTTAATACCCTCATTGTTTTTAAAGTTTATCGCCGTTGTTATCCCCTTACTAATAAAAATTCTAATTTTAAATTATTATATCCCAATTTGTATATATACTAAAATTAAAGTTGTCCAAAATGAGCCGAGCACCGAGCTTCCAAACAGTCTCTGCATCAGCTCGTTGAGTTCCAACAAGTTTGAAATGAAATGTTCACATTCAACGATATAAATGTTTTGTAGTAAAATCCAGCCCATTGGGAGGCTCATTTATATTAATAATCAAGAGGGGTGCAATATTATTGTTATATATGAATACACATAGATGATATAAAATGATACATAGATGATATATAGAGTACATGGACAATAAGATATATAGATGACGTCTGTGTACGTCAGTACAATATGGAGATTACGTAGAGGAATCCAAACAATACCGCGCTTCTGGGCACTGAGAGAAATCTTAGTTGTGTCGCTGGAATCAGAGATATAATACTCATCAAAGATCATTTATTTCACACAAAATATACCCAAACAGTTTTAGGATATTACAATTGTAATCATTAGTTGTGTTGGTAAATATTGGTGCTTTATAAATAAAGAATAATATTAACAAGGTCCAGTCTACTTTTGGTCATTTACATATTGTAAAATAATCTTCTCACGTTTATCTTTTATTGAACTATTTCTCCTGAGTTAAATATTGTTCTGTTGCTGCCTTCTTATATCTTTCAATACTTTGTTACATTTTTATGTATTTTTATAATTTGCAACAAAATAATTACAGGGATACAGACGGCCCGAGCTTAAGAACCGGCTCCCAAGGATTTTTATAGGAGTTTGTTTTTATCTTCTGTTTGTTTGAATTAACAGAACAAGAAGAATAGTTTCTGTAACTTATTATTCCAGTACAGGGTATTATTATTATTATTATTATTATTTATTATTATTATTATTCAGGGGTCTGAGTTACATACAAATCAGACCAAAGTCATTCTCAGTAGCGTATTCCGTCTGTGACCCGGGGACCGCCTGTACTACTCTGAATAACAACTTATATTTTCCTGGCCCATGCTATATTTCTTACACCTTCTCTGCCTTTTTATAATTTTAAGACGTAAAAAAATCCAATAATTTGCAACTAAATAAAAAATATTCTCAGATCAAAAATGAATATTAACCCTTTGTGCTCTCATTATAGGACAGAAAGGACCAACTGGCCCCACCGATGGAAGGCTTATTTGTTTGGACCTAAACCATTACTGTTGTAATATGTTGTGACCTAAATAAAGATTTTTGACAGATGAAGGCTACCATTTTGTAAATTGTGTTTATTTCATGTTGTTTATGTATAATTAGCTCATTACTCCTAATTATTAGTGTCAGAGTCCCCCCAGAGACCCCCTTTCTGGTAATGCCCAATCCCCACTGTTTACCTTCCCTTTGTGTTCCTCCTTCTCGGCTCACAACCCAAGCTTGTTTCTTGGATTTAAAGGGGCCACAGCTAAATATCAGGTGTTATGCTTGTTTGGTATAATAGGACATTAAGCCGTATAAGCCTGCATCTCCAGAGTCATGATGCTGGATATCTTCATAAGCATAATCCCATGATTTCTCTCTCTATTCTTGACCTGACTATTCTGGTTCCTGGTCAGTAGTCCTGACTTCTATGTGATCCCTGGATTCCTGGTGATCTTTAGTGGATCTTGTCCGGTAATCAGTTGGCTTGGTTAACCTGCCTTGGAGCTCTTGTGTGAGTTTTGCATTACTACCCTGAGTTGGAAATCCTATGTTCTTTTTTCCTTTTTGAACCCTTAGATATTATACAAGACAGCATGTGCTTAGATTATAAAATACTGAATTGGCTTCTCAGTTGGAAGTTTTAATTAAACAAAGTAGTTTATTCTGTAGTAAGATGCGTATTAAGGTTGTATAAATGATTTGCTTTATAACCTCTGAGTGAAGGAGCCCAAAATAGTGTTGTGTTTCTTAGTGATATATGTTTGCATTGGTAAGGAGGGACAGCAGTAAGGGCCGAAGAACCAGGATAGAGAACATATACTTGGATGGGCCTAGAGCAGCCGAAGTGCCTAACTAACCCTGGAATTAGTCTCTGTTATATGTCATTCTTGTGTTCTGACAAATGTGTTTTAATATTACAAACGTGAGGGAGGGGATTAGAAATATCTTACATGTCCATTTTATAGATTGCACAATGTTGTATAAAATGTTATCCATGAGGGAGAGGGGAAGGAGCGGGGGGCACATCTTCATTTTTCTCCCCGGGATACAGATTTTCTAGGAATGGCCGTGCCCCACACTATGGTATTGTGTCTCTCTGCCTCTTGTTGTGTTATTGTGTGTTTCATGTTTTGTAAAACTTATCATTTACTTAAGATTTACGTGAGCATAAATAAGTAAACCCTGAAATCGTCCACCCTCTCCTAAAGTAAGGTTTAAGAAGTTTAATATATGAGAAGAATGTGGCTGCTGTTATTATTGGGTTTACAAGCACACAATATTAAAAAGCAAACAAAAAAACATTAAACTCACCTGAATTGGCGGTCCTTTTAGAGGATTTTTCTGTAATGGAAAATGATAGAATACAATTATACATCTGGACCTTTATATGATCACCATTTTTATAAGAATTTATGATTTCAGGATTTAGTGGATGTTTCACAAATAATATAATGGTCATCAACTGATATTAATAAACATTTCATGTAGTGCAAAACCTTGACATTTATTTTAAAATTATACAAAAATTATCCAAATTGCATCTCCCTGGACTTCAAAATCAGTTTGAGATTATACACCTTTGATCCTTTGTCTTGTGGTTAGATTAGAAAGTAGTTGATCTTAGGCATTGGATACCCCCCCCGAGCCCCTCGCCTTCCCTAAGTCGGCTTTCTCTGACTCAATAAAGGTTCTGCGTCCCAGGAGGAGGCAGCTCGGGAGACGCTATACCTAACCAACAGTTCCCTGAAGCATCTGATCACTAGATCTCTCTCCCTGCGGTGCCCAGAATCCTGACCAGAGGTAGCTGATAGCTTGGACCACATACTGCATGGCACCTGGCCGGGGAAGTAGACAGGTTGGTGCCGGGCCTTTGATGGAAGTCCTAGCGTGAAACTGGTCAACCTGTGGTAGGATTGTTCTATTTTTCCTTTTTAAGCCCAAACATATGAGGATTATGATTGGGGAAACTTCTTTTGCCATACCAAGTGTGACATTTTTGTGTCCATAACCCTTTCTGATCCACCTACTCAGCTGTATATCTTATATTTTTGTTAGTGTCTACTTAGTGCTATTTACTCCCTAGGGAATTGCACATGCTCAAATTGATTGTTTGTGATTGTGCAAAAAGTAAAAAAATTATATGACTTTGTGCTCTTTCAAACTTCTAGGAAGCATTTTAGATAATATTTTAAGCTAGGTTGGGTATCAGAAAGGACGACTGACAGGAAAAATGACAAATTACAAGGGTAACATTTACTTATATTTAAGTTTCAATGTAGCTTTACATTAAATTGAATGCACTTGGTACAGCATGTGGCACAACCTATAGTTTTAAAGTATATCAAATTTGGAGCCCTTGTTGTGCTCCATTAATGTTAGAAAGTATTGTGAGTTTTTTAATTTTCCATTCTCTGGTTTTTTATGCATTTATGACCCAAAACCATAACAGAACAATACGCAGACCCAAGTCCCTCTCCTACAGCACACAATCATTTTTCTCTCTCACAATGACCTTTAACTCTCTTGTCCATTGATGTTCTTCTGCGTTGGCCAACTATCTGATAAACTGTATATATGCAAAAATAAGAACAGGTGCTTCTGGGAACAAACAATAATGATGACGGCTTGTTCTAAAGGCATAGTAACCTACCCAGAGAGCAACACTATACTAGCTCACTTGTGCCCTTCACAGGGAGAAATATCCCATAGTATATCAGTGATACAGCCCCGAAATACCGGGCAATTCTACCCTGAACTGGAGAAACGGGTATATGTTGGTCTTAGTTGGGCTCTTCAGTAGGGGTTAGATGAGAGGCACAAGTGAGCTAAAAGAGGCTTAGCTCTGAATGGGTTACTAGGCCCACAGAACTAATCTTCTTAGGATAGTTTCTTCTCAGCTGAGCACCTCAGACTTTAAAGGATATACAGAATATATATATATATTTATATACACAGAAATAAGCAGACAGTTGCATACTGTACATTTCTATGCATGGATCTTAAACTTAAAAAGGATAGATCAAGAAGAAAGGAGAGTAAGTAACTAGGGTGAGGAGACACAAATCCCATAGGGCCAAACTGAAGTATAAAATCAATATATCTCCTTTCCACTTGCACCACAAAGCAACATCTCTCACTTTTTAGCAATTCCCATTTAATTCCCCTCCAGATGTACCACTTAGTAGTCCAAGGTCCAGGACTGTGTAATCAGGCAATATCGGAATGGGTTAGTCAGATCATTTACAGTATATGGGGAAATGGTCCTCACATCTTACCATTTTTTCAATTTTTTGTTTTGTTATGTTCTTTCTCCTTTCTTGGCCTTGGACTTACCTTAAATGGACCTGTAGCCGAAAAGGAAAACAAGAGAACAAGACGTTGAACACATTTTAGCAACTGTCAGGATCTAGGCTACTCAGAATAAAATCTGAAAGGGTGAAGAGTATTGTTATACCCTATTACCTTAGATTATAATCACATTACATTTTTTGAATCACCCACATTTATTAAAAAAGTATTTGACGTCCATATGATACTTCTGAATGTAATATGGTACATGGATGATACAAAGGTTAGGAGACGACTGACACAATTAGGTGTAAAATACAATTTTCTCCTTTACTCCACCCTCAACCTTTTTGCTACAAACTCCCTCTACGTATATATATATATTTCTGCAATTGATGAAAGAAGTGGGTTGTCCTTGTATATTGAGATATTGAGCACATAGACTCTCCAATATTCTAATAAACCTGAGATCTTGTCCAGCTGAGAAATCGGAACAGTTTATAGGAGAGGCCTTTTGGCCAATGGGACAAAGTCCTACTGGTGCAACTCAAGGTCATCCTGGTGTGTGACGTCATTTGGCATTCCCTGCTAAGACGCGCCAAGACTAACACAGACACTACCATCAGCTGGAGCCTATTGTCTTGATCACTACCTCTGTCACACTCCTGTCTCACAACTACAATCTTATATTCTAGATTGTAAGCTCTTCAGAGTAGGATCCTTCAGTTTGCCTTCTTATATATATATATTTGTAATTCTGCATAGTTTATAATTTGTCCTACCCTACTTATTCTGCTTAACTAAACTCTTTTGAATAACACAACAGAAAATAGGTATAATAGCAATAGAAAACACAAAATGGTGTTTTGGTCATCACTCATCAGGATTTGCAGAAGTCATAAAAATGAACTAGAAAGGAATAAATGTTACATTTGCCTAGTATGTACTGTAAGAGTTGGAAAATGAATGTTAAAAAAATGTGGGTTAAAAAGCTTATCTATATTCTGAGGTCATTGGTGTGTTTCTGCCAAGGACGACATGGCACAGTCTTTGGGTAGCATATATCTGCCCAGGTGGCACCTGGGGGTTGTGGGGGGCCCTCTCCTGCCCTGCCTCTTCCTGTGGGTGGGGCCCATTCACCTTTAACAATCTTTTCCAGCCTGCTTTACCTTGCAAGCCTCAGTTCACTTTTGCCCCTTTGCCTGGAGGATGTCTTTGTATCTTGGCCTTCCTTGGCAGATTTTGCCTCATATCTACTAAACAGCGATTTTACCCTTGTACAAGGTCAGTCTTTCTCATTATAAAGGGGCTTCACCAAGCATACATACACAGATGTTGGCACCTTTGCATCAGATTTAAGGGCCATATCTACTAAATAGTGAAATTGTTTATATCAGTGGTAACACCATTACATTGCCATGCAGCTTCAATAAGCCCTACCTTCGCATAGCTTGCCCTATATATACATATATATATATATATATATATATATATATATATATATATATACACTAAGAAGTAACTTTGCCTTTTCCTTATCACGACTATCTGGCCCTCTAAGCAGGCTATGATTCGGTAGCCTCTGGCACAGACTGGCTACCCCTCACAGTAGGGGGAGGATTGGACCACATATATATATATATATTTGAGTGTGTGTAAACATGAAGATATATAGCCCACAATGATTGTATCCCACCACTGGCTGGGAAACCCATGTACCCACTCCAGAATATCTGTTTTAGTAACTAGAACCAATAAGCAATCATAAAAACTCACCTGGATTCTCCCCACAGACTGCAAATTCTTCCCCTAAAGTAGTAAATTAAAGAATATCAGGAAAATGAAAATACATTTTAGAAAAAAAATTACATTGAGAATTTAAATGAGAAAGTTTTTTTCTGATATAAACTAAGCGTGCAGACTTATTGCAGAGGAACTAACTATTGTAAAATGTATTTTTCCACAACATAAACGTAATACCTTTTCCAAATAAGAATATTTGATAATAATAATAAAATGACATAAAGGAACAATACAGAATAGTTACATCTGAATGTGATCTATAATATATTATGACCGAGTCAGCCTTACGGGAGTTCCTTGGACCTGCTGCTGACGACCTCTAAGTAAGACGTCAGGACTCCGCATCAGTCTAGTTACAGAGCTCCGTTGATAATTAGTTACACCCTCTGGCTAATGAGGGCAAATATCTCATACTAGTAACTTGCCCGTGAATTGGCAGTGCTCTCTCTCTCTGTGCACTCTCTCTCTCTGTACTCTCTCTCTCTCTGTGTACTCTCTCTTTCTCCCTGGGTGCTCTTTCTCTGTGTGGTTTCTCTCTCTCCATGTGCGCTTTCTCTCTGTGCGCTCTCTTTCTCTGTTTTTCTCTCTGTGTGCTCTCGCTCTCTCTCTCTGTGCTCTCTTGCTTTCTCTCTCCCTGCCTGTGCTCTCTGTCTCCCTGAGCACATTCTCTCTCTCTCTGGGTGCTGTCTCTCCCTGTACACCCTCACTCTATGCTCTCTTGCTCTCTCCCTGTGCGCTCTCTCCCTTTGTGCTCTCTGTCTGCTCTCTATCTCTCTGTTCTCTTTTTCTCTGTGTGCTCTCACTCTTTCTCTCTGTGTGCTCTCACTCTTTCTCTCTGTGTGCTTTCACTCTGTCTCTCTGTGCACTCTCGCTCTCTCTCTTGGTACTTGTGCACTCTATCTCCCTCTCTATGCACTCTGTCTCTCTCTCTGTGCGCCCTACCTCTGTGAACTATCTCTCTCTATGTGCTCTTTATCTCTCTCTCTGTTCTCTCTTTCTCTCTGTACACTTTCCCTCTCTCTACCTGTGCCCTCTTTCGACCCCTTTCTGGGCGCTCTCTCTCTTGGTGCTCTCTCTCCCTCTCTGGGCGCTCTTGCAATGTACACTGTCTCTCTCTCCCTGAGTGCTCTCTCTCTGTGCTCACTCTGTGTGCTCTCTATGCACTGTCGCTCTCTCTCTGTGCACTCTATATCTCTCTGTTCACTCTCTCTCTCCCTGTTCTCTCTCTCTGTTTGCTCTCTCACTCTCCCTGCACTATCTCTGTGTGCACTCTCTCTCTCCCTGTATGCTTTGCCTGTGCACTCTCCCTGTGTTCTCTCTCCCTGTGTTCTCTCTCTGTGCTCTCTCTCTGTGCTCTCTATGCTCTCTCACTCTTTCTCTGTGCACTCTATATCTCTCTATTCGCTCTCTCTCTGTTTGCTCTCTCACTCTCCCTGCACTCTCTCTGTGTGCACTCTCTCTCTCCCTGTATGCTCTGCCTGTGCACTCTCCCTGTGTGCTCTATCTCTGTCCAATCTCTCTCTGTGTAGGCTCCCTGTTTCTGCCTGCGTGGTCTGCCTGCATGCTGTCTCTATTCCTGTGCTGTCTCTTGCCCTGTGCTGTCTCTAGCCCTGTGCTGTCTCTAGCTGTGTGCTGTCTCTGCCTGTGTGCTGTCTCTGCCTGTGTGCTGTCTCTGCCTGTGTGCTATCTCTGCCTCTGTGCTGTCTCTGCCTCTGTGTTGTCTCTAGCCTTGTGTTGTCTCTAGCCTTGTGTTGTCTCTAGCCTTGTGCTGTCTCTAGCCGTGTGCTGTCTCTATCCCTGTGCTGTCTCTGTGCTATCTCTGCCCGTGTGCTGTCTCTGCCCGTGTGCTGTCTCTCTCTAGCCCTGTGCTGTCTCTAGCCCTGTGCTGTCTCTAGCCCTGTGCTGTCTCTAGCCCTGTGTGCTGTCTCTAGCCCTGTGCTGTCTCTAGCCCTGTGCTGTCTCTAGCCGTGTGCTGTCTCTAGCTGTGTGCTGTCTCTTCCTGTGTGCTGTCTCTCTCTCTCTTTCTCTCTCTGAGGTGTATAATGGCCACTTTTATCTTGACTCTCAGGCCCGCCCCTGATGATGTTATGACCCCTCCCCCAATGACATCAGTATAGCATGAAAACCTAAAAACTGTCAAAACACACCAAATATTCAGAAAAAATACATAAAAAGCTTACCCATAGCAAGGGGGGGGGGGCATTGAGGACCTCTGAAAGTGAAATTACACCTCCATTTAAGTCCAAATTCCCGAGTTCAGACACACGAGAGAAAAAATGGCCGCCGAAAAAGGGATCCGAGATAAGCTCGGAAACCCGCATTAACCCCACGGGATCCGAGATAAGCTCGGAGACCTGCATTAACCCCACATTACCCATCGCAGTGGGGATCTCGATCGCACGCGATCGGGAACCCCCGCTTCAATGAAAATTTAAAATTCCCGCGTTATGGGTAGTTAAAGGACTGTAAAGGTCCTTAAAGAACCCGTTATAAAAAAATATATATACACTATCACGCATGGGTCTCTATACAGAGCCCCATCAACCATTAATTAACCCTGTCACTCATGGGGGCCAATATAGACCCCCATAAGTCCTTGATTAACCCTGTCACTCATGGGGGTCAATACAGACCCCCATAAGCACTTGATTAACCCCCTCGCTCATGGGGGTCAATACAGACCCCCATAAGTCCTTCATTACCCTGTCACTCATGGGGGACAATGCAGAACCCCATAAGCCCTTCATTAACCCTGTCACTTATGGGGGTCAATACAGTCCCCCATAAGCCCTTCATTAACCCTGTCACTCATGGGGGTCAATACAGACCCCATAAGCCCTTTATTAACCCTGTCACTCATGGCAATCAATACAGGCCCCCATAAGCACTTCATTAACCCTGTCACTCATGGGGGTCAATATAGACCCCATAAGCCATTCATTAACCCTGTCATTCATGAGGGTCAATACAGACCCCCATAAACACCCTAATTAACCCTGTCACTCATGGGGGTCAATACAGACCCCCATAAGCCCTTCATTAACCCTGTCACTCATGGGGGTCAATACAGACCCCCATAAGCCCTTCATTAACCCTGACACTCATGGGAGTCAGTACAGGCCCCCATAAGCACTTCATTAACCCCCTCACTCATGGGGGTCAATATGGACGCCCATAAGCCCTTCATTAATCCTGTCACTCATGGGGGTCAATACAGACCCCCATAAGCACTTAATTAACCCCCCTCACTCATGGGGGTCAATACAGACTCCCATAAGCCCTTCATTAACCCTGTCACTCATGGAGGTCAATATAGACCCCCGTAAGCCTTTTATTAATCCTGTCACTCATAGGGGTCAATACAGACCCCCATAAGCACCAAATTAACCCCCTCACTCATGGGGGTCAATAAAGACCCCCATAAGCCCTTAATTAAAGCCGTCATTCAGGAGGGTCAATACAGCCCCCCATAAGCCCTTAATTAACCCCTCACTCATGGGGGTCAATACAAACCCCCATAATCCCTAATTAACCCTGTCATTCATGGGGGTCAATATAGACCCCCCATAAGCCCTTCATTAACCCTGTCACTCATGGGGGTAAATACAGGCCCCCATAAGCACTTCATTAACCCTGTCACTCATGGGGGTCAATATAGACCCCCATAAGCCATTCATTAACCCTGTCATTCATGGGGGTCAATACAGACCCCCATAAACCCCCTAATTAACTGTGTATTCATGGGGGTCAATATAGACCCCATAAGCCCTTCATTAACCCTGTCACTCATGGGGATCAATACAGACCCCCATAAGCCCTTCATTTACCCTGTCACTGATAGGGGTCAATACAGACCCCATAAGCCCTTCATTAACCCTGACACTCATGGGGGTCAATACAGGCCCCCATAAGCACTTCATTAACCCCCTCACTCATGGGGGTCAATATGGACCCCCATAAGCCCTTCATTAATCCTGTCACTCATGGGGGTCAATATAGACCCCCATAAGCCATTCATTAACCCTGTCATTCATGGGGGTCAATACAGACCCCCATAAACCCCCTAATTAACTGTGTATTCATGGGGGTCAATATAGACCCCATAAGCCCTTCATTAACCCTGTCACTCATGGGGATCAATACAGACCCCCATAAGCCCTTCATTAACCCTGTCACTCATGGGGGTCAATACAGACCCCCATAAGCCCTTCATTAACCCTGACACTCATGGGGGTCAATACAGGCCCCCATAAGCACTTCATTAACCCCCTCACTCATGGGGGTCAATATGGACCCCCATAAGCCCTTCATTAATCCTGTCACTCATGTGGGTCAATACAGACCCCCATAAGCACTTAATTAACCCCCCTCACTCATGGGGTTCAATACTGACTCCCATAAGCCCTTCATTAACCCCCTCACTCATGGTGGTCAATATAGACCCCCGTAAGCCCTTTATTAATCCTGTCACTCATGGGGGTCAATACAAACCCCCATAAGCACCAAATTAACCCCCTCACTCATGGGGGTCAATACAGACCCCCATAAGCCCTTAATTAAAGCCGTCACTCAGGAGGGTCAATACAGCCCCCCATAAGCCCTTAATTAACCCCCTCACTCATGGGGGTCAATACAAACCCCCATAAACCCCTAATTAACCCTGTCATTCATGGGGGTCAATATAGACCCCCATAAGCCCTTCATTAACCCTGTCACTCATGGGGGTCAATACAGACCCCCATAAGCCCTTCATTAACCCCTTCACTCATGGGGGTCAATACAAACCCCCATAAACCCCTAATTAACCCTGTCATTTATGGGGGTCAATATAGACCCCCATAAGCCCTTCATTAACCCTGTCACTCATGGGGGTCAATACAGACCTTAAGGGCTTATGGGGGTCTAAGATTATAAATTGCATGGCTATTTTTACTTCCCAGATGCATATCTTTGCATTTATTTGTATTAAATCTCATCTGCCATTTAGTTGCTCATTTCTCTAATTTATGCAAATCCCTTTGTAGGGAAAGCAAATCATTATCTAAATTTATTACCTTGCACAACTTTGTGTCATCAGCAAAAATGGAAACACTACTTTCGAGTCCTACTTCTATGTCATTAATAAATATGTTAAAAAGGAGAGGACCTGATACTGAACCTTCAGGAATCCCACTTATCACATTAGACCAATCGGAGTATGTTCCATTTATAACAACCCTTTGCTTCCTGTCTTTTAGCCAGCTCTCGATCCATGAGCAGCACATAAAATAAATAAACATCATAAACATTTTTAAATATTCTACTCACCTTTCCAGCATGTCACGTCCTCCATCTTTGCTTCTTCGGCGCGGCCCCTGTTAATAAAAAACATTACATTAGTACACATACATAATCATAAAACCAATTAAAATCAACACAATCTACATTGTACTTACCTCCCTGCGATGTCTCCGGCCTCCTCGTGTTGTGCCCCGGAAGCATCTGCGCTCTTTAAAAAAAAACAAAAAAAAAACACACATCCGTCCTGGCGGTTGTCCCCGACGCTGATGAGCCTCCTACGGAGTGTTCCAGAATAAAATTGGCAATGGCTGTTTCTAATTGGCTGAAAACGCTGTCTATCAAATTCAGCCAATGAGAAGAAGCCAATTGTGAACTAATGAGAAAGTGATACACCCCAAAATCAACCCCTTCCTCAACCTCCCTCCTCATCCTCCCTCCTCAACCCGCCCATCCTCAACCCCCCATCCTCAACCCCCCTCCTCAATCTCCCTCCTCATCAAAGCCCCTACTCAATGCCCCATCCTCATCATCTCTCCTCAACCCCCCTCCTCAACCTCAACCTCCCTCCTCATCTTCAACCTCCCTCCTCATCCTCAACCTCCCTCCTCAACCCCCCATCTTCAACCCCTTCCTCAACCTCCCTCCTCAACCCCCTCATCCTCAACCCCCTCCTCAACCCCCTCATCCTCATCCTCCCTCCTCAACCCCCCATCCTCAACCCCCTCCTCAACCTCAACCCTCCTCAACCTCAACCCTCCTCAACCCCAACCCCCCCTCCTCAACCCCCCTCCTCAACCTCCCTCCTCAACCCCCCATCCTCAACCCCCCCATCCTCATCCTCTCTCCTCAACCCCCCATCCTCAACCCCCCTCCTCAATCCCTCCTCCTCATCCTCAACCTCCCTCCTCATCCTCAACCTCTCTCCTCAACCCCCCTCCTCAACCTCTTTCCTCAACCCCCTCCTCAACCTCAACCCTCCTCAACCTCAACCCCCCCTCAACCTGGCACTGGGTCAAGGAGCGGAGGCCGGAGCACAAGCAGCTTATATATGAAGGGATTGGGGGTTTAGGTGGAGGAGGGGTGTTGAGGGGGGTTTAGGGTTGAGGGGGATTGAGGGGGGAGGTTGAGGGGGGTTGAGGTTGATGAGGGGGGAGGGAAAGAGACACGGGGGGTAGAGAGACACACAGGGGTTAGAGAGACACACAGGGGGGGTAGAGAGACACACGGGGGGATAGAGACACACAGGGGAGGTTAGAGAGACATGGGGGGGTAGAGAGACACGGGGGGAGAGTGACTCGAGTATAAGCCAAGGGAGCCCTTTTTTGCCTTAAAAAAAGGGCTGAAAAACTTGGCTTATACTCGAGTATATACGGTAATAATAAATAGTCCACATATTAAAAAGATCAAAAGAGATCTAAAAAGGTTGAACTTGATGGACTAACTCTTCATTCATCCTCCAATACTATTAATAATTATTTAACAACGAATTAATTAATAACTAAGCGCATATGGCAGATCAGAGGAGATCTTAACAGGTTGAACTTGATGGACTGAAAGTCTTTTTTCAACCTTAATTACTATGGGCCTCATTCTATTAGCGGCCGTAAATCGGCCGTAAGGCTGCGATTCCTTGCGGGGGTTCAGTTAACTCGCGATTCTATTATACGGCCCCGCAAGGATCTCCTTTTACGGCCGGCCGCATATCTTGGAACCGGCCGTAAGCTGTGAAATATAAAAACTCAAAAATAAATTCAAGCCTGCACTGTACAGCTCTGTAAATGCTAGGGATCATATTGGGGGACATGAGGATTAAAAGGAACCCACTCTCAAGCTTGCACATCAGCCCAAACCCAAGTTCAAATTAACTGTTTATTTTCCGGCTGCGGCGTGGGCGGGTCTGAGGTGCTCCAAGCCCTATGGACTTTTTACATGGATATTTGACGTATATTAAAAATAAAATATTTTACGGATTTGAGTATAGGATAATTATGTAACACCTAAAATCCCTTTATAGTCTTCTCAAAGTGCAGGATGGCTTTATTTGAGCTATTTTATGTGCTTAATTGGTGCTATCGGGACCTCTTTCCTGCAAGTAAGCAGCGGCTCGCTTTTAGCCTTGCAGAGAGGTTTCCCGGAGCAATTGAATTGCAAATAGGAATGTCTTACGGCCGAAACTCTTGCGGCCGTTTTAGATCAAAGGCTTTCCTCTGGCGCGAGCGGCCGCAAGAGATAGCAAGGCACCGGCCGCAAGCCTGCCGGAGCCTCCGGCCGTAAGGGAATAGAATAGCCGAATAGCTTGCGGCCGGTCCTTGCGGCCCCGCAACGGCTGCGGCCGCTAATAGAATGAGGCCCTATGTAACTATGCAACTATGTAACTATGTAAACGTGTTGTAGTAATTTTTTACATCTTTTTTTCCCTAGGTTGGTAATCTGAAGAAACATCTCAAAGGTAAGTGTCTTAATTATTTATTTTAGCTTAGAATTAGTGTTGCTATATAGAGATAGCATCTATTGTATATTAGATAGACGGGTATGTATATTAGATAGATAGTATTGTATATTAGATAGGGGGATGTATATTAGATAGGGGGATGTATATTAGATAGATAGTATTGGATATTAGATAGGGGATGTATATTGGATAGGGGGATGTATATTAGATAGGGGGATGTATATTAGATAGGTGTGTATTGTATTGTATTTAATTGTATTGTATTGTATTTAATTGTATTGTATTTAATTGTATTGTATGTATTATATGTATTTCCTTTTCAGATGTGTATTTTTTTTTCTGTAGTGGGGAGGGAGTTGTAATGTATTTTTTTATTTTCTGTAATGTTCCTTTTTTTATTTTTTGTGACTTAGGTTTTTTTTTTCCTGTAATGTACATTTTTTATTTTTGGTGATTTTAGTTTTTTTTATTTTATGTAATGTAGATTTTAGATTTTTGATGACTTTAGTTTTTTTGATTTTTGTAATTACAGTGGTGGGGAGGGGGTTATTAGGGGGTAGGTAGGTAGTGTAGGTTTTAATAGGCTAGTGTAGAGGGTGTTTAGTTGATATTTAATGTTTTATTGGGGGGTATAGTGCAGTGTAGTGTTAATACTTAGTGTCATGATGGTCCTTGAGAACCGTCATGGCAATTATTTGGTAATGTTGGGTTGTAACAGGCCCATAATGGTCATAATATACCCTTATGGGACTGATGGGGTTAAATAGAGGCTTATGAGGGTCTGGATAGACCCCCATAAGTGACCGGGTTAAAATGGTGTAGTGCTTAAACTTTGGGTAATGAGGGTCCTGGATGACCCTCATGGCACTTATAGTGTTATTACATGCGTTCATTAGTGTGTTCGAGGAGTCTATATAGTTGAGGCACACAGTACACTCACATTGTGTGGCAAACAGCATTTCAACACTTTCTTTTATTGACCGTCATTTTTTGACGGGCAAGTCACTAGTGAATTAATAATTAACTGCTATCCCTGCTGCATGCACTAGAAACTACAATATGGAATTCTATTTCATATTTTTTTTAATTTATGCAAAATAAAAGTAATTTTTTATTGCTATTTATTTGTGTGTTTCAATGCATGCTACCAGTTCACAAAATATATTCTCAATGATTTGTATATTACAAATGTTACATATTAAAAGAGGAATAGACAGTATCCGTCTCACATTGCTTTAGTTTTGGGGGCGTCTCTTCTGGCTTCTCTTCTGTATTGTTTTCAACATCAATTGAATCTATTGTAGAAAAGTAAGAAAGTAGCAGAAATGATTGAACATCGACCACCCAGACATTGGCCAATTGTCATAGTTGTTTCATGTCCTTCTCCTCATCATAAACTATGACATCTCTGAGTTCACCTAAGTAACCTATTCTTATGCCAGATCACCATGGAGGCGATAAGGGAGTCATAAAGAACAGCTTAAGAAAAACAGAAGAGAGAGTGATGGAGTGGAAAAGGATAATGTAATGGACTGGGGGGTCCTGAATCCACCAAAGGAAGCAACTGTACTGAAATAAAGATGTCTGAAGAATGATAGCTCAGATGTTCTAGCCAGATTGCTATGAAGAGGCGCAACGTGGTTGTTTGGATGAGGTAGAGTGTGGTCATGCCAAAAAAAGATTATTATTATAAGAAGGTGTTTTATTGTTAAGGGATTTATACATTAGGGTACTGATTTTAAATTTTATTCTGGAGACTATGGGAAGCCAGTGGACGGACTGACAGAGACGAGCAGCAGACACTGAACATTGAGTATGGTAGATGAGTCTCAACACAGGGTCTCTACCAGATGACTGGAGAAAAGCTGATGCGATACCTATATTTAAAAAGGGAGCAAGAGCAAATCCGGGGAATTATAGACCAGTGAGCCTCACTTCTGTAGTGGGGAAGCTTTTAGAAGGGTTAATAAGGGATAACATACAAGAATATGTCTATTTGAATAGGATTATAAGTAGGAGTCAACATGGATTTATGAGGGATAGGTCATGTCAAACAAATCTAATTAGTTTCTATGAGGAGGTTAGTAAGAACTTGGATCAAGGCAACTCAGTGGATGTAGTCTTTTTGGATTTTGCAAAGGCTTTTGAAACAATGCTACATGGGAGACTATTGTGCAAACTAAGAGATATAGGAATTGCAGTAAATATCTGCTCATGGATTGAGAGCTGGCTAAAAGACAGGAAGCAAAGGGTTGTTGTAAATGAAACATACTCCGATTGGACTAATGTGGTAAGTGGGGTTCCTCAGGGTTCAGTATTAGGTCCTCTCCTTTTTAACATATGTCTTAATGACTTAGAGGTGGGATTGGAGTGTGGTGTCTCCATTTTCGCTGATGACACAAAGTTGTGCAAGGTAATTAAATCAGATAATGATTTTCTTTCCCTCCAAAGGGATTTCCATAAAATTGAGGAATGGGCATCTAAATGGCAGATGAGATTTAATACGAATAAATGTAAAGTTATGCATCTGGGAAGGAAAAATAGCCATGCAATTTATAATCTTAATGGAGCAAATCTAGATGTATCAGATATTGAAAGGGATTTGGGAGTGCTTGTGGACAACCACCTAGGTAACAGTGCTCAAAGCCAAGCAGCAGCTGCAAAGGCAAATAAAATATTAGCATGTATTAAAAAGGGTATAGAAGCAAGGGAAGCAAATATAATTCTGCCACTATACAAATCTCTAGTACGCCCCCATTTGGAATATGAAATACAATTTTGGGCACCGCTTCATAAAAAGGAAATTTTAGAGCTGGAAAATGTACAGAGAAGGGCAACAAAACTAATAAGGGGAATGGAGGGGCTAAGTTATGAAGAAAGACTAACCAAATTAAACTTATTTTCTTTAGAAAAAAGGCATCTAAGCGGAGATATGATTACCTTATATAAATACATCCAGGGTCAGTATAAAGATTTGTCAAGGGAGCTTTTTGTGCCAAGAAGTTTTCAACTGACAAGAGGACATCCCTTGAGGTTAGAAGTAAAAAGATTTCACCTTAAAGAAAGAAAAGGGTTCTTCACAGTAAGGGGGATTAGTCTGTGAAATTCTCTACCAGAGGAGGTGACAGCGGATCCAATGGATAACTTTAAAAGGGGACTGGAATTATTTCTAATTTAAAAGGGAATTCAGGGTTATCGTGTATAATTAGAGAGACAGTATTGATCCAGGGAGAAATCCGATCACCAGTATCTGGGGTCAGGAAGGAATTTTTTTTCCCCTTTTAATAAATAATGAAATCATTGATTAATAATTAATTAACGACTAATTAATTCATATTTAATCCGCATATTGCAGATCAGAGGAGTTCTTAAAAGGTTGAACTTGATAGACTGAAAGTCTTTTTTCAACCTTAAGTACTATGTAACTATGTAACTAAGTAACAACAGTCACGGCGGAAGCTGATTTAATGTCAAATGTAATAATTGCAGAATAATGATGCCATTCATACGATGTAAGTTAAGTCACTTATTATTATGTTTATTATTAAAATTAACCCTTCGGTGTCCACAGGAAGGGAGCAAATCAATATTAGCCCAGGGAGTCACAACACCTAAATCTGCCCTTGTCAAATAGCACATTAATGTCTCTGCCAGGGCAGCCTCATTATATATATATAAACATTCTATATAAGGGTGGATTTGGGAACTTTGAAACCCAAAAATACAAATTGCTCGAAAGCCATCAATTGTGCATCAATTTTGTAAAAGGAAAAATATATTTTCCCATGTTTTCAGTTCTGAAAATGCCTGGTATATACAGTGTCCTTTTAACTGTTTTAATATTTTATTTATTAATCAATATAATCAACAATGAACAGGTTATGTTTGTATTTACTAATGTTATAGATATTTACAGTAAACTTTGTCCTCTATCAATAGTCCATGTTCAGATTGTTAACTGACTGAGAAAGCTTCCACACCATACTTAGACATTCCAGCCTCATAGATATGGGGTTTTTACTTAAGCCCTACATGCTTCAAAATCTGAAAAGTTATGACGCTATTAAATTAGCCCTGCTGCGAGCAACATGTGAGCTACACAGCACGGCCCTCTGTGTCAACACAGAGAAACTGTGCATGAGGAGTGACAGCCTGCGAGATGATCTTGGAAGATCCCTCACCTCATCAATTGCCGCAAAGGGTCCTGAACGGGACCTCTGCGGCAGTCCTACATACAAGCCCTGCCATGGGGGTACTCCAAGTACCCCCCTGGCACCTAAAATTAACCTCCCTCTATGCTGGGGGTCCCCACATTAACCGCCTGCTGCAGAGTTCTATAGGGAACCTGCAGCCCCCACATTAACCCCTTACATTGGGGGTCCCCGATCCGCACCGATCATGACCTCGTTGCATTTACAAATTCAAATTTACTGCCTATAAGTCACCCCCTCAGGCAACTAAAATTAACCTAACAGAACCCCATGAGTGATGCCTTCATTGTGATTGGCTGAAATCAATAGTGCCATCTGATTGGCTGTTGTCACTGTCAATCAGACTGCAGCCAATCAGAAGGCTCAGATGCCTTAGTGCCTTCTGATTGGTTTAAAACAGATTGACAGTTCCTGCAGCCAAGCAGAATAGTGTAGTGTAGTGCTTAGACTTTGTCATGAGGTTCCTGAAGGAACCTCATGGAACTTGTAGGGTTAAAATAGGGGTTAATAGTGTCCTATATAGACCCTTATTGGACTGAGGGGTGTAATTATAGTCTCATTGGGCTCTGTATAGAGCCACATGAGTTATAGAGTTAACTAAGCGCTCGTGGGGCTCTGTATAGAGCCCCATAAGTTATAGAGTTATAGAGTTAATTAAGTGCTCAAGGGGCTCTGTATAGAGCCTTATGAGTTATAGGGTTAATTAAGTGCTCATGGGGCTATGTATACAGCCCCATGAGTTATAGGGTTAATTAAGGCTTATGGGGGTCTGTATTTACCCCCATGAGTGACAGGGTTAATCAAGGGCTTATGGGGTCGTTATTGACCCCCATGAGTGACAGGGTGAATTAAGGGCTCATGGGGCTCTGTATAAAGCCCCATGAGTTATAGGTTTAATTTAAGTGCTCATGGGCCTCTGTTTAGAGCCCCATGAGTGATGGGGTTAATTTTAGTTGCATGGGGAGGTACTTAAAGTACCCCCCGTGGCAGGGATTAATATTTTTTAGTGCAGGGCTTTTACAGTCCTTTGAAGATCCACGAGGTTGAAGTTTTAATTTTTTAAATGCAGGGATTTGCATGTGGGATAGACCCCGACCCATCATCCAGGCACTCTGTCTCCATTATGCTTGCGACTCCTGCTGTGCCCCAATCTTGCCAGGGTGTAGCTTGTAGTTGGGGCTGTAAACCCCTCATCACCTATGTGGGGAAGGAGACAGGGTGACACTAGGTCATTAGAAACAGACCTGGACCATGTGGCTAATTTAAAGGTAGCAAAAGGTATCAAACTTGTGTTTACCAAGGGAAGTGGCCAATTGGTGCAAACACTTTATAATAATATGAACTGCAAAATAAAGTGTTAATTGAATATAGTTCCTCCCTCCATACTGTATATCAGTCTAATATCCTTTTCAACATCTCTCTTTATGACACTCTTTCCTGAAGTTAAAACTTTTCCATATGCAAATCTATATTAAAAATGTATTACCTTTCCATGCAAATGTTAAGTAAGTAATTTTGTACACTCAAGGTTCTCTTGACTTGTCTCCGGATTCTCCAGGCCTATACACATTTCACCTATATCACTCTGGATCCATTGGGCTCCTTTCAAGCTACTGCACTCACCCACATACTTAAAAAAAATAGCTTTTTGATATGAACAAATATAAATAATAAATGTGTAATATCTAACATTTAAATGATCAATTCTTACTTTTTGGGAATTAGAAGTCAGGTTGCATTGTTTTGATTATTTATTTTTAATAAACAAATAGATTTATTAAAATGTAAATTAAAATGAAAACATCATTAGCTTCTAGTACAGCATGTACAAAAAAAAAGTTGAATTACTATACAATGCCACATGGAAGACTATTGTGCAAACTAGGGGATACAGGAATTGCAGTAAATATCTGGTCATGGATTAAGAGCTTAAAAGACAGGAAACAAAGGGTAGTTGTGAATGGAACATACTCAGAGTGGACTGATGTGGTAAGTGTGGTTCCTCATTGCTCAGTATTAAGTACTCTCCATTTTAATGACTTAGAAGTTGGACTGGAGAGTATGGTCTCCATTTCAGGTGATGACACTAAGTCAAAGGCAAGTAAAATATTAGCATGTAAGGGTATAGAAGTCAGGGACGCAAATATAATTCTGCCACTACACAAATCCCTAGTACGCCCTCATTTGGAATATGGAAGACAACTTTGGGCACCACTTCATAAAAAGGACATTTTAGAGCTGGAAAAAGTGCAGATAAGGGCAACAAAACTAATAAGGGGAATAAAGGGGCTAAGTTATGAAGAAAGACTAATCAAATTAAATGCATTTTCTACAGACAAAAGTTGTCTAAGAGGGGATATGATTACCTTATATAAATACGTCCAAGGTCAATATAAAGCTTTGTCAAGTAAACTTTTTGTATCAAGAGGTTTTCAACTAACAGAGGACATCTCTAGAGGTTAGAAGGAAACATATTCCACTGTAAAGAAAGAAAAGGGTTCTTCACAGTAAGGGTAGTTAAACCACCAAATAAGGCGGTGATAGCAAATTTGCAGTTAACAATTAAGCTGCATATTACAAATATCAGAGAAAATCTATAAAGGTTGAACTTGATAGACCTTTTTCAACCTCAATAATTATGTGCTATTTTTCCCAATAATATGATCTCTGGTGTTCATATGTGGTTTAAATAAGATAATGTAGCATTTGGGAATAAATATACAGCCCACTAGCCCTGCACTGGATGCCTGGATGGCAAATATCTCCACAGCCACCATGTATTTGCCCTTGGTGTTCAGATATGCTGGGATGAAAGTTACCCAAACACAGCAGAACACCAGCATGCTGAATGTAATCAGCTGGGACTCATTGAAACTGGCAGGTAACTTCCTAACCAGGAAAGCAACAATAAAACTTAACACAGACAAGAATCCCATGTAACCAATCACAATGGAGAATGCCGTGACAGACCCCTCATTACATTTTAATATCATCTTCCCAATGTTGGACTGTGTGTCGTGGTCTGGGTATGGTGGGTGGATGATCAGCCACACCGTGCATATCACAACCTGCACCAATGGGCATATAACGACCAGACTACTGGACACTTGGGACCCCACCCACTTCTTTATCTTGCTACCAGGTTTGGTGGCATTGAAGGCGATGACAACAGTAACTGATTTTGCTAGAACACAAGAGACAGATACTGTAAAAATGATCCCGAAGGCACCTTGTCTGAGCAGGCAGGTCACCTTCATAGGACGTCCAATGAATAACAAGGAGCAAAGGAAGGACAACATGAGGGAGAGGAGGAGGGTGTAGCTGATACTCTTATTATTGGCTTTAACTAATGGAGTTTTGTGGTGTTTGATAAAAAGTCCAAGAACAGCACTTGTGGTGACAAAGAAGATTAGGGAGATTGATAACAAAGATATTCCCAATTGACTCTCATATGAAATGAATTCCAATGTCCTTAAAATGCAGACAGTTCTCTTATCATTGGGCCACCGATCTTCAGGGCACTGTTCACATGTTTCTGCATCTGAAAATAGAAAAAAAAATTTACTTTGACAAATACATTATTATTTTACTACTAAAATAATGAAAAGTAAATGAATTTGTCTTTTTTCATTGAATTTAAAACAACTTAATTGGTAGTTACTAATTGTAGATACCAAATGTCCAATCTTCCAAGGAATAGTCATATCATGTAATCTGGGTAGGGGTTACTATTCATTATATACCCTGTTTTTTTGTGGATTTAGGAGTAATTTGAACTTTAGGAAGCTTATTGTTCCCTTGAGTGTTTTCCACTCTATTTAATCATAATCTTTTATTATTTCAAAATAACAACGACGAATTAAAAGAAATATCAAAAAAGTAGAAAAACATTAGAAAAAATTTCCTGTGGCAAAGTGTGATTTAATTTACTTTTCTGATAATATACTGAGATATTACCTGCCTCTTATTATTTTAGACTCATAGAAGTTGTAGTCCAATTAAGATAACTGTTAAACACAGGTTCCTAAGCAAATGTTATTATTTTGGTGTTTTTTAAGAAAGAAGGAAATATCACTCTATGATTAAGAAATCAAAGAGAAAAATTCTCTATTATCACATATTTACGAGTAAGGATTCTAACATTTCCAACCTTATGGACTTTTCTTATGTAGGGTACTATTTGCAGTATGGGTGGCAGTAGGAGTTACACTAAACTAAGGCAGAGAAATGTAGAATTTTTATCTCATCTCTCAATAAGAGACTTGTCTTGTCTCTTATCCTTTACTAGACTTGCCTATATACAAAGGGTTTATGTTTCTATTTATATGGGAATATAAAAGTATCAGAATGTTGTCCTTCAGAATGCCCAAAAAACATGGTGTAGAGGGGTGATATGCCCAGATCTAATGAACAGGACAGATGATATGATCCTGCTTTTTTGTGGTGGAAAACTATGAACAGCTTAAATAAAGCCCCCTTCTCTAATACATATTATTGCCTAGGAGTTGAATTGCAATGTATATTGGATCAGAAAGATGTGGTATCCTGGGGTTGTCAAAAGAATAATTTTACACATAAGGTCATGACTAGAAAAGGGTCTAAAATTCTGAGTTCCCATTAATGAGGTGGGCAATGACCAGATAGGCTGCTGCAGCAGGTGTAGGGTGGGGAACAGGGCTGTTCCAAATATACCTTTAGAAAACTAAAATTATATATCTCTTTAAATGGTGAACTCTATTTGTTTGTGTTAGTTCTGTAATATATCACTGCTATGAAATTGCTTTATTGGGACATCCCATTTATGCCCAATTCATTTCCACATATCCAGTTTTCTGGGCCTGACTGTAAAAGGAAACCAAAATCTGAAAAGTATGTGCTGCTTGTTTCCGTTCCTCTCAAACACACAGGGATATAGTGACTCTATCAGTTGATTTCTGTTATCAGGTTACCCTAATCTGCTCTGTCTATGAAATTATAAATATCTGAAGAACACCTCTTCACATATATAGACTAAACAGCATGGGCTTATCATGTTCATAACTAGACATACTCATAACTGACACCAATTGTGATTATTTATGAACATTTAATTTACCTATTGTATTGGAGATTTCTCCCTCTGAACAAGGCAGACAGTCATAGCAGCAGATGGGATGCTCTGTTCTAGACGCTTTCCGGTATCCAGGAGCACAGCTCTTAGTACACACTGAGACAGGGATCTAAATAAATATGGCATTTAAAATGTATTATTTGGATGAACAATGTTCATATAACATGTGCGAAGAACACATGAACATAGAAACATAGAAACTTAGAATTGTAAGCAGATTAGAACCAACAAGTCAATCTATCTGAATATTCTATCTACTATTAATAATAATAATAATAATAATAATAATAATAATAATAATATTATTTTTATTCTGTATTTGTGACATGCCAAGATACAGGGGATAAGAACAAGCAAGAATACAATGTTAACAAACTGCAGAAAATTGGAGCTTAGAATCTTTGTAGAAAGTGTTTTTTTCCAAAGCACCCTACAGGATTGGAAACTCTCTACTTACAATCTCTACAGTATTATTATTATCCCACTCTCTACTTGATGGGAGTGACTCATTGCACGCCTCCCCCCCTCTACTTTACTGGTCTTGTGATGATTGCCTTCGGCGCTCATCATGTGCATCGCAATGAGCACCTTCAGTGCTCATTGTGGGCCTCTCCCCCTCTACCTCTCCCACCCTCTACTTGACAGGAGGCACTCATTGCGAGCCTCACCCCCTCTACTTTACTGGCCTTGCCATTAGCATCTTTGGTGCTCATCACCTGCCTTGCAATGAGCACCTAAGGCATTCATTGCAAGTCTCTCCCCCCCTACATGTCACACCCTCTACTTGACGAAAGGCGCTCATTGCGAGTCTCTCCCCCTTCTACTTTACTGGCCTTTGCGATGGGCGCTTTTGGCGTTCATCACGGGCCTTGCAATGAGAGCCTCTACATTTTTCTCCCCCTCTACTTGACAGGATGTGCTCATTGCGAGTTTTCCCCCCTTTACTTCCTCTCCCTCCCCTGTGTCTTTTCCCCTTCTCCCTCCCCTGTGCCTCTCCCCCCATCTCTCTCCCCTGTGTCTCCTCCCCCTTGGTCTCTTCACCCTCGCCCTCCCCTGTGTCTCTTCCCCCCTCGCCCTCCCCTGTGTCTCTTCCCCCCTCTTCCCTCCCCTGTGTGTCTTCTCCCTTCCTCTTTCCACCATGTCTTTTCCCCCTCCCCTATGTCTCTCTTCCCCCTTCCTCTCCCTCCTCTGTGTCTCTCTTCCCCCACCTCTCCCTCACTTGTGTCTCTCTTCCCCCTCCTCTCCCTCCCCTTTGTCTCTCTTCTATCTCCTTTTCCTCCACTGTGTCTCCCCCCCCCTCCTCTCCCTCCCCTGTGTCTCTCAACCCTCTCTCCCTCCTGTGTCTATGACCTCGCTCATGCGCGCACGCGATCGCTTGTGTGCCCGGCTAATCGGCCACCTGCTTGTGCAAGCGCGCGCTCACTCATGTACGCTCCCACAATCCTGGCGTAGTGAGCATGCACATGCACGAATAACGCCACGCAATGCACATGCACAACTCGTAATTGCGAGTTAGCGTTGCGTGACGACAATTTGCAATTACGACAACTATAATATGTGATATATATATAAATATATATATATACAGTATATATATATATATATAAATATATATATATATATATATATAACCAAGTTTCATTTTATACAATGCTTTCATCTGCCAATATTTCTTAGTCTCTGATTAATAAAATGTCAGGAATTATCCTCTAAATTGTAAAGAAAGTGTTCTGCAGAGTATCCAAAAGAATTTGGGAGCTGAAGAAAACGCCTTCAGAATTTTCCTGAATGGGCCCCCAGGAGAGCAAGAACACCAGCCTGAGGATCGTCATGTCCGGGAGATTTAGCAGCACTGGAACATTGACCTGCACAGATTATTCCTAATTTTCTACCATGTAACTGACCACAATCTACGGTATATAATGTTTATTCTGCCCAATGGTGCCAATATTGAGAACATGGTATGATAAATAATACCAATATGAACAAAGGCATAGGTTCTGAAATAGATATAAGGTTAACAGGGAGGAAGTCAATTTCACAGAGGCATTTTTGTTGGCATTAATAGTTTGGGAGGCATTGTCGTTCGCGTTAGTCTTCATTAATTGAAAATTTTAAGTGAGGCATGTGGATTTTCTCCCCAACAGACTGAGATTATGCCAGGGCCTGAACAAGGTGAGGCATCCCAGGATTAAAAGCCAGCCCTGTGTTTGAGCAGACTTTTGCGGTAAGGAACAAAGCGGCCCTAGCCCCAATTCTTGCACTTGAAGTTAGCAAGCATAGCATTTAACCCCCTTCCCCAGCAACTGAACTCTTCCTGGACTGACAATTCAGCACCAACTGACTTTGGCAAAACTAGAGCCACATTTTTGCACCAAGTCAGTCACTCAAATGCTTCTCAAATCCTGTTTTATAATTGGGTGGGAAAGTAGTGAGATGAAAAGAGCAACCAGTTAGCTCCTCTCCAAAGGGACCACACAGTTTGGATGAACTTTGAATCCGAAATGGTCTTTCTGCTCTACCTCATTTCTCTGAAATTTAAATGCAATGATCCCCCCTCCCCAAGTTACTATTTTCTACACTTCACAATGAGACTCTTCCAGCCATTACTTATTAATCACTACTTTTATTCCCAGACTTATGACTATCCTTTTGCCTTGGAAGTAGCTGCAAATAAATGTTTAAGATATATCTGTTATGGAAGTAAACAGGTGAACTGGGAGAATTTGTCCCTAAGCATACATACTTTTTCAGTGATATGTGTATCTTCCCATTTTTTGATACTCCTTCCTTCCCAAAATGGAGAATACATTCCTACCACCACTAACTTAATTTAAAATCCAATGCTAGTCCTTTAGAGAAAACTCTGATATCTTGGTTTCATACTTTACTTACTCTGACATTGCTCACAGAAAAATAGGATTTTATTGACTATAATATGCCTTACCCCATGTATATTCTTTCCCGTTTCTCCCTCTTTTTACAGGCTTGTGCAGAAATGGATACTTTATACCTTATTTTTTAGATTTCAAAGTTTTCTGATGATCTTATTAAACTAATACATAGAATAACATCAGTATACCTAACAAACACACCCATGACCATACTCTTCTCACTACCCAATGATGTCATTCCTAGAATTCTACATAACCGATTCAATATATGTTTCCAGCAGCCAGATAAGCTACTTATCTCCACTAGTTGTTTGATAGATTGTGGTGCTTTATAAGGTTAGGCTTTTCCATTTGATTGAGACAATGACTTATTTTTTTCATCACTTTGAAAATGTTTCTGAAAATGTGGGCAGACTGGGTGGAATCTCGATCTTTGAGTTCAAGAGGAAAATCTTTCTAGACCTTCCCAAGGCTGAACGGATGCTAACTAACTGATAAGCAAGTCTCTATTGCATCATCAACCATTGAAACCCAGGTTCTGATCTGCCCTATAATAATAAATATCCTTATTACTATTTCTTTAGGGTCACAATCCATGGTACTGTATAATCTGTCACTGGAATAAGAAGTGCTAAACACCCAGGAGCAAGACCGTTTGCTTTGCCCATTTGAACTCAGAAATAGCTTTAATAGCATTATAAAATCCAAACAGATGCTAAAATAATGAAGAAAGAAACAGTATTGTTCAGTCGACCATTTTGGTAAAAGATGAGGAAAAGGTAAGGAGACAGTGGAAGCAATGTATGGAGATAGCTAGAATTGTCATAATTTATATGGCTGCCTAGCTTACCTAGCTTTAAAAATGAGACATCCTAGTTTTCGTGTTTAGGTCAAGCTTATAACATTTTAGAAACCTAACCCTCTGTGTGGTAGATATCTTTGTTGAATCCATGCCAAACAAGAATTGCAAATGCGCCCTTACTTTAACGTGCTTTTACCTAGTTATTGTTCTGTTTGTCTTTCCCAACATAGGGAATTAAATATTTAAAAACAATGATCATTTTATGAAAAAGCAGCAATTTCACTATTATTAGGTGATATTTGTACATTTCTGAAAATATACATTAGATTATACAAATGAAAATATTACAAAATTACAATTTGTAATAAATTCTTAGCCTTATCTTACATATTTACAATGTTAAATGGTAATTATAATCTACGCATTTACTTTTAATCAGATATAAATGGTAAAAGATTATCTTTACCTCATCAAACTTTGGATTCCACAAGATATCAGTGACAATTAGTTGGTTTCCCAATGGTGCTGAGGCGTTATACCTTCCAACTATAAATCCATTTGCGATACATTCAGTATAAGCCATATTGCCCAAGTCTATCCCATTATTAAGCATGGTAACCCAATTTATGATGTCATACTGTCCTGGTACCTCGCCTTCATTATTAAAGTACACCTCCTCCTTGGATGATGAAGTAAAGTGAACTTTCTTCAGGTAATGGTTAAGCTAAAAATATAGTTAAGTAAATATAGTTACAATTCTAGAACATGCAAATATATTTGTTTACTGCTGGCAACAATCTTTAAACATTGATCTAATGTAATCATTGACTCGATATTTCCATATATTTCCTTGCTATAATAATGTCAAAATATCTTCATGAAGGAGACTACTATAATGTTCTCAAAATTTCCCCAAACTGTAATTTTAACAAATTATTTCTTGAATTATTTTTTAAAATGTACTCCATCGCCATTTTCTTTTTGTTGTTATACTACTTTAATAATCCTTATTTTAACTCTCTCTACTGCTTTAAGATCAAATAAAACCATCCTCCCAGTAATATCTGTACAGATAAAATAGGTTTCTTACCTACAAACATTATTGTTTTCTCTTATGCTACTGTCAATACGTTTCCATTAACAAACAATCATTGCCTTATTTGTGTTCCTCAATTGCATTACAATGAAAATCGTCATATAAAATATACATTTGAAAAATGATTTTCCTCCAAAGAACAGGTAAGGTAAAGTTACATAGCTCACCACACCAAAAGTAAATGAAGTTGAAAATATAAAATTGCTGCAAGTTATTGTTTAAAATTCATCTTAGGATTTCCATATAAACAACATAACCATTTCCACATTTTTCTTATACTGGTGGAGCTGAACTTAACCCCAATAAGCTGCCAGTGCTCTTCTCGAAACAATGAGATTGTAAGAAATTACTCTTTTCGTGATTTGTAAGTATAATTATCAGTGACATCTAATTGCGAAAAAGTGGATGTTGTTGGAAGTGTGTATATGAGATTTTTTTTGCCCAATAATTACTTGCTCTTGGTAAGACAACTATGAAAAAAATGCTGCACACTGCATATGTATTCACCCCTTCAATTTTTCCATTTTCTTTTGAGTAATTAAAATTGGTATAATTGGGATTTTATGACACTGATCTACACAAAAACAGGCTGTAAATTGGCTAAAACAATTTGCATATTTAAAAAATAAATCCCATCAGAAAAGATGAAAGGTTCTCTGGTCTCATAATACTAACATTTAAGTTTTAGAACTTGTTATAGCAGGTATGGGATGCTAGTGAAGTGAATAGATGATACATGTGAGCTATATGAGCCATCACATATATAGTTGTGAGGATGCAGGTTGTTGCTATTGCTGCATGCTCACGTAGCGAGCTTGCGGCCCTCGCAAAGCGAGGGACGCAGTTGCTGGCAAGGAGCGCCAAAGGAGCTCCTTGCCAGAAACTGCGGAGTTTAGGCCCAATACATTACATGCAAAGCGAGGGGTCGCATTTGCGGAGGTGGAGGCTTCCACGTCGACCAAAAAATGTATGGACTTACTGTCCACAAATACGAGCTGCAGGGACTTAGAAAAACATTACAACCTCGCAAAAATACGACCATAGCGCCCGAAACCCGCACACATGAAAACATTAAAAACACAATAAATACACACAAGAAACACATAAAAAGCTTACCCACAGGACCTTGGAAACTGAAGTTACACCTCAATTTAAGTCGAAATACAAGAGTTTAGACACACGAAAATCACCTAAGTGAGAGAAAAAATGGCAGCCGAAAAAAACGAGGCTAAGGACGCAAAATGACTCCACTTACTCTAAAAACATAACGAAAGCTCCAGGCCACTTCACCCGCCACATAACAAACACTATGTGGCACGTACCACACTGCTATTCCCCACCATTTTACATGAAACACACAACTCTTAGCCGCTAAATGGAGGCTGGAACGCAAGTTTAAGGCTGGAACGCATATAGCGCATTGCGTTCTAACGGTTTCAACCACCTCAAAGTTTATAAATACTGCCCACATGTCACTGCTGCCGTTACTTCAGAAGAGAATTACTTACCAATTTACCACTTCACAATCTGCAAATTCCAACAGAGAGGTAAGCTATAATACATTTAATTTATTAAGAAAGACCGCCAAAAATACAAATAAAAAAAAAACATTTCAAACATTGACAACAAAGACGTCATTCATGTATAGTCACATTTAAAATACACACATATGTGTATGGGCCCTACAACAAGCTCATCTTAACTGAAACAGAGCAAAGAAGTATATTCAAGTGACATTGATTCACAAGAAATAATGCCAGAAAAAATAAATGACACCCATGCATATTTAATCTGCAGCTCAATCTTTGCCTTTTTTTCACAATTCAAACAGACTCTGCATCAACAGCGTCACTCAAGAATTTTCAGCGTTGACTGTGAAAGGGGATCACTTTTAAGCAAGACAAAGAAAGAAGAAGAGGTAAGATACAAAAATACATTACATGCAGAAAAAGAAAATGCTTTTACAAAACCAAAAAAATGTATATACAATTAACCATTTACCTTTCTCAAACCAGACACTACTTGAAGACTGGCGGATCAACATTGGCAGTAGGGGACCCTCTGTCATTCATACAGCAAAAATACTTCACTCAAGGTATAGTATACCAAGTAAAAACAAAAACATAAGCCAATATCAAAAGTCAAAAAAATATGTATAAGCCTCAATACAAATTACAGCAAAACGAAAACACCACACTTCTATAATTATTGCTAACACATATACAATTCCAAAATAAACACACTTGCATAGGAAAAAACCTTTCAACACAACCCATAATTAAAATACAAGTGTCGCACACAAAACAGGATAGTACAGCAAACATTAGCAACATATAGAAAATTAACTTACTATTCCTGTTTACTCTACAACAGCCTCTAACCCTCACCCACAAGCCAAATGGAGCAGCCCAAAAGTGGCAGACACAAAACAGGATAGTACAGCAAATATTACCAACATATAGAAAATGAACTTAACATTCCTGTTTAGTCTACAACAACCTTTAACCCTCAGCCAGAAGCAAAATGGAGCATTTAAAAAGTGTTGGACACAAAACAGGATAGTCCAACAAACATTGCTAACATATACAAAATGGAACAAACATTAATGTTTAGTCTGCAACAAACTCTGACTGTAAACCAGAACAAAAATCAATTAATTTAAAAGTGGTGCACAAAAAACAGGATAGGATAAGAAATCCTGATAACAGATACAAAATTCCAAAATAAAAAAAAAATGTTTTATGCCCACCAAACTACTACAGTAAAACAGTAATCCAATTACACCAGTGGTCTGAACCAAACACCATACTAAAAAATGATAGCCAGCGCTGCACGGTTTCTCACACACTGTCAAATCAATAGGATTTAACACACAACAAAAATAAATAAATACATGTTTGCTGTGCAGCAATGTCAACATCAAAAATTAAATAAAAGAACAAAACAACAACAAGGCACACAAATCGCAATCCTTCAAGAAATAATGTTGACACATTTAAAATGTAAAAAGCAATTCTGTTTTACCTACAGCAACCTTTAACACTAAACCATAACTTCCATCTATGAACCCAAATGTGCCCAACAAAAAACAGGATAGTACAACAAATACTCCTAACACATAACAAATTCAACAATAAATTCTCTGTTCTGGCCAATAACCTACAACATGAAGCCCACAACCTAAACAGACACAGAAAATAGGATACTACAACAATTATTTTTAACACCTACCAAATAACACTATAAAGCCTATTTTCTGACCCACACCATATAAGCCTAAAAGGAAAATATAAGCCTACTATTACAACAATCACCTACAGTAAAAATTAAAAAGATCCAAATATTACTACCATTGACAACATCCACTCAACTATTCCCTTGCCTCTGCTATGCCTCTAAGCCAGACCTACAAACCTACAAGATAAAAAGGAGCCTCCACCAAAATAAAATAAAAAATAACACATACTCATTTCACAATATAAAGCACCTTCATCTACAATTACCTATAATCCCATACAACCACCGGAAATCTATATTCACAACAGTGTTGCACCAAAAACATTGTAGTAAAAAAAAACACAAACAAGCACTTCCAAAACAAATTACAATCACAAAGTCAACTATGAATACATTATTTTTATTTACAGATTAATATGGCTGATATCGACAGAAAACAGGAAAAGATAAAACGTCAAGCTAGGGAACAACAAAAAGATGGGCAAACCAGCAGATGCCGGAGAAGAAGGAAATTCGACCAGAAAAAGAACAGAAAAGACTTGCAAGCAAAAGACTATCAGCTGAAAAAATAAAAGCTACACCTAAAAAGACAACAAAAAAACAAAAGCATTTAGAACCTGTTCCTGAACCATCACATAACATTTCTAATGATGAAATACAAACTGAAACTGATATATGCTCTTCAAATTGTCCTTTACATAAGTCTTTAGCAGTAGAGGTTCATAATTGGGAGGACATGAATATTCTCTGTCAGTTTTGTGAGGCTTATCATTTCAAACAGGAACGACCCAGAGATGGCCAATTTATTAGTTGCTGTCAAAAAGTCAAGGTCAAACTTCCAGAAAGACAACAAATCCCAACATATTTACAAAACATTATGACTGAACCTACTTTCCAAACTACACAAATTTCAAAACAAACATAAGATCATACAATAGTGCCATATCCTTTGCATCCATGGGGGCAACATTAGCTGCTAATGTACCAGGACATGGTTCTTACTGCTTTAAAGTCCAAGGCCAAATTTACCATCGTACTTCACATTTACATCGAGAGGAAAGAGAGCAAAGAAAATTTGCTCAACTATATGTCCTAGATACAATGGAAGCTGTTGACCAACGTATGCAGATGGAAGAAAATAAAAAAAATGCTTACCCAGTGTTTTTATAGAGCTAGATAACATTATGGCCAATAACCCCTACACTCAACTTATAAAAAATTGGCAGAAGTAGAAAAGGAACAACAACTTTATGCAGAAATACATCAATTACCCATGCCAAAGGTCAATATGGTGCTTAAAAGAGATAGACATACTGATAAACGCTGCTATAACTCGCCAACATGAAATGAGGTTGCAATGGTGTTTCAAAATGATGAAGGAGAACCACCATTTCAGAGAGATATTAGAATATATCCCAGAAATGAGGAGCAACCTTTCATTAATATAAGTATCTTAAGTACAAATTTAGATCCAATGACATATCCAATATTTTTTCCACACGAAAAAGCAGGTTGGCAACCAAAATTAACCCTTCCCGGTTACCCAAATTCTAAAGTACGATTGCGAAATAATATTTCCATGCTTGAATTTAAAGTAGCTCAAATTGCCATTCGAAATACATTCAATCCGATTTTATGTGGTGGAAAACTAACACAACAATGGATTATTGATTCCTATTTGCAAGTTGAGGCCAATAATTTAAACTTCACAAAATATCAACAAGATAAACTATGTGTAGAACAGTATTGTGGATTAATGGATTATGTCGCTGAGGTGGCTACAAGCAGAGACATGACAGCTGGCAAAGCCATCATTTTACCATCTTCTTTACAGGGATCTCCTCGCAATATGCGAGAAAGATACAATGATGCCATGGCTATTGTCACAAAATTTGGGAAACCAGATTTATTTATTACATTTACATGTAATCCGCAATGGCCAGAAATTACACAAAATCTACTGATTGGCCAAACTGCTTCCCATAGACCAGATTTAGTAGCCAGAGGTTTCAAAATAAAATTAAATTAATTAATACGTGACATCACTATAACTCAGTTATTTGGAAAATGTCTTGCTTATGTTTATACAATTGAAGTTCAAAAAAGAGGCCTTCCACATGCACATCTTCTTATAATCCTTCAAGAAAAAGACAAGTTAGATACAGGTGACAATGTGGATTCAGTCATTATTGCTGAACTACCAGATCCAGAACTACTGTACATTATAGACTATATGAGATTGTAACTCATTGTATGATTCACGGACCGTGTGGAGATATTAATCCACAATCACCATGTATAGAAAATAATAAATGTACTAAAGAATTTCCAAAAGATTATAGAGACAAAACTTATGATGGCTGTCCATTATATATAAGAAGAGAGGAACAAACGGGCAAAAACGTCGACAATAGATATGTGGTACCATACAATCCACATTTACTCTTTAAGTATAATGCACACATTAATGTAGAAGCCTGCACTTCACTCAAATCCATTAAATATATCTACAAATATATTTACAAAGGCTATGATGCAGCTACTGTAGTTGTCAAAAGTGCAGACAATACCGAAAGCACTGAGTTAGTACATGATGAACTTGCATCGCATGTAGATGCTCGCTATGACCGTGCGCCAAAAGCTATGTGGCGTCTTCTAAAATTTGAAATGCACGATCGATCACATGCAGTATATAGATTAGCTGTACATTTGCCACAAAAACATAGAGGGCCCTATTAAATTCCAGCCTCGTAAATAAGAAGCTTCTTCTTAAATCCTACGTACTGCAAAATTTCTCAAAGTTACAATGCTATTACAATTGCCCTGCTGCGAGCAACGTATGAGCTACGCAGCAGGGCCGTACGTATCAACACTGCAAACATGTATATGAGGAGTGACAGCCTGCAAGATGATCTTGCAGGCTCCCGCACCTCAACCGGTAGTGCAGGGGTCCTAAACTGTACCTCCGCTGTAGTCCCCCACACAAGCCCTACCTTGGGGGATACTCCAACTACCCCCCCAGCACCTAAAATTAACCCCCCTCTATGCGAGGGTCTCCATCGGGACCCCCAGAGTGTCCTCACATTAACACCTTGCTGCAGGGGTCCATAGAGACCCCTGCAGCCCCCACACATTAACCCCTTGCAGCGGGGGAACCTGATCGCCACTGATTAGGCCCCCGCTGCATTTAATACTTTTAAAGGACCCGCGGCACACTATTACTAATCCAGGTCGCTGCACCTAAAATTACCCCCCCCCCCCCCTCTATGCTGGGGGTCCCCATCGGGACCCCCGAAGTGTCCTCACATTAAGCGCTTGCGGCAGGGGTCCATAGGGACCCCCGCAGACCCCCCAATTTAACCCCCTGCAGCGGAGGTCGTCGATCGGCACCGATCGTGACCCTGCTGCATTTCAATTTTTTTTATTTTATGCCTCAACAGTAAAGGTCCTGAAAGGACTAGCACTAAAAAATATTAACCCCAGGCAACTATAATTAACCCTATAATACATGGGGGGCAATACAGACCCCCATAAGCCAATAATTAACCCTATAACTCATGGGGGTCAATACAGACCCCCATAAGGCCTTAATTAACCCTATAATTCATGGGGGACAATACAGACCCCCATAAGGCCTTAATTAACCCTTGTACTCATGGGGGTCAATACAGACCCCCATAAGCCTCAATTTAACCCCATCAGTCCCATAAGGGTAAATTATGACACTTATGGGGCTTTTAAAACCCTTACATTAACCACATAAGTGCCATGACGGTCCACAAGGACCATCATGACACTAACTACAAACACTACACTATAACCCCCAATAAACCATTAAATCTAAACTAACCCCCCTCTACACTAATCTATTAACACTTACACTACCTACCTACACTACCTACCCCAATAAACCTCCCCACCACTCTAATTACAAAAAATATAAAAACCTACAGTACAGAAAATAAAAAAAACTACATTACAGAAAATAAAAAAAACCTACATTACAGAAAATAAAAAAATCTAAGTCACCAAACATAAAAAAAACCTACATTACAGAAAATAACAAAATACATTACAACCCGACCAACAACAGAAAAAAAAAAAAAACACCTGAAAAGGAAAGACAGGCATACACAATACATATAATACATTACATACAATACATTACATACAATATATTACATGTAATACAAATCAAATACCCCCTATCTATCTAACATACAATCTATTTAATATAAAAATAAATCCTAACTATATCAAATACATCACCATATCTATAAATTTCAGCCAATCAGAAGTCGTCAATGTGTGAACCAATGAGAACGCGCAGATGTCTTCACCCAATCACTCCGTGGGGGTGTATCCCATAGTGATTGGCTGAAGGAACCTGTGCCTTGTGATTGGTTCCAATAAAAATTGACAGGTGCTTTAGCCAACAAGGGTGAGATTTTGGGGTGTATCCCATCCTGATTGGCTCACACATTGACGACTTCTGATTGGCTGAAATTAGTGATGTCGCAAACATAAAATTTTCGGGTTGCGGACCGCGAACGCGAACCGCCGCAAATGTTTGCGTACCGGTGAACCCAGCAATCCGCCATAGACTTTAATGGGCAGGCAGATTTTAAAACTCACAGGGACTCTTTCTGGCAAAATAGTGATGGAAAAGTTGTTTTAAGGAGACTACCACCTGGACTGTGGCATGCCGGAGGGGGATCCATGTCAAAACTCCCACGGAAAATTACATAGTTGATGCAGAGTCTGGTTTTAATCCATAAAGGGCATAAATAACCTAACATCCCCCTCCATCATCATCCTCCCCTGTGTCTCTTTCCCCCTTCCTCATCACCCTCCCCTGTGTCTCATCCCCCCTCCCTCATCATCCTCCCACCTCCCTCATCATCCTCCCCTGTATATCTTTACACCCTCCCTCATCATCCTCCCCTGTGTCTCTTCCCCCCTCCATCATCATCCTCCCCTGTGTCTCTTTCCCCCCTCCCTCATCATCCTCCCCTGTGTCTCTTTTCCCCCTCCCTCATCATCTTCCCCTGTGTCTCTTTACCCCCTCATCATCCTGCCGTGTCTATTCCCCCTCTTCCTCATCACCCTCCCCTGTATCTCTTTACACCTCCCTCATCATCCTCCCCTATATCTCTTTACCCCCTCCCTCATCATCCTCCCCTGTGTCTCTTCCCCCCTCCCTCATCATCCTCCCCTGTGTCTCTTTCCCCCCTCCCTCATCATCCTCCCCTGTGTCTCTTTTCCCCCTCCCTCATCATCTTCCCCTGTGTCTCTTCCCCCCTCCCTCATCATCCTCCCCTGTGTCTCTTTCCCCCCCTTCCTCATCACCCTCCCCTGTATCTCTTTACCCCTCAATCATCATCCTCCCCTATATCTCTTTACCCCCTCCCTCATCATCCTCCCCTGTGTCTCTTCCCCCTCCATCATCATCCTCCCCTGTGTCTCATCCCCCCTCCCTCATCATCCTCCCACCTCCCTCATCATCCTCCCCTGTATCTCTTTACCCCCTCCCTCATCATCCTCCCCTGTGTCTCTTTGCCCCCTTCCTCATCACCCTCCCCTGTGTCTCATTCCCCCTCCCTCATCATCCTCCCCTGTGTCTCATCCCCCCTCCCTCATCATCCTCCCACCTCCCTCATCATCCTCCCCTGTATCTCTTTACCCCCTCCCTCATCATCCTCCCCTGTATCTCTTTACCCCCTCCCTCATCATCCTCCCCTGTGTCTCTTCACCTCCCTCATCATCCTTCCCTGTGTCTCTTTCCCCCCTTCCTCATCACCCTCCCCTGTGTCTCATCCCCCCTCCCTCATCATCCTCCCACCTCCCTCATCATCCTCCCCTCTATCTCTTTCCCCCCTCCCTAATCATCCTCCACTGTGTATCTTTTCCCTCTCCCTCATCATCTTCCCCTGTGTCTCTTCCCCCTTCCTCATCTTCTTCCCCTGTGTCTCTTTTCCCCCCTTCCTCATCATCTTCCCCTGTATCTCCCCCCCCCCCTCATCATCCTGCCCTGTGTCTCTTTCCCCCCTTCCTCATCACCCTCCCCTGTGTCTCATCCCCCCCTCCCTCATCATCCTACCCTGTGTCTCTTCCCCCTTCATCATCATCCTCCCCTGTGTCTATTTCCCCCTCCCTCATCATCCTCCCCTGTGTCTCTTTCCCCCTCCCTCATCATCCTCCCCTGTGTCTCTTTTCCCCCTCCCTCATCATCTTCCCCTGTGTCTCTCCCCCCCTCCCTCATCATCCTGCCCTGTGTCTCTTTCCCCCCTTCCTCATCACTCTCCCCTGTATCTCTTTACCCCTCCCTCATCATCCTCCCCTGTATCTCTTTACCCCCTCCCTCATCATCCTCCCCTGTGTCTCTTCCCCTCCATCATCATCCTCCCCTGTGTCACATCTCCCCTCCCTCATCATCCTCCCACCTCCCTCATCATCCTCCCCTGTATCTCTTTACCCTGCCTCATCATACTCCCCTGTGTCTCTTTGCCCCCTTCCTCATCACCCTCCCTGTGTCTCATCCCCCCTCCCTCATCATCCTCCCACCTCCCTCATCATCCTCCCCTGTATCTCTTTACCCCTCCCTTATCATCATCCCCTGTGTCTGTTTCCCCCCTCCCTCATCATCCTCCCCTGTGTCTGTTTCCCCTTCCCTCATCATCCTCCCCTGTGTCTAATCCCCCCTCCCTCATCATCCTCCCCCTCCCTTGATGATAAGGGGTGGGAGAGACACAGGGATAAGTGTGAGGGGTGTTAGGGTAAGGGGTCTTAGGGATAAGTGTGAGGGGGTCAGGTGTTAGGGGAAAAAGGTGTTAGGGATAAGTGTGACGGGTGTTAGGGTGAGGGGTGTTAGGGATAAGTGTAAGGGGTGTTAGGGTGAGGCATGTTAGGAATAAGTGTGAGGTGTGTTAGGTCTTAGGGATAACTGAGGGCTGTTAGGGTTAGGGTGAGGCGTGTAAGGGATAAGTGTGAGGGGTGTTAGGGTTAGGGTGAGGGGTGTTAGGGATAAGTGTGAGGGGTGTTAGGGATAAGTGTGAGGGGTGTTAAGGATAAGTGTAAGGGGTGTTAGGGATAAGTGTGAGGGGTGTTAGGGTTAGGCGTGTTAGGGATAAGTTTGAGGGGTGTTAGGGTTAGGGTGAGGCGTGTTAGGGATAAGTGTGAGGGGTGTTAGGGTTAGGGTGAGGGGTGTTAGGGATAAGTGTGAGGGGTGTTAGGGATAAGTGTGAGGGGTGTTAGGGTTAGGGGTGTTAGGGATAAGTGTGAGGGGTGTTAGGGTTAGGGTGAGGGGTGTTAGGGATAAGTGTGAGGGGTGTTAGGGATAAGTGTGAGGGGTGTTAAGGATAAGTGTGAGGGGTGTTAGGGATAAGTGTGAGGGGTGTTAGGGTTAGGCGTGTTAGGGATAAGTGTGAGGGGTGTTAGGGTTAGGGTGAGGCGTGTTAGGGATAAGTGTGAGGGGTGTTAGGGATAAGTGTGAGGGGTGTTAGGGTTAGGGGTGTTAGGGATAAGTGTGAGGGGTGTTAGGGTTAGGGTGAGGGGTGTTAGGGATAAGTGTGAGGGGTGTTAGGGTTAGGGTGAGGGGTGTTAGGGTTAGGTGTTAGGGTGAGGGGTGTTAGGGATAAGTGTGAGGGGTGTTAGGGTAAGGAGTGTTAGGGATAAGGGTGAGGGGGTTAGGTGTTAGGGTGAGGGGTGTTAGAGATAAGTGTGAGGGGTGTTAGGGTGAGGGGTGTTAGGGATAGGTGTTAGGGTGAAGGGTGTTAGGGATAAGTGTGAGGGGTGTTAGAGTAAGGGGTGTTAGGGATAAGGGTGAGGGGTGTTACGGTTAGGGTGAGGGGTGTTAGGGTTAGGGTAAGGGGTGTTAGGGTTAGGGTGAGAGGTGTTAGGGATAAGTGTGAGGGGTGTTAGGGATAAGTGTGAGGGGTGTTAGGGTTAGGGTGAGGGGTGTTAGGGTTAGGTGTTAGGGTTAGGTGTTAGGGATAAGTGTGAGGGGTGTTAGGGTTAGGGTAAGGGGTGTTAGAGATAAGTGTGAGGGGTTTTAGGGTTAGAGTGAGGGGTGTTAAGGATAAGTGTGAGGGGTGTTAGGGTGAGGGGTGTTAGGGATAAGTGTAAGGGGTGTTAGGGTAAGGGGTGTTAGCGATAAGGGTGAGGGGGTTAGGTGTTAGGGTAAGGGATGTTAGGGATAAGTGTGAGGGGTGTTAGGGTTAGGGTGAAGGGTGCTAGGGATAAGTGTAAGGGTGTTAGGGTTAGGTGTTCGGTGTTAGGGATAAGTGTGAGAGGTCTTAGGTTTAGGGTGAGGGGTGTTAGGGATAAGTGTAAGGGTTGTTAGGGTTAGGTGTTAGGGATAAGTGTGAGGTGTGTTAGGGTTAGTGTGAGCAGTGTTAGGGATAAGTGTGAGGGGTGTTAGGGTTAGGGTGAGGGGTGTTAGGGATAAGTGTGAGGGGTTTTAGGGTTAGGGTGAGGGGTGTTAGGGATAAGTGTGAGGGGTGTTAGGGATAGGTGTTTGGGTTAGGTGTTAGGGATAAGAGTGAGGGGTGTTAGGGTTAGAGTAAGGGGTGTTAGGGATAAGTGTGAGAGGTGTTACGATTAGGGTGAGGGGTGTTAGGGATAAGTATAAGGGTTGTTAGGGTTAGGGTGAGGGGTGTTAGGGATAAGGGTGAGGGGGTTAGGTGTTAGGGTAAGGGGTGTTAGGAATAAGTGTGAGGGGTGTTAGGGTTAGTGTGAGGGGTGCTAGGGATAAGTGTAAGGGGTGTTAGGGTTAGGTGTTAGGTGTTAGGGATAAGTGTGAGGGGTGTTAGGGTTAGGGTGAGGGGTGTTAGGGATAAGTGTAAGGGGTGTTAGTGTTTGGTGTTAGGGATAAGTGTGAGGGGTGTTAGGGTTAGGGTGAGGGGTGTTAGGGTTAGGGTGAGGGGTATTAGGGGTGTTAGGGTAAGGGGTATTAGGGATAAGGGTGAGGGGGTTAGGTGTTAGGGTGAGGGGTGTTAGGGATAAGTGTGAGGGGTGTTAGGGTTAGGGTGAGGGGTGTTAGGGATAGGTGTTATGGTGAGGGGTGTTAGGGATAAGTGTGAGGGGTGTTAGGGTTAGCGATAAGTGTGAGGGGTGTTAGGGATAAGTGTAAGGGGTGTTAGGGTTAGGTGTTAGGGATAAGTGTGAGGGGTGTTAGGAATAAGTGTGAGGGGTGTTAGGGATAAGTGTGAGGGGTGTTAGAGTTAGGGTGAGGGGTGTTAGAGATAAGTGTGAGGGGGTTAGATGTTAGGGTGAGGGGTGTTAGGATTAGGGTGATGGGTGTTAAGTATAGGTGTTAGGGTGAGGGGTGTTAGGGATAAGTGTGAGGGGTGTTAGGGTTAGGTGTTAGGGTGAGGGGTGTTAGGGATAAGTGTGAGGGGTGTTAGGGTTAGGGTGAGGGGTGTTAGTGATAGGTGTTAGGGTGAGGGGTGTTAGGGATAAGTGTGAGGGGTGTTAGGGTAAGGGGTGTTAGGGATAAGGGTGAGGGGGTTAGGTGTTAGGGTGAGGGGTGTTAGGGATAGGTGTGAGGGGTGTTAGGGTTAGGGTGAGGGGTGTTAGGGATAAGTGTGAGGGGTATTAGGGTTAGGGTGAGGGGTGTTAGGGTAAGGTTTATTAGGGATAAGGGTGAGGGGGTTAGTTGTTAGGGTGAGGGGTGTTAGGGATAAGTGTGAGGGTGTTAGGGTTAGGGTGAGGGGTGTTAGGGATAAGTGTGAGGGGTGTTAGGGTAAGGGGTATTAGGGATAAGGGTGAGGGGGTTAGTTGTTAGGGTGAGGGGTGTTAGGGATAAGTGTGAGGGGTGTTAGGGTTAGGGTGAGGCGTGTTAGAGATAAGTGTGAGGGGTGTTAGGGTTAGGGTGAGGGGTGTTAGGGATAGGTGTTAGGGTGAAGGGTGTTAGGGATAAGTGTGAGGGGTGTAAGGGTAAGGGGTGTTAGGGATAAGGGGGTTAGGTGTTAGGGTGAGGGGTGTTAGGGATAGGTGTGAGGGGTGTTAGGGTTAGGGTGAGGGGTGTTAGGGATAAGTGTGAGGGGTATTAGGGTTAGGGTGAGGAGTGTTAAGGATAAGTGTGAGGCTTGTTAGGGTTAGGGTGAGGGGTGTTAGGGATAAGTGTAAGGGGTGTTAGGGTAAGGGGTGTTAGGGATAAGGGTGAGGAGGTTAGGTGTTAGGATGAGGGGTGTTAGGGATAAGTGTGAGGGGTGTTAGGGTTAGGGTGAAGGGTGCTAGGGATAAGTGTAAGGGGTGTTAGCTTTAGGTGTTAGGGATAAGTTTGAGGGGTGTTAGGGTTAGGGTGAGGTGTGTTAGGGATAAGTGTAAAGGGTGTTAGGGTTAGGTGTTAGGTTTTAGGGATCAGTGTGAGGGGTGTTAGGGTTAGGGTGAGGGGTGTTAGGGATAAGTGTAAAGGGTGTTAGGGTTAGGTGTTAGGGATAAGAGTGAGGGGTGTTAGGGTTAGGGTTAGGGGTGTTAGGGATAAGTGTGAGAGGTGTTAGGATTAGGGTGAGGGGTGTTAGGGATAAGTGTGAGGGTTGTTAGGTTTAGGGTGAGAGGTGTTAGGGATAAGTGTGAGGGGTGTTAGGGTAAGGGGTGTTAGGGATAAGTGTGAGGGTGTGTTAGGGTTAGGGTGAGGGGTGTTAGGATAAGTGTAGAGGGGGTTAAGTGTGAGGGGGTTAGAGGTTAGGCTGAGTGGGTTAGGGTTAGGGTTATGGGTGTTAAGTATAGGTGTTAGGGGGGTTTAAGGAGTGTTGGGATAAGTATGAGGGGTGTTAGGGTTAGGGTTTAGGTGAGGTGGTGTTAGGGATAAGTGTGAGGGGTGTTAGGGTTAGGGTGAGGGGTGTTAGGGTTAGGGTGAGGGGTGTTAGTGTTAGGTGTTTGGGGTGAGGGGGTTAGGTGTTAGGGGGAGGGTGTGTTGGGGATAAGTGTGAGGGGTGTTAGGGTTAGGGATAGCGGGTGTATAGGGGATAAGTGTGAGGGGTGTTAGGGGTAAGGGGTATTAGGGATAATGTGTGAGGGGGTTAGTTGTTAGGGGAGGGGTGTTAGGGATAAGTGTGAGGGGTGTTAGGGTGAGGGGTGTTCGAGATAAGTGTGAGGGGTGTTAGGGTTAGGGTGAGGTGTGTTAGGGATAAGTCTGAGGGGTGTTAGGGTTAGAATGAGGGGTGTTAGGGTTAGAATGAGGGGTGTTAGGGATAAGTGTAAGGGGTGTTAGGGTTAGGGTGAGGGGTGTTAGGGATAAGTGTAAAGGGTGTTAGGGTTAGGGTTAGGTGTTAGGGATAAGTGTGAGGGGTGTTAGGTTTAGGGTGAGGGGTGTTAGGGATAAGTGTAAGGGTTGTTAGGGTTAGGTGTTAGGGATAAGTGTGAGGGGTGTTAGGGTTAGGATGAGCAGTGTTAGGGATAAGTGTGAGGGGTGTTAGGGTTAGGGTGAGGGGTGTTAGGGATAAGTGTGAGGGGTGTTAGGGTTAGGGTGAGGGGTGTTAGGGTTAGGGTGAGGGGTGTTAGGGATAAGTGTGAGGGGTGTTAGGGATAAGTGTGAGGGGTGTTAGGGATAAGTGTGAGGGGTGTTAGGGTTAGGTGTTAGGGTTAGGTGTTAGGGATAAGAGTGAGGGGTGTTAGGGTTAGGGTAAGGGGTGTTAGGGATAAGTGTGAGAGGTGTTAGGATTAGGGTGAGGGGTGTTAGGGATAAGTGTGAGGGTTGTTAGGGTTAGGGTGAGGGGTGTTAGGGATAAGTGTGAGGGGTGTTAGGGTAAGGGGTGTTAGGCATAAGGGTGAGGGGGTTAGGTGTTAGGGTAAGGGGTGTTAGGAATAAGTGTGAGGGGTGTTAGGGTTAGTGTTAGGGTTAGGTGTTAGGTGTTAGGGATAAGTGTGAGGGGTGTTAGAGTTAAGGTGAGGGGTGTTAGGGATAAGTGTGAGGGGTGTTAGGGATAAGTGTGAGGGGTGTTAGGGATAAGTGTGAGGGGTGTTAGGGTTAGGGTGAGGGGTGTTAGGGATAAGTGTGAGGGGGTTAGATGTTAGGCTGAGTGGTGTTAGGGTTAGGGTTATGGGTGTTAAGTATAGGTGTTAGGTTGAGGAGTGTTAGGGATAAGTATGAGGGGTGTTAGGGTTAGGGTTTAGGGTGAGGGGTGTTAGGGATAAGTGTGAGGGGTGTTAGGGTTAGGGTGAGGGGTGTTAGGGTTAGGGTGAGGGGTGTTAGTGATAGGTGTTAGGGTGAGGGGGTTAGGTGTTAGGGGGAGGGGTGTTGGGGATAAGTGTGAGGGGTGTTAGGGTTAGGGTGAGGGGTGTTAGGGATAAGTGTGAGGGGTGTTAGGGTAAGGGGTATTAGGGATAAGGGTGAGGGGGTTAGTTGTTAGGGGGAGGGGTGTTAGGGATAAGTGTGAGGGGTGTTAGGGTGAGGGGTGTTCGAGATAAGTGTGAGGGGTGTTAGGGTTAGGGTGAGGTGTGTTAGGGATAAGTCTGAGGGGTGTTAGGGTTAGAATGAGGGGTGTTAGGGTTAGAATGAGGGGTGTTAGGGATAAGTGTAAGGGGTGTTAGGGTTAGGGTGAGGGGTGTTAGGGATAAGTGTAAAGGGTGTTAGGGTTAGGGTTAGGTGTTAGGGATAAGTGTGAGGGGTGTTAGGTTTAGGGTGAGGGGTGTTAGGGATAAGTGTAAGGGTTGTTAGGGTTAGGTGTTAGGGATAAGTGTGAGGGGTGTTAGGGTTAGGATGAGCAGTGTTAGGGATAAGTGTGAGGGGTGTTAGGGTTAGGGTGAGGGGTGTTAGGGATAAGTGTGAGGGGTGTTAGGGTTAGGGTGAGGGGTGTTAGGGTTAGGGTGAGGGGTGTTAGGGATAAGTGTGAGGGGTGTTAGGGATAAGTGTGAGGGGTGTTAGGGATAAGTGTGAGGGGTGTTAGGGTTAGGTGTTAGGGTTAGGTGTTAGGGATAAGAGTGAGGGGTGTTAGGGTTAGGGTAAGGGGTGTTAGGGATAAGTGTGAGAGGTGTTAGGATTAGGGTGAGGGGTGTTAGGGATAAGTGTGAGGGTTGTTAGGGTTAGGGTGAGGGGTGTTAGGGATAAGTGTGAGGGGTGTTAGGGTAAGGGGTGTTAGGCATAAGGGTGAGGGGGTTAGGTGTTAGGGTAAGGGGTGTTAGGAATAAGTGTGAGGGGTGTTAGGGTTAGTGTTAGGGTTAGGTGTTAGGTGTTAGGGATAAGTGTGAGGGGTGTTAGGATTAGGGTGAGGTTTGTTAGGGATAAGTGTAAGGGGTGTTAGGGTTTGGTGTTAGGTGTTAGGGATAAGTGTGAGGGGCATTAGGGTTAGGGTGAGGGGTATTAGGGGTGTTAGGATAAGGGGTATTAGGGATAAGGGTGAGGGGGTTAGGTGTTAGGGTGAGGGGTGTTAGGGATAAGTGTGAGGGGTGTTAGGGTTAGGGTGAGGGGTGTTAGGGATAGGGTGAGGGGTGTTAGGGATAGGTGTTAGGGTGAGGGGTGTTAGGGATAAGTGTGAGGGGTGTTAGGGTTAGGGATAAGTGTGAGGGGTGTCAGGGTTAGGGATAAGTGTGAGGGGTGTCAGGGTTAGGGATAAGTGTGAGGGGTGTTAGGGTTAGGGTGAGGGGTGTTAGGGATAAGTGTAAGGGGTGTTAGAGTTAGGTGTTAGGTGTTAGGGATAAGTGTGAGGGGTGTTAGAGTTAGGGAGAGGGGTGTTAGGGATAAGTGTGAGGGGTGTTAGGGATAAGTGTGAGGGGTGTTAGGGTTAGGGTGAGCGGTGTTAGGGATAAGTGTGAGGGGTGTTAGGGTTAGGGCGAGGGGTGTTAGGGATAAGTGTGAGGGGGTTAGATGTTAGGCTGAGGGGTGTTAGGCTTAGGGTTATGGGTGTTAGGTATAGGTGTTAGGTTGAGGAGTGTTAGGGATAAGTTTGAGGGGTGTTAGGGTTAGGGTTTAGGGTGAGGGGTGTTAGGGATAAGTGTGAGGGGTGTTAGGGTTAGGGTGAGGGGTGTTAGGGTTAGGGTGAGGGGTGTTAGTGATAGGTGTTAGGGTGAGGGGTGTTAGGGATAAGTATGAGGGGTGTTAGGGTGAGGGGTGTTCGAGATAAGTGTGAGGGGTGTTAGGGTTAGGGTGAGGGGTGTTAGGGATAAGTCTGAGGGGTGTTAGGGTTAGAATGAGGGGTGTTAGGGATAAGTGTAAGGGGTGTTAGAGTTAGGTGTTAGGGATAAGTGTGAGGGGTGTTAGGGTAAGGGGTGTTAGGGATAAGGGTGAGGGGGTTAGGTGTTAGGGTGAGGGGTGTTAGGGATAAGTGTGAAGGGTGTTAGGGTTAGGGTGAGGGGTGCTAGGGATAAGTGTAAGGGGTGTTAGGGTTAGGTGTTAGGGATAAGTGTGATGGGTGTTAGGTTTAAGGTGAGGGGTGTTAGGGATAAGTGTAAGGGGTGTTAGGGTTAGGTTTTATGTGTTAGGGATAAATGTGAGGGGTGTTAGGGTTAGGGTGAGCGGTGTTAGGGATAAGTGTAAGGGGTGTTAGGGTTAGGTGTTAGGGTTAGGTGTTAGAGATAAGTGTGAGGGGTGTTAGGGTTAGGGTGAGCGGTGTTTGGGATAAGTGTGAAGGGTGTTAGGGTGAGAGGTGTTATGGATAAGTGTGAGGGTTGTTAGGGTGAGGGGTGTTGGGGATAGGTGCTTGGGTGAGGGGTGTACGGGATAAGTGTGAGGGGTGTTAGGGTTAGGTGTTAGGGTAAGGCATGTTAGGAATAAGTGTAAGGGGTGTTAGGGTTAGGTGTTAGGGTTAGGTGTTAGAGATAAGTGTGAGGGGTGTTAGGGTTAGGGTGAGCGGTATTTGGGATAAGTGTGAGGGGTGTTAGTGTTAGGGTGAGGGGTGTTAGGGATAAGTGTGAGGGGTGTTAGGGTTAGGTCTTAGGGATAAGTGTGAGAATTTTAGGGTTAGGTGTTAGGTTGATGGGTGTTATGGATAAGTGTGAGGGGTGTTAGGGTTAGGGTAAGTGGTGTTAGGGATAAGTGTGATGGGTTTTAGGGTAAGGGATGTTAGGGTTAGGTGTTAGGGTAAGGGCTGTTTGGGATAATTGTAAGGTTGATGGGTGTTATGGATAAGTGTGAGGGGTGATAGGGTTAGGTGTTAGGGTGAGGGGTGTTAAGCATAATTGTAAGGGTTTTAGGGTGAGGCATGTTAGGAATAAGTGTGAGGGGTGTTAGGTCTTAGGAATAACTGTGAGGGGTGTTAGGGTTAGGTGTTAGGTTGATGGGTGTTATGGATAAGTGTTAGGGGTGTTAGGGTTAAAGTGAGAGGTGTTAGGGATAAGTGTGAGGGGTGTTGGGGTGAGGGGTGTTAGGGATAAGTGTGAGGGGTGTTAGGGTAAGGGATGTTAGGGTTAGGTGTTAGGGTAAGGGCTGTTAGGGATAAGTGTGAGGGGGTATAAGGGTTAGGTGTTAGGTTGATGGGTGTTATGGATAAATGTGAGGGGTGTTAGGGTTAGGGTAAGGGGTGTTAGGGATAAGTGTGAGGGGTGTTAGCGTTAGGTGTTAGGGTGAGGGTTGTTAGGGATAAGTGTGATGGGTGTTAGGGTAAGGGATGTTAGGTTTAGGTGTTAGGGTAAGGACTGTTAGGAATAAGTGTGAGGGGGTATTAGGGTTAGGTTTTAGGTTGATGGGTGTTATGGATAAGTGTGAGGGGTGTTAGGGTTAGGTGTTAGGGTGAGGGGTGTTAAGGAGAAGTGTAAGGGGTGTTAGGGTGAGGCATGTTAGGAATAAGTGTGAAGGGTGTAAGGTCTTAGGGATAAGTGTGAGGGGTTTTATGGTTAGGCGTTAGGTTGATGGGTGTTATGGATAAGTGTGAGGGTTGTTAGGGTTGGGTGCTAAGGTGAGGGGAGGATGATGATAAGGGGGGAAGAGACACAGGGGTGTCATTGCAGAAGAGATCAAGAGTCCTTCAGGACTGTATTGCACACTGTGTACAGTAGCCTAGCTGTGGTTTTCCCTATTGATGCAGTATCACCTACACTCTCCCTCCTCTCAGTAAGACTGCAAGTTAGTTATGATTCCAAAATGGCTGCTGTCCATGAGGTAGAAGGGTCTGGAAGGCAGGGTATGATGCTGATTGGCTGGAATGTGGCTGCTGACTGTGAGTTGCAGGGTCTAAGTTTGCTCAATGATAAAGTATAGGGGGCGGATCGAACATGCTATGTTCGCCGGGGACAGTCCGCCGGCGAACTATTCGCGACATCTCTAGCTGAAATTGATAGACAGCTTTTTCAGCCAATCACAAGCCGCCATTGCCAATTTCCTCCCGGAAAAAGCTCCGGGAGGCTCAATAGCGTCGGGGAAGTCTGCGAGTGCAGACCTCTGTTCGTTTTTTATTTTTATTTTTTTAGACCGCGGATGGTTGCAGGGCCCAGCCGGGGCTGAAGGGGATGAGGCCGGGGACATCGCGGGGAGGTAAGTTGAATGTATATTTATATGTTTATATGTTTATTTTATTTAGTGTCTGTATATTGTATTAATGTATTGTGTTTTTTTTAACAGTGCCGCGACGGAGAAGAACTGAAGAATGACGGGACATGCTGGAAAGGTGAGTAGAATATTTAGAATGTATGTAATGTTTATTTATTTTAATACTATTTTTTTTGTTTTGTTTTACCCCTAGGTTAGTGATCTGAAGGGACATCTTAAAGGTAAGTGGTCTTAATTATTTTATTTTAGCTTAGAATTAGGGTCTGTGTATGTATTTAGGATTTATTGTATATTAGATAGATAGGGGGATTTATTTGATATAGTTAGGAATTATTTTATATTAAATAGATTGTATGTTAGATAGATAGGGGGTATTTGATTTGTATTACATGTAATGTATTGTATGTAATGTATTGTATGTAATGTAATGTATTGTATGTATGTATTGTATTGTGTATCTCTGTCTTTCCTTTTCAGGTGTGTAATTTTATTTTTTTTCTATAATGGGGGGGTTGTAATGTATTTTTTTATTTTCTGTAATGTAGGTTTTTTTATTTTCTGTACTGTATGTTTTTTTATTTTCTGTACTGTAGTTTATTTTTATTTTTCGTACGGTCGTTTTTTTATTTTTTGTAATTAGAGTGTTGGGGAGGTTTATTAGGGGGTAGGTAGTGTAGGTAGGTAGTGTAAGTGTTAATAGATTAGTGTAGAGTGGAGTTAGTTTAGATTTAATGGTTTATTGGGGGTTATAGTGTAGTGTTTGTAGTTAGTGTCAAGATGGTCCTTGTGGACCGTCATGGCACTTATGTGGTTAATGTTGAGTTGTAACAGGCCCATAATGGTCTTAATATACCCTTATGGGACTGATGGGGTTAAATTGAGGCTTATGGGGGTCTGTACTGACCCCCATGAGTGACATGTTTAATTAAGGCCTTATGGGGGTCTGTATTGATCCCCATGAGTGACAGGGTTAATTAAGTGATTATGGGGGTCTGTATTGACCCCCATGAGTTATAGGGTTAATTAAGTGCTTATGGGTGTCTGTATTGACCACCATGAATTATAGGGTTAATTAAGTGCATATGGGGGTCTGTATTGACCCCCATGAGTGACAGGGTTAATGTTAGTTGCCTGGGGTTAATATTTTTTAGTGCAAGTCCTTTTTAGGACCTTTACAGTCCTTTAAGGACCAGCGAGACAGTAAATTGAAAAATTGAAATGCAGCGGGGTCACGATTGGTGCCGATCGGGGACCCCTGGTGCAAGGGGTTAATGTGGAGGGGCTGCAGGCATCCCGATAGAAACCCCTGCAGCATGGGGATGTGTATAGGGAGCAGGGGGAGCCTTACACTGCTGTCTCGGGCTGCTCCGAGGCAGCACGTAGAGGTTTTAGGATCCCTTGTGGGCACTTTTTGTGCCCGAATGGATTCTTCCGAGATGCGAGAATCGCTCGTAGATTTATGGCTGCGTGTGACTACGTAGCTCTCTCAAAGCCTATTCTTGGCCATTTTTTGTAGTCATATCGCAAAGCAGGCTGCGAGAGATTCGGTCCTCGCAAACAGCAAAATCTGCCTTTTGCGAGGACCGAGTGAACTATGAGGGAGATTTTAATGAGGCCCTTAGTGTATTTCCATGTTGGAAATGAAACAAATGCATTGGCACAAAGTGAGCATCGTCACACTACACTAACTGCATGGTTTCAATTAAATTCAACAGATTCACAGGCAAGATAATTCTTATATATTGAGATTCCATATCATTTTTTTTTCATTAGTGGATTATGGCGAACAAAAAAAAGCAGGGGAAATAAAATAATACCAATAATTTACACTGTCAGTCCAAGAGACCTTGAACGTTTCTGCTTACGGCCACCACTTTTAAATGTTCCTGGTGCACAAAGTTTTGAGCATGTCAAATGCCACGGCAGATGAGGGAACAATTTTCATTCATTTGTATCTTCTCAAATGCTCCAAATGCATTAGCTTTGTGGGACACATTTAAAAGTAATATGGCTGAAGACTTTATGCTACGATACAATGAGCCGATTGCACAATTAAAAGCATTAATGGAAATCCTAGAAGTATTTTTAACTCATGGATTAAGTTGTGCAAGTTTTAATCTGCCAGATTCAGGTCTTATAGACGACATCAACTTTGAAGACTATGACATTCAACTACAAACAGAAAGAACAGAAGAAACACTTGCAACTTTAAATACATTACAATTGCAAGCATTTAATTCCATAAAAAATGCCATAGATGACGACATGGTCAAAGAGCGTTATTTCTATCTTAATGGACCTGGCGGATGAGGAAATACTTATCTATATAATTTATTGATGAGGTTTGTACAAACACAAGGTCAAATAGCACTCACATTTGCAACCACTGGAATTGCTGCACTTTTGTTAGAAGGTGGAAGAACTTTACATCGTGGATTTAAACTGCCAGTGCCTATTTTAGAAACATCAGTGTCGGATATTCAGATTACATCATTACAAGCCAAAAAAAATTATGCACCACAAAAAAATTATCACAGTGCTGATTCTGTACTTGCTGATGACAAAGAAAGTTAGGCAAACTTTTTCACTGAATTCATAAACTCATTAACTTCTTCTGGAATGCCACCACATATTTTGCAGCTAAAGAAAGGTGCAATTGTTATGTTACTGCGAAATATGAACCCAAAAAAAGGCCTATGCAACGGGACAGGATTAATTGTTCAACAATTAAAGGACCATTTCATAGATTCTGAAATTCTAACTGGTACCCATAAAGGAGAGAGAGTTTTCATACCAAGGATAGATTTGGCACCAAGTGAAAGTAGCCTCCCTTTTATACTTCAAAGAAGACAATTTACCATCATCATGGCATTTGCCATAACTAGTGATGTCGCGAACATCAAATTTTTGGTTCGCGAATTGCGGACGCGAATTCCATCAAATGTTCGCGAACGGACGAACATCGGCGAACCGCCATAGACTTCAATGGGCAGGCGAATTTCAAAACCCACAGGGACTCTTTCTGGCCACAATAGTGATGGGAAAGTTGTTTCAAAGGGACTAACACCTGGATTGTGGCATGCCGGAGGGGGATCCATGGCAAAACTCACATGGAAAATTACATAGTTGATGCAGAGTCTGGTTTTAAGTCATAAAGGGCATAAATCACCTAATGTTCCTAAATTGTTTGGAATAACATGCTTTAAAACATCAGGTATGATGTTGTATCGATCAGGTGGTATAAGGGTTACACCCGCTTCACAGTAACAGACCAATCTCCCCGTTTAATGCACCGCAAACAACCGCAAACAGTCCCTTTGCACAGCTGCAAACTCCCCATTTGCACAAGGTTGGATACCAAGCTAGCCATGTCCCGTTCCTTGTCGTCACTGATGTCATTGAAGGTCTCTTCCTCCACCCAGCCACCAAGGGTCCCCGAAAGGTGACAACAAGCCCCCTGTGACGCCTGCTGTGTTTGGTCTTCCACCTCCTCAAAGCAACCTTCCTCCTCTGACTCCTCTTCTTCAGACTCCTCTCTCTGCGTTGCCTCTGTCTGCGTTATTATAAGGTGTGTACTGTTAAGTAGTACTATTCCTATCGGTTTAATCCCTGTTGCGTCCACTATTAGGGGACGTGTATATGGCATGGATTTTTGGAACAGGGAGATGGAAAAAGATGCTTGGTCGGACCTCCTACTTCTAATTTGGGGCACTGCACGTGCAATCTAAGGTGCCACCAGATAGGAGTGGTGTATTAAGTTGTACTACTCATTCCTATCAGTTTAATACCTGTTCCGTCACCTATCTTTCCTCCCAATAGCACATTCTAAATGTCATCAACCGGCCTGTGTGAATTTAGAGAACCACACTTTAAGGCCCTTAACCTGGGACAAGGTGGCTTGGATATCAGAATTGCCTCGGAGCCTTAAAAACTCGCCAAACCCCCTAATCAGACACTCACTATCATACTGGAAATGGGCCAAGAAACAAACACAGGTTTGTTCCCTGGATCCACCCAAATGACCCAATTCTTGACCACCCTCAGGCCCCGAAACACATGAGCACAACATCACAACACTGGTGGAGGTCAAGGAAACTAGATAGACTGGGAGACTGGTTAGTAAAGGGCCAGATGCTCACCTATGAGGAACTGAGGGACAAGCATAAGCTACCGCTGTCAGAACATTACAATTACTGTAGGCTGAGGCATTTTACACACTCCCTGACCCAGAAACAAGAGACACCGGTCTTAAATTGGTTCTCCAAAATTTGTAAAGATAAACCTCTCTCAAGGGGGATCATTGGGTCGCTTTACAAATATAAAACATTTGTTACTGGTTGAAGCGAAACTGGGGGAAGGACCGGAGTGGGGGAGCCCTGGAGACCCTTCAGAAGCAACCGGCGGCAAAATCATCCCAGGAAAGGAGAGGTCGCTCACTGAAGCCTGCCCTGGGGTAACCCAAGGGTGATTGCCCAGGTTACATATTGTGAATAATAGGCTAATACTGCTGGAGGGATGATAGCTAATAGGACTTTGGTGTTCCCTGCATATATACTCTTTACTATTGTCTGTTTTACCATGTTTTAGGTATCTCTTAAATTGCAATCACAGTAAAAAATAAGAAAAATTATTAACCTAAAAAGTAAAAATAAGAAGGAATAACCAGCTAACTTCCACAAAATGTCTTTATTGTAAATATGTATTTTTGCTCAACTGTTATGCAAGACTGTTCAAAAATGCTTTAATTTTCATTACATGCTGTACGCCTCCTGACAATAAAAGAATTTAAATGCAAAAATGAGGTATTGTTGCAGCGACCAGAAAAATTGATGTTAGTTTGTGGACCATTATTAGCTCAAGGCAGCTCATCTATCAGGCCTTTTTTAATCTAATGTATCGCCCACTGTAAGTCCCATCGGTATCCATCCCTCATCACATATATAGTTGTGAGCGTACGGGTCGTTGCTCACGCTTGCGGGCTCGCATAGCGAAGCGAGGGACGCAGTTCCCCGCAAATGTGGGTCCTCGCGAAGCAAGGGCCCGCATTTGCGGTGATGGAGCATCCCAACGTCCCCGCAAATGCGGATCCTCGCGAAGCGAGGGTCCGCATTTGCGGAGGTGGAGGCTCAACGTCGGCTGTGTTAACACACACATACACACACACGACTTTTTAACAGAATAAACCCAACCGCCCAGCCAACAAAAACCCAACAACGTCCCCGCAAATGCGGATCCTCGCGAAGCGAGGGTCCGCATTTGCGGTGGTGGGAGCATCCCAACATCGGCTGTGTTAACACACACATACACACACACACAACTTCATAACAAAAAAAAACTCAAAGTCGCCTCACACCCGCTTACACCCAGACACCCAGACGCAAGACTTAACAAAAAAACAGTAAAAACGGCCCTTCACACGCTCTTAACACACATACGCACGACTTAGAAACAAATACACTGCGTCGTACACGTAAAAGCTAACTGCGTATATCGGCAAAAAATACGGCAACATCGCAACAAAATGCGGCCGCATCGGAAAAAAATACGTCCAAGAAAGACCCATTCCAACCGCCGCGCATCAAAACATCACAAACACAAGAAATAAACACAACAAACACATAAAAAGCTTACTTACAGCACGGGGGGGGCATCCGGCACCTCCAAAAGTTCATTTACACGTCCATTTAAGTCCAAAACAAAGAGTTTAAACGGCCGAAAATCGGCTAAGCGAGAGAAAAAATGGCTGCCGAACAAAACGAAAACGAGGCTCCAGACGTAACTACACTGCACTTACTCGCAATAATGAAACAAATACTATGCGGAACGGATCACACTCATATTAAACACCATTTTAACCACTACTACGCACAAAATGGCGGATGGAACGCAAATTGTAAGCTGGAACGCAAATAGCGCATGTGCCGCAACGGAGAAGAACTGAAGAATGACGGGACATGCTGGAAAGGTGAGTAGAATATTTAGAATGTATGTAATGTTTATTTATTTTAATACTATTTTTTTTGTTTTGTTTTACCCCTAGGTTAGTGATCTGAAGGGACATCTTAAAGGTAAGTGGTCTTAATTATTTTATTTTAGCTTAGAATTAGGGTCTGTGTATGTATTTAGGATTTATTGTATATTAGATAGATAGGGGGATTTATTTGATATAGTTAGGAATTATTTTATATTAAATAGATTGTATGTTAGATAGATAGGGGGTATTTGATTTGTATTACATGTAATGTATTGTATGTAATGTATTGTATGTAATGTAATGTATTGTATGTATGTATTGTATTGTGTATCTCTGTCTTTCCTTTTCAGGTGTGTAATTTTATTTTTTTTCTATAATGGGGGGGTTGTAATGTATTTTTTTATTTTCTGTAATGTAGGTTTTTTTTATTTTCTGTACTGTATGTTTTTTTATTTTCTGTACTGTAGTTTATTTTTATTTTTCGTACGGTCGTTTTTTAATTTTTTGTAATTAGAGTGTTGGGGAGGTTTATTAGGGGGTAGGTAGTGTAGGTAGGTAGTGTAAGTGTTAATAGATTAGTGTAGAGTGGAGTTAGTTTAGATTTAATGGTTTATTGGGGGTTATAGTGTAGTGTTTGTAGTTAGTGTCAAGATGGTCCTTGTGGACCGTCATGGCACTTATGTGGTTAATGTTGAGTTGTAACAGGCCCATAATGGTCTTAATATACACTTATGGGACTGATGGGGTTAAATTGAGGCTTATGGGGGTCTGTACTGACCCCCATGAGTGACATGTTTAATTAAGGCCTTATGGGGGTCTGTATTGATCCCCATGAGTGACAGGGTTAATTAAGTGATTATGGGGGTCTGTATTGACCCCCATGAGTTATAGGGTTAATTAAGTGCTTATGGGTGTCTGTATTGACCACCATGAATTATAGGGTTAATTAAGTGCATATGGGGGTCTGTATTGACCCCCATGAGTGACAGGGTTAATTTTAGTTGCCTGGGGTTAATATTTTTTAGTGCAAGTCCTTTCAGGACCTTTACAGTCCTTTAAGGACCAGCGAGACAGTAAATTGAAAAATTGAAATGCAGCGGGGTCACGATTGGTGCCGATCGGGGACCCCTGGTGCAAGGGGTTAATGTGGAGGGGCTGCAGGCATCCCGATAGAAACCCCTGCAGCATGGGGATGTGTATAGGGAGCAGGGGGAGCCTTACACTGCTGTCTCGGGCTGCTCCGAGGCAGCACGTAGAGGTTTTAGGATCCCTTGTGGGCACTTTTTGTGCCCGAATGGATTCTTCCGAGATGCGAGAATCGCTCGTAGATTTATGGCTGCGTGTGACTACGTAGCTCTCTCAAAGCCTATTCTTGGCCATTTTTTGTAGTCATATCGCAAAGCAGGCTGCGAGAGATTCGGTCCTCGCAAACAGCAAAATCTGCCTTTTGCGAGGACCGAGTGAACTATGAGGGAGATTTTAATGAGGCCCTTAGTGTATTTCCATGTTGGAAATGAAACAAATGCATTGGCACAAAGTGAGCATCGTCACACTACACTAACTGCATGGTTTCAATTAAATTCAACAGATTCACAGGCAAGATAATTCTTATATATTGAGATTCCATATCATTTTGTTTTCATTAGTGGATTATGGCAAACAAAAAAAAGCAGGGGAAATAAAATAATACCAATAATTTACACTGTCAGTCCAAGAGACCTTGAACGTTTCTGCTTAAGGCCACCACTTTTAAATGTTCCTGGTGCACAAAGTTTTGAGCATGTCAAATGCCACGGCAGATGAGGGAACAATTTTCATTCATTTGTATCTTCTCAAATGCTCCAAATGCATTAGCTTTGTGGGACACATTTAAAAGTAATATGGCTGAAGACTTTATGCTACGATACAATGAGCCGATTGCACAATTAAAAGCATTAATGGAAATCCTAGAAGTATTTTTAACTCATGGATTAAGTTGTGCAAGTTTTAATCTGCCAGATTCAGGTCTTATAGACGACATCAACTTTGAAGACTATGACATTCAACTACAAACAGAAAGAACAGAAGAAACACTTGCAACTTTAAATACATTACAATTGCAAGCATTTAATTCCATAAAAAATGCCATAGATGACGACATGGTCAAAGAGCGTTATTTCTATCTTAATGGACCTGGCGGATGAGGAAATACTTATCTATATAATTTATTGATGAGGTTTGTACAAACATAAGGTCAAATAGCACTCACATTTGCAACCACTGGAATTGCTGCACTTTTGTTAGAAGGTGGAAGAACTGTACATCGTGGATTTAAACTGCCAGTGCCTATTTTAGAAACATCAGTGTCGGATATTCAGATTACATCATTACAAGCCAAAAAAAATTATGCACCACAAAAAAATTATCACAGTGCTGATTCTGTACTTGCTGATGACAAAGAAAGTTAGGCAAACTTTTTCACTGAATTCATAAACTCATTAACTCCTTCTGGAATGCCACCACATATTTTGCAGCTAAAGAAAGGTGCAATTGTTATGTTACTGCGAAATATGAACCCCAAAAAAGGCCTATGCAACGGGACAGGATTAATTGTTCAACAATTAAAGGACCATTTCATAGATTCTGAAATTCTAACTGGTACCCATAAAGGAGAGAGAGTTTTCATAACAAGGATAGATTTGGCACCAAGTGAAAGTAGCCTCCCTTTTATACTTCAAAGAAGACAATTTACCATCATCATGGCATTTGCCATAACTAGTGATGTCGCGAACATCAAATTTTTGGTTCGCGAATTGCGGACGCGAATTCCATCAAATGTTCGCGAAAGGACGAACATCGGCGAACCGCCATAGACTTCAATGGGCAGGCGAATTTCAAAACCCACAGGGACTCTTTCTGGCCACAATAGTGATGGGAAAGTTGTTTCAAAGGGACTAACACCTGGATTGTGGCATGCCGGAGGGGGATCCATGGCAAAACTCACATGGAAAATTACATAGTTGATGCAGAGTCTGGTTTTAAGTCATAAAGAGCATAAATCACCTAATGTTCCTAAATTGTTTGGAATAACATGCTTTAAAACATCAGGTATGATGTTGTATCGATCAGGTGGTATAAGGGTTACACCCGCTTCACAGTAACAGACCAAACTCCCCGTTTAATGCACCGCAAACAACCGCAAACAGTCCCTTTGCACAGCTGCAAACTCCCCATTTGCACAAGGTTGGATACCAAGCTAGCCATGTCCCGTTCCTTGTCGTCACTGATGTCATTGAAGGTCTCTTCCTCCACCCAGCCACCAAGGGTCCCCGAAAGGTGACAACAAGCCCCCTGTGACGCCTGCTGTGTTTGGTCTTCCACCTCCTCAAAGCAACCTTCCTCCTCTGACTCCTCTTCTTCAGACTCCTCTCTCTGCGTTGCCTCTGTCTGCGTTATTATAAGGTGTGTACTGTTAAGTAGTACTATTCCTATCGGTTTAATCCCTGTTGCGTCCACTATTAGGGGACGTGTATATGGCATGGATTTTTGGAACAGGGAGATGGAAAAAGATGCTTGGTCGGACCTCCTACTTCTAATTTGGGGCACTGCACGTGCAATCTAAGGTGCCACCAGATAGGAGTGGTGTATTAAGTTGTACTACTCATTCCTATCAGTTTAATACCTGTTCCGTCACCTATCTTTCCTCCCAATAGCACATTCTAAATGTCATCAACCGGCCTGTGTGAATTTAGAGAACCACACTTTAAGGCCCTTAACCTGGGACAAGGTGGCTTGGCTATCAGAATTGCCTCAGAGCCTTAAAAACTCACCAAACCCCCTAATCAGACACTCACTATCATACTGGAAATGGGCCAAGAAACAAACACAGGTTTGTTCCCTGGATCCACCCAAATGACCCAATTCTTGACCACCCTCAGGCCCCAAAACACATGAGCACAACATCACAACACTGGTGGAGGTCAAGGAAACTAGATAGACTGGGAGACTGGTTAGTAAAGGGCCAGATGCTCACCTATGAGGAACTGAGGGACAAGCATAAGCTACCGCTGTCAGAACATTACAATTACTGTAGGCTGAGGCATTTTACACACTCCCTGACCCAGAAACAAGAGACACCGGTCTTAAATTGGTTCTCCAAAATTTGTAAAGATAAACCTCTCTCAAGGGGGATCATTGGGTCGCTTTACAAATATAAAACATTTGTTACTGGTTGAAGCGAAACTGGGGGAAGGACCGGAGTGGGGGAGCCCTGGAGACCCTTCAGAAGCAACCGGCGGCAAAATCATCCCAGGAAAGGAGAGGTCGCTCACTGAAGCCTGCCCTGGGGTAACCCAAGGGTGATTGCCCAAGTTACATATTGTGAATAATAGGCTAATACTGCTGGAGGGATGATAGCTAATAGGACTTTGGTGTTCCCTGCATATATACTCTTTACTATTGTCTGTTTTACCATGTTTTAGGTATCTCTTAAATTGCAATCACAGTAAAAAATAAGAAAAATTATTAACCTAAAAAGTAAAAATAAGAAGGAATAACCAGCTAACTTCCACAAAATGTCTTTATTGTAAATATGTATTTTTGCTCAACTGTTATGCAAGACTGTTCAAAAATGCTTTAATTTTCATTACATGCTGTACGCCTCCTGACAATAAAAGAATTTAAATGCAAAAATGAGGTATTGTTGCAGCGACCAGAAAAATTGATGTTAGTTTGTGGACCATTATTAGCTCAAGGCAGCTCATCTATCAGGCCTTTTTTAATCTAATGTATCGCCCACTGTAAGTCCCATCGGTATCCATCCCTCATCACATATATAGTTGTGAGCGTACGGGTCGTTGCTCACGCTTGCGGGCTCGCATAGCGAAGCGAGGGACGCAGTTCCCCGCAAATGTGGGTCCTCGCGAAGCGAGGGTCCGCATTTGCGGAGGTGGAGGCTCAACGTCGGCTGTGTTACCACACATACACACACACAACTTTTTAACAGAATAAACCCAACCGCCCAGCCAACAAAAACCCAACAACGTCCCCGCAAATGCGGATCCTCGCGAAGCGAGGGTCCGCATTTGCGGTGGTGGGAGCATCCCAACATCGGCTGTGTTAACACACACATACACACACACACAACTTCATAACAAAAAAAAACTCAAAGTCGCCTCACACCCGCTTACACCCAGACACACAGACGCAAGACTTAACAAAAAAACAGTAAAAAAGGCCCTTCACACGCTCTTAACACACATACGCACGACTTAGAAACAAATACACTGCGTCGTACACGTAAAAGCTAACTGCGTATATCGCCAAAAAATACGGCAACATCGCAACAAAATGCGGCCGCATCGGAAAAAAATACGTCCACGAAAGACCCATTCCAACCGCCGCGCATCAAAACATCACAAACACAAGAAATAAACACAACAAACACATAAAAAGCTTACTTACAGCACGGGGGGGGGCATCCGGCACCTCCAAAAGTTCATTTACACGTCCATTTAAGTCCAAAACAAAGAGTTTAAACGGCCGAAAATCGGCTAAGCGAGAGAAAAAATGGCTGCCGAACAAAACGAAAACGAGTCTCCAGACGTAACTACACTACACTTACTCGCAATAATGAAACAAATACTATGCGGAACGGATCACACTCATATTAAACACCATTTTAACCACTACTACGCACAAAATGGCGGATGGAACGCAAATTGTAAGCTGGAACGCAAATAGCGCATGCGTATTGCGTTCTAACGGTCTAACTTTCCAGAATGTTCTACAAGTTTATAAATACTGCCTATTTGACAGAGAAAAATACATTTCTCCTCAGGTGATGAACAGAGTGACTTCAGACATAACTGCTGCTAAAACTTGAGAAGATAATTCTTTCCTAATTTACTACTTTACATTGTGCAAATTACAACTGAGAGGTAAGCTATAATATATTACATTTTATTATCAAGACAGGACATAAAAAAAAAAAAAAAATAAGAAAAAGAGGTTTATGTATACTGACATGTGACACGCACATATATGCGTATAATGTATACTGACATGTGACACGAACATTTATGCGTATAATGTATAGTGACATGTGACACGCACATTTATGTGTATAATGTATAGTGACATGTGACACGCACATTTATGTGTATTGCCCCTGCAACAAAATTATCTTAAAACAAACTAATTAAACAACTACATTTAAATTACATTAGAAAAAAATAAGTTGGGACTATTAAAATATGAGTCATGTATACTGATATGTGACACGCACATATATGTGTATCATCTATAGTCACATGTCACACACACATTTATGTATGTTGGCCAAAAATAAAAATAAGGTTAATTTAACAATTAAAATATGATTCATGTATAGTGATATGTCACACGCACACAAAAAAATTACTTTCAACTATGGAAATGTGCTTCATGTATGTGACATATGTGTGTAGCCCCCACCAAAAAAATAATGTTAATTGAAAATAATTACAGAAGTGTATTTAAATGAAATTAATTTACTGCAATTCAATAGATCACCTAAAGCTCAATCTTTCTACTTTTTTTAATATTCAAACAGACTCTGCATCAACAGCGTCACTCAACAATTTGCACCGTGCATTGTGAAGCACAATCCCTTTTAAAAAACACCAACAAAGAAGAAGAGGTAAGATACAAAAATACTTTAAATGCTGAAAAGGCCATGCTTTGCTAAATACAAATAAAAAATTCTATAATTCACTATTTCACTTTATTTTTCAAACAGACACTACAAGAAGACCGGCGGATTACGATTGGCAGGAGGGGACCCTCTGTCATTCCACACTTCAATCAAGGTAAAGTATTAAGTATAAAAAAGAACCGAACCATGAGCCTCATTCAATTGTGAGTTGGCCAATTGAATAGGGCTCTATATAAGCACATAACAGATTTTTTAGACAGACATTTTTAGTTACTGAACTTCGATACTAAATCAAGGTCTTCACTAACTCAAAACTTCTGTCAAAAAATATTTTATGTGCTTATATAGAGCCCTATTCAATTGGTCAAAACGCAATTGATTCAGGACCTAAATATGTTTAATGGCCGAGGGCCTCATTCAAATGTGATTTGCCCATTTCAATAGGGCTCTATATAAGCACAGAGCATATTTTTGAACAGAAGTTTTTAGTTAAAAACTTCTGTAAAAAAAGATGCTCTGTGCTCATATTGAGCCAAATTCCATTGCGAAAAACCAAATTCAATGAGGCCCTCACAATATAACAAATCCAGCAACCAAAGGCCCTCATTCAATTGATATTTTGGACAATTCAATAGGGCTCGAAATAAGCACATTTAGAACCCTATTGAATTGTCCAAACTGCAATTGAATGAGGGCCAAAGTATCCAACATATGGTACACACAAACTGGTACACACAAAACAGGATTGTAACAAACACATAGCAAACTAAATTCATATTCTTTTTGTTTAACAACCTTTAACCATTAGAAAAAACACTACATAAGTATAACAAAAGTGGTTCCCATCAAACAGGATTGTACGAAAACTCACACAAACACATAGCAAACTACATTTAAATTCTTATTTAACGTTTAACAACCTATAAGTCTTAGAAAGAAGCCTAAATAAGCATACAAACATTGGTGCGCACCAAACAGGATTGTATGAAAACTCACACAAACACATAGCAAAATACATTTAGATTCTTATTTTATGTTTAACAACCTATTAGCATTACAAAACAACATTAATAAGCATACCAACAGTGGTGCGCACCAAACAGGATTGTATAAAACTCACACAAACACATAGCAAACTACATTTAGATTCTTATTTAATGTTTAACAACCTATAAGCCTTAGAAAGAAGCCTAAATAAGCATACCAACAGTGGTGCGCACCAAAGAGGATTGTATGAAAACTCACACAAACACATAGCAAACTACATTTAGATTCTTATTTTATGTTTAACAACCTATTAGCATTACAAAACAACATTAATAAGCATACCAACAGTGGTGTGCACCAAACAGGATTGTATGAAAACTCACACAAACACATAGCAAACTACATTTACATTCTTATTTTATGTTTAACAACCTATAAGCATTACAAAACAACATTAATAAGCATACCAACAGTGGTGCGCACCAAACAGGATTGTATGAAAACTCACACAAACACATAGCAAACTAAATTTAGATTCATATTTAATGTTTAACAACCTATAAGGCTTAGAAAGAAGCCTAAATAAGCATACCAACAGTGGTGCGCACTAAACAGGATTGTATGAAAACTCACACAAACACATAGCAAACTACATTTAGATTCTTATTTAATGTTTAACAACCTATAAGCCTTAGAAAGAAGCCTAAATAAGCATACCAACAGTGGTGCGCACCAAAGAGGATTGTATGAAAACTCACACAAACACATAGCAAACTACATTTACATTCTTATTTTATGTTTAACAACCTATAAGCATTACAAAACAACATTAATAAGCATACCAACAGTGGTGCGCACCAAACAGGATTGTACGAAAACTCACACAAACACATAGCAAACTACATTTAAATTCTTATTTAATGTTTAACAACCTATGAGCCTTAGAAAGAAGCCTAAATAAGCATACCAACAGTGGTGCGCACCAAACAGGATTGTACGAAAACTCACACAAACACATAGCAAACTACATTTATATTCTTATTTTATGTTTAACAATCTATAAGCCTTAGAAAAAGGCCTAAATAAGCATACCAAAAGTGGTGGGCACCAAACGGGATTGTAGAAAAACACAGAAATAATGTCATTTTTTAGTTAATACAAATACATTCAAATAAAATTACATTTTCATTTTTATTTTATAACAGATACTGCGTCAAGAACATCGGACCAGGAGTTTCAACTGAGGACCAGACCAGCGGACGAGGACTTTCAACAGAGGACTACACCATCGGACGAGGACTTCAAACAGAGGACTACACCATCGGACGAGGACTTTCAACAGAGGACCAGACGATTGGACGAGGACTTTCAACACAGGACCAGACCATCAGACGAAGGCTTCCAACACAGGACCAACAAAGATTCTGCTTCAAATCAAACTTCAACCAAGGTACAGTATAACAAGTAAAAAAAGAGAAAAATTAATTAATATTCTTCTTTAATGTTTAACCACCTATAAGCCTTAGAAAAAAGCCTACAGAAGCATACCAAATAATGGCATTTTTTCATTAATACAAAGACATTCAAATAACATAACATTTTCATTTTTATTTTATAACAGATACTGCGTCAAGAACATCGGAACAGGAGTTGGAACTGAGGACCACACCAGAGGACGAGGACTTTCAACAGAGGACTACACCATCGGACGAGGACTTTCAACACAGGACCAGACCATCGGACGAAGGCTTTCAACACAGGACCAACAAAGATTCTGCTTCAAATCAAACTTCAACCAAGGTACAGTATAACAAGTAAAAAAAGAGAAAAATTAATTAATATTCTTCCTTAATGTTTAACCACCTATAAGCCTTAGAAAAAAGCCTACAGAAGCATACCAAATAATGGCATTTTTTCATTAATACAAAGACATTCAAATAACATAACATTTTCATTTTTATTTTATAACAGATACTGCGTCAAGAACATCGGAACAGGAGTTGGAACTGAGGACCACACCAGAGGACGAGGACTTTCAACAGAGGACTACACCATCGGACGAGGACTTTCAACACAGGACCAGACCATCGGACGAAGGCTTTCAACACAGGACCAACAAAGAATTTTGCTTGAAATCAAACTTCAACCAAGGTACAGTATAAAAAGTCAAAAAAGAGAAAAAAAAAATAAAGATCTTAGCTTTGCATAGATGTCAACAGAAAATCAAATTTAAAATAAACCACCGGTAACTATAACTGTTGAGAAAATATAACTAACACATTTTTCATCTATCTCTTATTTGTCTTTTAGGGCCAATAATCTTTAACAGTAAATACAAACTTCAATGTAAACTTAAAAAATAAATTGGCATAGTCCAAAAAAGTCTAAAAACACAGAATCTATACAATTTGTCATTGTAACATTCCAGTCCTAAACCCTAATTTAATTGCCATTTGACAAATTGAATAGTGCTGTAAATAAGGACATAACATATTTTTGAAAATACCTTTTTAGTTACTGAAACACTTGCTTTTGGATACATGTTTAATAAATAAAAACTTCTTTAAATAATTATCTGATGGCCTTATTTAGACTTTTATTCAATTGACCGCATTGAAATTGATTAAGTATAAAATGTTAACACACTATTGATAACTATTTGTCATGAAAAACAACTTAACATCTCAAAATAAACTAATGGTACATTATTTTATTTTTACAGATTAACATGGCTGATAACGAGAGTAAACAAGAAAAGAAAAGACGCCAAGCTAGAGAACGACGACAGAGAGCAGACAGCCAGCAGACACCGGAGAAGAAGGAAATTCGACGAGAAAAAGAACGCAAAAGAATTGCAAGCAAAAGACTGTCACTTGCAGAAATTAAAGATATGTCAAAAAAAACAACAAAGAAAATAAAGCATTTACAACCTGTTGCTCAAACATCAGATGACATTTTACCAGAAAAAATACAAGAGATACCAAAAAAATCAACAAAGAAAACAGAGCATTTAGAACCGTTTCATGAAACATTACATGACATTTTACCTCAAACAATACAACATATACCAAGAAAAGCAACGAAAAAAACAAAACATTTAGAACCTGTTGTTGAAACATTATATGACATTTCACCTGATGAATATGAAAGTCAAAATCCTATATGCTTTGCAAATTGTCCTCTACTCAACTCTTTAGCAGTAGAGGTTCATAGTTGTGGGGACATGACTACTCAATGTCAGTTTTGTGAGGCTTATTATTTTAAACAGGAGAGACCCAGAGATGGACAATTTATTAGTTGTTGTCAAAAAGGCAAGATCAAACTTCCAGAAAGGAAAGAATTTCCAATTTATTTACAAAATATTATGACTGAACCTACTTTTCCAAACTACAAAAATTTTAAGACAAACATAAGATCCTACAATAGTGCCATATCCTTTGCATCCATGGGGGCAACATTAGCTGCTAATGTACCAGGACATGGTCCTTACTGTTTTAAAGTCCAAGGACAAATTTATCATCGCACTTCCCATTTACATCCAGAGGAAGGAAATAAAAGAAAATTCGCTCAACTATATGTCCTAGATACAATGGAAGCTGTTGACCAACGTATGCAGATGGAAGAAAATAAAAAATGCTTACCCAGTGTTTTCATAGAGCTAAATAACATTATGGACAACAATCCATACAGTAAAGCTTATAAAAAATTGGCAGAAGTAGAAAATGAACAACTACTTCATGCACAAACACATCAATTACCAATGCCGAAGGTTAATATGGTGCTTAAAAGAGACAGACATACTGATAAACGTCGTTATAACTTGCCAACATCAAATGAGGTTGCAATGGTGTTTCAGAATGATGAAGGAGAACCACCATTTCAAAGAGACATTCGAATATATCCTAGAAATGAGGACCAACCGTTTATTAATATGAGTATCTTAAGTCCAAATTTAGATCCAATGACATATCCCATCTTTTTCCCACACGGAGAAGCAGGTTGGCAACCAAAATTAACTCTTCCCAGTTACCCAAATGCTAAAGCCAGAATCCGAAATAATGTTTCTATGCTTGAATTTAAAGTAGCTCAAATTGCCATTCGCAATGTATTTAATCCAATTTTATGTGGTGGGAAACTAACACAACAATGGATTATTGATTCATATTTGCAAGTTGAGGCAAATAATTTAAACTTTATCAAATATCAACAAGATAAACTCTGTGTAGAACAATATTCTGGATTAATGGACTATGTTGCTGACGTGGCTACAAGCAGAGACATGACAGCTGGCAAAGCCATCATTTTACCATCTTCCTTTCAAGGATCTCCTCGGAATATGAGAGAAAGATACAATGATGCTATGGCTATTGTCACTAAATTTGGCAAACCCGATTTATTTGTGACATTTACATGTAATCCACAATGGCCAGAAATCACACAAAATCTACTTCTTGGACAAAGTGCTTCTGATCGACCAGATTTAGTAGCCAGAGTTTTTAAGATTAAATTAAATGAATTAATACGTGACTTCACTATAAATCAGTTATTTGGCAAATGTCTTGCTTATGTATATACCATTGAATTTCAAAAAAGAGGCCTTCCACATGCACATCTTCTAATAATACTTCAAGAAAAAGATAAATTAGATACTTCAGACAAAGTGGATGCAGTCATTGTTGCTGAACTACCAGATCCAGAACTATATGGTAGACTATATGAGATTGTTACTCATCGCATGATTCATGGACCCTGTGGTGACCTTAATCCACAATTACCATGTATGGAAAATAATAAATGTTCCAAAGAATTTCCAAAAGATTATAGAGACAAAACCTATGCCAATTGTGATGGATATCCACTTTATAAAAGAAGAGAAGGAGATAGTGCCATTATTCGTGGAGAAAAAGTGGACAATAGATATGTAGTACCCTACAATCCACATTTACTCATGAAGTACAACGCCCACATCAACGTAGAAGCCTGCACTTCCATCAAATCCATTAAATATGTCTACAATTATATTTACAAAGGTTACGATGCAGCTACTGTAGTCGTCAAAAGTGCAGACAACCCTGAAAGTAGTGAGTTAGTACATGATGAACTTGCATCTCATGTAGATGCTCGCTATGTCAGTGCGCCAGAAGCTATGTGGTGGCTTTTAAAATTTGAAATGCATGATAGATCACATGCAGTATATAGGTTAGCAGTACATTTGCCACAACGACATTTAGTCTATTTCCATGCTGGAAATGAAATGAATGCATTGGCCCAAAGTGAAGATCGTCACACTACACTAACTGCATGGTTTGCATTAAATTCCACTGATGCTGAAGCAACACAATACTTATATATTGAAATTCCATATCACTATGTTTTTGTGAATGGATTATGGAGACCAAGAAAAACCAGAGGCAATAAAATTATTCCAAGAATTTACACAGTCAGTCCAAGAGATGTTGAACGTTTTTGCTTACGGATATTACTTTTAAATGTTCCTGGAGCACAAAGTTTTGAACACTTAGGAACTGTTAATGACATTGTATATGAATCCTTCCATTTAGCTGCAAGACATAGAAACTTACTCGCTGATGATACAGAGTGGGAAAGATGTTTAGAAGAAGCAGCACAATGTCAAATGCCACGACAGATGAGAGAACAATTTGCTTTTATTTGTATCTTCTCAAATGCTCCAAATGCATTAGCTTTGTGGGAGACTTTTAAAAGTAATATGGCTGAAGACTTTATGCGGCGATACAATGAACCCATTGCACACTTAAAAGCGTTAATGGAAATCCTAGAAGTCTTTTTAACTCATGGATTAAGTTGTGCAAGTTTTAATTTGCCTGATCCAGGTCTTATAGATGACATTAACTTTGAAGACTATGACATTCAACTACAAGCAGAAAGAACAGAAGAAAGACATGCAACTTTAAATACACTACAATTGCAAGCATTTCATGCCATTAAAAATGCTATAGATGATGACATGGTGACAGAGCGTTATTTCTATCTTGATGGACCTGGCGGATCAGGAAAAACATATTTGTACAATGTATTAATGAGTTCAGTACGAGCACAAGGAAAAATAGCAATGACGTTTGCCACTACTGGAATTGCTGCACTTTTATTAGAAGGTGGAAGAACTGTTCATAGTGGATTTAAACTGCCAGTGCCTATTTTAGAAAATTCTGTGTCAGATATTCGCATGACATCCTTACAAGCAAAGAAATTGAAGAAATGTAAATGAATTATAATAGATGAGGCCACAATGATGTCATGCTATGCCCTCCAATGTATTGACCGTTTGCTTCGTGAAGTCATGGATAATATTTTTCCATTTGGTGGAAAGGTAATGTTGTTGGGTGGCGATTTTAGACAAACATTACCTGTCGTTGTACATGGAAATCGAACTGACATTATCGAAACATGTATAAAGTCAAGTACAGTATGGAAACATTTTACCCATCTTCAACTGCAACAAAATATGAGATCAGAAGGCCAAACTGATTTCAATGATTGGCTTATTAAAATTGGAGAAGGCAGAAGAGAAAAAATACTACATTTACCTGACGACACTGTAGAGATCCCACCTCATATGATCTGTCAACAAGATATTATATCGGCTATATTTGAAGGGAGCATAAATAACGAAGAATATTCCGAGCTTGCCAACCAAGTCATACTGACGTGTAAAAATAAAGATGCATTAATCCTCAATAATGAAATCTTAAAAAAAATTAATGCACCACAAAGAAATTATCACAGTGAAATTTCGGATGTGGAAATTATTAAAGTAATAAAATTCTGGTAAAACAAATAAAGCACCGGGGCCCGACGGTTTTGACCACTTGTTCTACAAGATTTTTCAGTCGGAACACCGGTTCTGCATAGCTTATTCAATGAAATTAAACAATCAGGGCATATCCCGCTAGAAATGACTGAGACTAAAATAATTAATATTCTAAAAGAAGGGAAGAATCCGGAAGAATGTAGCAACTACAGACCAATATCCTTAATAAATATAGACGTGAAACTGTACTCTAAAATCTTGGCAAACAGATTAAAAAATATTATGGTTAATCTGATTCACCCTGACCAATCCGGGTTTATTCCCGGACGCCAGTCATCAGACAATTCCAGAAGACTTCTGAACTTGTTATCATATATTAGGGAAAAAGACATATCGGTCATGTTTTTATCACTAGATGCTGAGAAAGCTTTTGATAGAGTTAATTGGGAATTTCTACAGTGTGTATTGCTGAGATTTGGTTTGGGGGACTTCGCTTCTAGGTCTGTTAAAGCCCTCTACAGCAACTCCTTCTCCCGAGTTGTTAATCCGGAATTTGAATCAAAACAATTTAGTATCAGGAATGGTACCCGTCAGGGATGCCCTCTGTCCCCACTCTTATTTGTATTATTCATGGAACCACTAGCAATATACATACGACAATGTAAGGACATTAAAGGCATTTGTATAGGTAAAGATGAGTTTAAATATATGGCTTACGCAGATGATATCATAATTACTGTAACAAATCCGTTACATGCCTGCTATAAACTTCAAGAAATAATTGAGGAGTTCGGGAGGCTATCCTATTTTAAAATAAACCACTCAAAATCAGACACATTAACAAAAGGGATAACAAACGAAACTACAAAGAAACTGAGGGAAGTCTTCTGTTTTAACTGGGACTCTAAATATATAATCCATTTAGGTATAAGATTTTCTATTAGAGTGGATAATATTCTTAAAGACAACATTAATGAGGTGATGAAGCGAATTAGACCCACACTAATGGTATGGACCCATTATAATCTTTCTTGGTCAGCCAGAATAGCTTCAATCAATATGAATATTCTCCCCAAAATTACATATTATATGCGATCCATACCTGATATTTTAGCTAATAGCTATTTGAAGTGTATTCAGGACCAATTAGATACATTTTTATATTTATCAAAAAAAACTAGGATCCAGAAAAGTATAACATACAAAAAATGTATTAAAGGGGGTTTAAACGCACCAAGTATAAAAGACATTCACCATAAGATAATCATGGCCCAACTCATTTGTTGGAATATCTCCAATGATAAGCCTAGATGGCTAATCTTGGAAGAAGCACTGATGGAGGATCTCCCTATTCGACTATTGCTTTGGCTCCCTGCTTATACCAAAACTATGACTAGTAATCTCCCCAAAAATCTTCGCGCCATGGTAAAACTGTGGTATAAAGTTAGACAAAAGATGCAAATATTTAATACCCCATCAATTGCGGCTCCCCTTGAAATCCTAAAACCTAAGGCACAATGCCCCGTAATAAAGCTATTACTTGATCAGGGCCTTAGTAATATTTCCCATCTATATCACAATGGCAACCTCCTAACTTTACAAGCTTTACAGTTAAATCCGGAGTTAAAAAAACTAAATTGGCTAAATTATGTTAGTCTAAAGCAGAATCTGTTGGCAAGTGGGTTTATACTATCCGGGGTGAATACCCCGACTAAATTAGAAGAACTTATTTTAAAGGGAAAAATGTCACATATCATATCAAAATGTGGGAGTATTATAGATGACCTCACTCCTTTTACTAAAAGCTTAGGGACTATAGGCTGGGATTTAGGGGTCAATCTGGAAGACATTAACTGGCGAGATACCCTTAAAACCACAAAAAAATCCTCTGTTAACGCATCGTATACAGACCTGTTTTTTAAAATTATTCATAGATGGCACCTAACACCAGTTAAAATGGGGAAAATTAATCCAGAGGCTGGAAATTATGTGGCTCAAGAGGTACTGACTATCATATTTGGTGGGACTGTATTAAACTACAGAAGTGGTGGATAGATGTCTCCAAACTAATATCTAAATTACTGGATAAACAAATTTTATTGTCCCCCCCAAGTAGCAATACTGCACATGAACATTGAGAAAATATCCTCTACTGATAGATATCTGATATGCCACATTTTATTGGTGGCCAAATATCTTTTAGTAAAATACTGGAAGCAACCAACGACTCCTACAATTCACGAACTACGTAATCTCGTCCATATAAATAGAGAATTAATGCAGAATCGTTACGACATTTTCTCGGCAGGCTACGCCAGTAATTTTAGTTGGTCAAAATGGGATGATTATATGGAGTATGTATAATGTTTTTTAGTTTCCCATCCGAAGGTTAAGATGTTTCTTTTTGAGTAATATTGTTTCCTTTTATATATATTTTTTTTTTTTTTCTGATTACTTATTTTTGTCTCCTTTATAGATATGCACGGAGTGCTTAGAGTTTGAATAGCTAGGTAATGTTCAAACACTGAAATCTAAATAATAGATTTTATTTTTGGTGCTCGAGTTATCCATTACGGCACACTTGTTCTTGTTTATGTATGCTCTGTAAGTCTTTATTTGTTTTTTGTATGTTGTTTTGAAACACAATAAAAAAAATAAAAAAAAAAGAAATTATCACAGTGCTGATTCTGTACTTGCTGATGACAATGAAAGTCAGGCTAACTTTTCGACTGAATTCATAAACTCTTTAACTCCTTCTGGAATGCCACCACATATTTTGCAGCTAAAGAAAGGTGCAATTATCATGTTACTGCGAAATATGAACCCCAAAAAAGGCCTATGCAATGGCACAAGATTAATTGTTCAACAATTAAAGGACCATTTTATAGATGCTGAAATTTTAACTGGGACCCATAAAGGAGAGAGAGTTTTCATACCAAGAATAGATTTAGCACCAAGTGAAAGTAGTCTCCCTTTTATACTTCAAAGAAGACAATTTCCCATTATTATGGCATTTGCCATGACCATTAATAAATCACAAGGTCAAACTTTCAAATCTGTGGGTATTTTCTTAGAAGAACCAGTTTTTGCACATGGTCAATTGTACGTTGCGTTGTCACGGTGCAAAAATCCACAGGCTATTAAAGTTTACATTGAAAACAATGAAAGTCAAGGTGATTTATTAGAAGATGGACGTATTTTTACTAAAAACATTGTCTACTATGAAGTACTATAACTTTGAGGGATACAAATTAAAGATGCCAAGATTTTTTAAAAGCATTGCAAAATACATAACAATTGGTTGTTTAATTCAGTCATAATTAATGGAAGTCATGTTTATGAATGATTCGCCTCACAAAATACTTGCCTTGCATTGTTAGTAAAAATTATGTTAAAATGTTAAGTCACTATGTTAATGTTTCTAATGTTACAAGTTTAAAAAATATATTTTCAAGTTATTTCATTCAACAGATTACAAAGTTATCTTAAGATTACTACCTACATTAATGTTTATCGCCAGTTTATGTGCTCAGTAATAAATTACTTTAATTACGTACGTTTTAAGAAGAGTTTTACTGTATGCCTTCCTCTACATTCAATGTATATTCAAGTTAAAAATTATTGTGATAGAAATTTAAATTAATCAGTATTAAAATTCAATGTCAATTGTTTTTACATTCAAATGTTAATACTTTTAATAAAAAATTAGGTTACAAAATGTATTCACTATGTTCCTGTTTATAATGTTCAAAATTATACCAATGTTTTGTCAACTTCTAAATTTACATAAAAAGTTCAAGTTTAAAAATATATACTTTGAAGGTTATTGCTTACATATATTTTAAACCTCATGTTAAAATTCGCGACGTTTAAAGAAGGCTTTTTACTTTTTGCTTTCCTATTAATTCAATGTATATTAAAGTTAACAATTCTTCAGATACTAATTACATTTTAAAAAACCATTACATCAACATTTTACAAAAATACACGTTCATATTAAAATACTTACAAGTGTCAAAAATATATGTTAATAACTAAACAACTTGACAAACATATACATCACATTGCCGTCATTTTTTGACGGGCAAGTCGCTAGTTCATCTTAATAAAGGTGAGGTAATCTAGACTTTTTTGACCTAGGCGACTTCTCTTATCAGTGACAAAACCTCCTGCTGCACTGAAGGTCCTTTCTGACAAGACTATTAAACAGGGGCAGGACAGAAGTTCTATGGCAAATTGGGATAGCTCAGGCCACAGGGCAAGGGTGCACACCCAGTAGTCAAGGGGTTAATCGCTCCTCATAGTGTCGATATCTGTAGTTATGTTGAGGTAGTCTGCTACCTGATGGTCGACTCGTTCTCTGAGGGTGGACCCCGAGGGGTTGTGGCGATGCATAGAACTTAAAAAGCTCTGCATGTCCTCCATCAACAACACGTCTGTAAAGCGTCCTCTCCTTGCCGGCGTGGTCGTGGGAGGAGGAGGATTATGTTCACCTCTTCCGCTGTTAGATTGCCTTTGTGCTGTGACATCACCCTTAAATGCTGTGTAAAGCATACTTTTTAATTTATTTTGGTAGTGCTGCATCCTTTCCGACTTGTGGTAATTCGGTAACATTTCAGGCACTTTCTGCTTATACCGGGGGTCTAAGCAAGGTCCAGCAAGCGATGCTGATAAGGCTATTTCTGGCGGTGATGGTGACCACAACTCTTCCTCTTCAAGCTCATCTATGGCCTGATCCAGCACTCTTCGCAAGGCACGCTCCAGGAAGAAAACGGTATGATGTCGCTGATGGTGCTTCGGTGCAACTGACAATGTTTGTCACCTCCTCAAAACGACGCATAAGCCTACAGACATTGCGCATGAGTGTCCAGTAACGTGGCAAAAAAATCCCCAGCTCCGCAAAGGCTGTCCTAGCATCCCAGTCATACAAATACTCGTTAACGGCCTTTTCTTGTTGGAGCAGGCGGTCGAACATTAGGAGTGTTGAATTCCGAACATGTCGGGCTGTCTAAAATCAAGCGCCTCGCTGGCATGTTGTTTCGCCGCTGGATATCTGTAAAGTGCGCCATGGCCATGTAGGAACGCCTGAAATGGGCACACACCTTCCTGGCTTGCTTCAGGACGTCCTGTAAGCCTGGGTGCTTATGCACAAAGCGTTGTACAGTCACATTACACACATGTGCCATGCACAGCACATGTGTCAACTTGCCCAAATTCAATGCCGCCATCAAATTTCTTCAGTTGTCACAAAACACTTTGCCGATCTCCAGTTGGTGTGGAGTCAGCCACTGATCCACCTGTGGGTTCAGGGCGGACAGGAGTGCTGGTCCGGTGTGACTCTCTGCTTTCAGGGAAGTCAACCCCAAGACGGCGTGACACTGCTGTATCCGGGATGTGGAATAGTACCTGTGGAGCTGGGGGCTGGCGTTGATGTGGAGCAAGACATAGCAGCAGCAGAAGAGGACTCAGCCGAGGAGGTTATTGAAGAGGATAAAGTAGGAGGAGTAGAGGAGGTGGCAGCAGGCCTGCCTGCAAGTCGTGGCGGTGTCACCAACTCCTCTGCAGAGCCACGTATTCCATGCTTGGCAGCCGTCACCAGGTTTACCCAATGCGCAGTGTAGGTGATATACCTGCCCTGACCCTGCTTTGCAGACCAGGTATCCATGGTCAGATGGACCCTTGCCCCAACACTGTGTGCCAGAGATGCCATTACTTTCTTTTGCATAATCGAGTACAGGTTGGGGATTGCCTTTTGTGCAAAGAAATTTCGTCCGGGTACCTTCCACTGCGTTGTCCCAATAGCTACAATTTTTTTGAACGCCTCAGAATCCACCAGCTTGTATGGTAAAAGCTAGCGGGCTAAGAGTTCAGACAAGCCAGCTGTCAGTTGCCGGGCAAGGGGGTGACTTTGTGACATTGGCTTCTTACGCTCAAACATGTCCTTGACAGACACCTGACTGTGGGCAGATGAGCAGGGACTGCTCAGGGCGGAACACGGAGTGGCGGATGGTTAAGAGGGGACAAGCAGGGCAGCAGTGGTTGACATGGCTGAAGATGCTGGACCAGGAGGAGGATGGCGGCTTTGACTTTGTGTGCTGCTTGTACTGATGTGTTGATCTCATAGGCGTTTGTGATGTGACACCATGTTCCTTCGCAAAGAAGTTGTAACTAGGTGGGTGTTGGACTTCCCACGACTCAGTTTCTTTTCGCACAGGTTGCAAATGGAATCAGTGTTGTCACAGGCAGACACACAAAAAAATTGCCACACTGCTGAGCTCTGCAATGACGGCATTCTGGTGGTGGCAAAAGCATGCGTTGACTGGCGTGCTGTCTGGCTAACCCGCGTGCCGATGCATGCTGTCTGACTGTGCCACTAGCTACTTTCGACGACCTCCCGCTGCTTCCAACTCGTCTCCTCCTCCTCTCTGTCTCCCCATCTGAACTTTCCTCCTGTTCTTCTTCTCTTATAGCGGGCACCCACGTGACATCCACGGACGCATTGTCATCATCAACCGCTTCACTTGTATCTGACAACTCAACAAAGGAAGCAGCACTGGGTACAATATCATCATCATCATCATCAGACCGTACGTCCATGTGTGTAATGCTGCCTGACTGGGACATATCCCTGTTATCTACATCCTCTGGCACTAATGTTTGTGCATCACTCATTTCTTCCAACGGATGTGTAAATAACTCTGCTGACGGATCAAGTGAAGCGGCTGTGGTGCTAGTGTTGGTGGTGGCGGCAGGCGGGCGAGTGGTAACTGGAGAGGTGCCGAAGCTAAGCTGGAGAAAGATGGTGCGTCTAGGTTCCGAGCGGAAGCTGTAGAAGATTGGGTGTCCTGTGTTAGTCAGTCAACCATGTCCTCATATCTGTTCAAGTTCAGGGTATGTTGCCTCTGAAAACTGGGCATTATTCTAGGGCCAAAGGGAATCACAGCACCAGGACCACGACGGCCCCTGCGGGGTGGCCTGCCTCAGCCTGTCATTTTTTTTACGATTAGTGCTACTATGCGTGCAAGCTACTGTGACACCAGATATGAGTGTCAATGCGCACTGGCAAAAGTTGGCAGACTAGATGCAATAGGCCTCACACACACGCCTTTAGGTAGGCAACTGATATTCAATCGATTACAGTAAAAAAAGGGTTGTTTTATTTCACTGCACACTACGGTTGCACTAGATATGAGTGTCCCTGCGCACTGGAAAAAGTTGGCAGACTAGATGCAATAGGCCTCACATACACGCCTGTAGGCAGGCAACTGATATTCAATTGATTACAGTCCAAAAAGGGTTGTTTTATGTCACTGTACAACACGGTTGCACTAGATATGAGTGTCACTGTGCACTGGAAAAAGTTGGCAGAGTAGATGCAATGGGCCTCACACACACGCCTGTAGTCAGGCAACTGATATTCAATCGATTACAGTCAAAAAAAGGTTCTTTTATTTCACTGTATACTACGGTTGCACTGGATATGATTGTCACTTTGCACTGGAAAAAGTTGGCAGAGTAGATGCAATAGGCTTCACACACACGCCTGTAGGCAGGCAACTGATATTCAATCGATTACAGTCAAAAAAGGGTTGTTTTATGTCACTGTACACTACGGTTGCACTAGATATGAGTGTCACTGTGCAGTGGCAAAGGTTGGCAGAGTAGATGCAATAGTCCTCACATACACGCCTTTGGCCAGGCAACTGATATTCAATCGATTACAGTAAAAAAAGGGTTGTTTTATTTCACTGCACACTACGGTGATACCAGATATAAGTGTCACTGCGCACTGGCAAAAGTTGGCAGACTAGATGCAATAGGCCTCACACACAAGCCTGTAGGCAGGCAACTGATATTCAATCGATTACAGTAAAAAAAGGGTTGTTTTATTTCACTGCACACTACTGTTGCACTAGATATGAGTGTCACTGTGCACTGGCAAAAGTTGCCAGAATAGATGGAATAGGCCTCACACACACGCCTTTACGCAGGCAACTGATATTCAATCGATTACAGTAAAAAAAGGGTTGTTTTATTTCACTGCACACTACTGTGACACCAGATATGAGTGTCACTGTGCACTGGCTAAAGTTGGCAGACTAGATGCAATAGGCCTCACACACACGCTAGCAGGCAGGCAAATGCAATTAGATTACACAGAAAAAAATAATAAAATAAAATGAAAAAGGCTTTTTGGGTTGCTGTCCTTGCAGCATATATCAAAGGAGTCCTTCAGGTGTGTAGTTAAAGCTAAATACACAGCCTGGCTATCTATTTCCCTATTAAATTAACAGCAGGTAGAATATATCTCCTCTCTCAATGAATGCAGCTACAGAATGATTCTAAAATGGAGGCTGTCATACAGATGGAAGGCTCTGGAAGGGAGTGTATGCTGCTAGTTGGCTGGAATAAGTCTGCTTTCTGTAAGGCGCAGGGTCAAAGTTTCCTCAATGATAAAGAATAGGGGCGGACCGAAAAGCGCATATGTTCACCTTTCGTTGCGAACGCGAACATGCGAAAATCGCCGCAAATAGTTCTCCGGCAAACTGTTCGGGACATCACTAGCCATGACCATTAATAAATCATCAAAGGACAAACTTTCAAATCTGTGGGCATATTCTTAGAACAACCAGTATTTGCACATGGCCAATTGTACGTTGCCTTATCACGGTGCAAAAATCCACAGGCTATTAAAGTTTACATTGAAAACAGGATGGACGCATTTTTACAAAAAAAAAATTGTCTACTATGAAGTACTGTAACTTTCAAGCAAACAAGCACAAGCCATGCCACACAAACTGCAAAGAAAAATAAAAAATCACCTCAAGCACAATGTAACAACAACTGACAAAGCAAAAAATATAGAGAACCGGCTGTTTCTTTCAATCAGTAATTTTGTATGGCACTCAAAAACTTTTGACAGCACCACTACTTCCATCTGAAAATCGATACAATGGCAAAACACATAGAGAACAGTGGTTTCACCTCACGGACGAAGTTTAATGTCTTGCGTTCTCTTTTTATAGAATGACTTTTCCTCACAGGAAATGTGCAATTTGAAACAATTACAACACCAACAAACAAATGTCAACCATTCAAAACCAACAATCACTAAATAACTCATTACTAATTCATAGAAGTACTGTTTATGCATGATTAAAAAAACTTGCCTTGCATTTTCGCAAACATGACCTTCAAATGTTAATTAACTATGTTACTGTTTAGAACGTTCCAAGTTTTACAAAAAATACTTTAAAGTTTGTTACTTATACATATTAGAAACTTGATGTTACCAGCACAAGGACGTTTTAATACCCAATGTAAATGTTGTATTTTATGTTAAATATTAATCCAGGGAGTAATCCGATCGCCAGTTAATGGGGCTAGGAAGGAATTTTTTTTTTCCTGCTTTGATACAATTGGCTACGTTTCAAGGAGGATTTTTACTGTTTGCCTTCCTCTGGATTCAATATATGTTTTGGTTAAAACTTCTTAATCTACAAGTTGCATGTTAAAAAAACATTATGTCAAGTTTACAATACTCATTAATGTAATGTTTAACTGTTCTTACATTCAAATGTTACCACTTTGACTAAAAATCTCTTAAACAGTTCCTCCACAAAAATAGACAAGGTTACAAAAATAAACATCTTTAATATCATAATTGTACTTCTTTCGACATCAGTAAAAGGTTACAACACATCTCATTGCCGTCATTTATTGAGGGGGAAGTCGCTAGTCACATATATAGTTGTGAGCAATACGGGCTGTTGCTAACGTTTGCGGGATCGCTATGCGAGCCCACTGCAACTGCTGCCCTCGCAAAGTGAGGGCCGCAGTTGCTGGCAAGGAGCACCGAAGGCGCTCCTTGCTCTGGTGGAGATGAGCGTCATAGGCGCTCATCCCTACGACCCTTTACGACTTAGGCAGGGAGCGCTGAAGTGGCTCACTACGCTGGTGGAGATGAACACTATAGGCGCTCATCCCTACGACCCGCGGGACTATAGTTCGACATAAATCTACGAGCCGAGGGACTACAGTTAAACAGAAAACTTCATTATCGAATTCACTGCGAGACCCATAGCATTTAGAAAAAAAAAATGTTAAAAAATTACGACCAGTAACACTTTACAAAGGAAAGCTGCAGAAAAGCAGGACTTTGAAAAATAAAGCCTGAGGGACTTAGAAAAAAAAAATATGACTTACATTAAAAAGAAATACGCCCTGCGGGACTTACAAAAACACACAAAAAAACATCATACATACCATGGGGGGACAGGCAGGACGTCTGTCAGTGAGGTTGGTTGCGAATTTAAACCAACCACTTTTTAGCATTTTTCCACTTTCGCCATTGAAAAATCGCCAAAGCGACAGAAAAAATGGCGGCCGAAAAAACGAAAACAAGGCTAAGCACGTAAAATTAAAACATCTACTCGGAACACTTACCCAACACACTATAACACTTCATACGGCAGGTAACACACATCATGTGGTCCGTAACACATACAAAATCGAGGACATTTTCTATGCAAGTGCTAATTAACTTGCGCAAAATGGAGGCTGGAATGCAAATTGACGGCAGGAACGCAAAAAGCGCATGTTTATTGTGTTCTAACTGTTTCTACTTCAGCTCATAGTCTATAAATACTGCAACGTTTCCAGAAATTTCTACATTTCTTGTCAAGTGACGAACAGTGTGAATGGACATTTCACTGGTGACGTTACTTCTGCAGCAAATTCATTATCACTTTAGAAGTTTAAAATCTGCAAATAACAGAAAATAAGTAAGCTATAATTAATTAATTAATAAATTAATAATAAAAAAAAATAAAAAAAGATATGGTTTCAAATATTGCCAAGAACAACGTTATTCATGTACAGTAACATTTAAAACATATCTAAAGTTTGAGCATTCATTAATATAAATTAATAATTAAAAAAAAAAAAAAAAAAATTGAATTTCAAATATTGACAAAAAAAAACCATCAATGTACAGAAGCAATTTGAAGACATTATTCATGTATAGTAAGATTTCATAGACAGATAAATGTTTACAAGGGGTAAAATGCTGGATATTTCAAAAGAAGAAAAACTGAGAAATTTCAACAAGAACATAGCTTTGATTAAGATGTATTTTACAACATAATTTATGCTTTTAGCAAAAAAAAAAAAACATATAGATATATATTTACACTACATTTCAACATTTCAATTATTTTATCATTTTCAACAGACTCTGCCTGATGGATTTAGTCCCACTTTATGTGGTGGAAAACTGACAGAACAATGGATTATTGATTCATATTTGCAAGTTGGGGCAAATCATTTAAATTTCATAAAATATCAACAAGATATACTACGCGACGAACAGTATTGTGGACTGATGGATTATGTCGCTGAGGCAGCTACAAACATCGAGCTTGCAGCTGGCAAATCCATCATTTTACCTTCTTCTTTCCAAGGATCTCCTCGCAATATGCGCAAAAGATACAATGACCATTATTTGTAGAAAAAAAAGTAGATAACAGATATGTGGTACCAAACAATCCACATTTACTCATGAAGTATAATGCACACATTAATGTGGAAGCGTGCACTTCTATAAAATCCATTAAATATGTCTACACATATATTTACAAAGGCTATGATGCAGCTACTGTAGTGGTCAAAAGTGCTAAAAATCACAAACAAAGTGAGTTAGTACATGATGAACTTGCATCTCATGTAGATGCTCGCTATGTAAGTGCACCAGAAGCAATGTGGCATCTTCTCAAATTTGAAATGCATGATCACTCACATGCATTATATCGATTAGCTGTACATTTGCCAGAAAGACATTCAGTGTATTTCCATGTTGGAACTGAAACAAATGCTTTGGCACAAAGTGATCATCGGCAAACTATTCCATTGCAAATGATTTGCAAACAGGACATTATATCCACAATATTCCAAAATACAATAACAAATGACGATTATGCAGAGCTTGCAACTAAAGTAATAATAACATCCAAAAATAAAAAGGCATTGCTTCTGTATAATGAAATATTAAAATTAATAGATGCACCCCAAAAAAATTATCACCGAGCTGATGGTGTACTTGGTGATGACAAAGAAACTCAGATCATGGCCAACTGTACTGTATGCTGCATTTTCAAGATGTAAGAATCCACAGGAAATTAAAGTTTATATTGAAAACAACCAAGTCAGGTTGATTTATGAAATTTTACAAAAAACATTGCCTACTATGAAGTACTGTCAATTAAATTACACAAAATAATAACAATACAACTAATCTACAAATAACCCAAATAATAAAACAACAGTGTTCTTATATATATGACAAATTTACAAAAAATACCACAAGAAATATAGAGAACAGTGGTTTTATTTCAAGGACGCAATTTTATTTTTCTCTGGCTCTATTTAGAGGACCACTATTTCACTAAGGATACTCTATAAAATGGAAAAAACATAGAGAACAGTGTTTATACCCTGCGGACGAACTTTCATGTCAGGCGGTCTCTTTGTAGAGGACCACTATTTCACATAAGAAACTCTATGTGCCATTTTCAATAACTACAAAAAAATATAAAAAATTACAAGTCTACTGGGCTCTATTTAAAGGAACCACTTTGACATACAAAACAAAAAAAGAATGGAATGTTTTTTAAGTGACTTTTGGCAGGATTGGACCCACAAAACAGTTACCTTGCATTTTCTTTAATTTACTGTTTCAATTTTAATACATTAAGTTCATGTTTGTAATGTTAAAATTATGTTTTCAAAGGACTGAAAAGTTTTTTCATTTTATGTAATTAGGGATTCATGTTAGTAGGAGTATGATCATTTGTTGTAAAATGTAAATGTTTAATTACATAGATAATATTGATCCAGGTAGTAATCCAATTGCCAGTTAATGTCAGGAAGGAATTAATTTTTTTGCCCACTTTAAAACAATTGACCAAGTTTCACTGTTTTTTTTTGGTTTGCCTTCCTCTGGATTCAATATTCAAGATCACTATAGTTTTAACTGATTTAATTTTAAATGTTATTACATTATGTTAATGTTTGCATTGTTAACATTGTATTTTACAAGGTTTCAAAAGTTGTTTTATTGGATGTTATGAAGGGTTTATGTCAGTAGGAGCATAATCATTTGTTCAAAATGTAAATGTATAATTAAATAGACAAGATTCATCCAGGGAGTAATCCGATCCGGAATTAATCCCCCCCCCCCCCCCTTTGATACAATTACTGCTTGCCTTCCTCTGGATTCAATACGTATGTGCTTTACTAGTAGTTCAACTACAAGTTGCATGTTAAGAAGCATTCTGTAATGGTTTAAAATACTCATGCAAACAAAGTTTACCTATTGTTATGTTACTCATGCATAGCTCATAATTAGAAATGTTAGTAGTGTTAAAAATAATTGGTTGACCACTGTTTCCAATATAAGTTGCATGTTACAAAGCTTTATCTAATGGTCCACAATACGTATTCATTCAAATTTCATCCATTGTTATATTATTACTGGATAAATGACAATTAAAAAGGGTTAATATGGTTTAACAATTGTTGAATTACAAGTTGAATGCTAAAAAATAAATATTATAATTGTTGTACTTCTTTGTAAATAACAAACAGGTTAAGAGTGTCAGAGACTCACATTGTGTGACAAACAGCATTCACAGCTTTACAATTTTATTGACAGTCATTTTTTGATGGGCAAGTTGCTAGGTTAATATAGATTGGAGTCGGGATGTGTCTAGCAATGGGAAGGCTGGTTAGAAATGAGTTGCAATAAGGTACAGCCAATAATAAGTGGGTGAATTAGGGTTTTGATTGTATCTGCAGTGAGAAAATTATGGCTTTTAGAGATAATCTATAGGTATAATCAACAGGTTTTGTTAAGTGAATGGCAATTAAAGGTTAATTTCCCACACCTGTGGCTTTTTAAATTGCAATAAGTGTCTGTGTATAAATAGTCAATGAGTTTGTTAGCTCTCACGTAATGCACTGCATAGGCTAGATATGAAGCCATAGGGAGAAAAAAAGATAATGGTAATGAAACTTCATAAAGATGGAAAAGAATATAAAAAGATATCCAAAGCCTTGAAAATGCCAGTCAGTACTGCTCAATCACTTATTAAGAAGTTGAAAATTCAGGGATCTCCTGATACCAAGCCATGGTCAGGTAGACCAAGAAATATTTCAGCCACAACTGCCAGAAGAATTGTTCGGAATACAAACAAAACCCCACAGGTAACCTCAGGAGAAATACAGGCTGCTCTGGAAAAATACGGTGTGGTTGTTTCAAGAAGGATGACGATACCTGAAAGAAGCACCTAGACAAGCCTCACAGCTTCCGGCACACTGTAATTTGGAGTGACGAGACCAAAATAGAGCTTTATGGTCGCAACCATAAGCGCTATATTTGGAGAGGGGTCATAAAGGCCTATAGTGAAAAAAATGCAATACCCACAGTGAAGCATGGTGGTGGTTCATAGATGTTTTTTGTTTTGGGGGGGGCTCTAAAGGCACAGGGAATCTTGTGACAATTGATGGCAAGATGAATGCAGCATGTAATCAGAAAATACTGGCAGACAATTTGCATTCTCCTGCACGAAGGCTGCACATGGGACACTATTGGACTTTTCAGCATGACAATGACCCTAAGCACAAGGCCAAGTTGACCCTCCAGTGGTAACAGCAGAAAAAGGTGAAGGTTGTAGAGTGGCCATCAAAGTCTCCTGACCTTAATATCATCGAGCCACTCTGGGGAGATCTCAAACGTGCGGTTCATGCAAGAAGATTAAAGACTTTGCATGACTTGGAGGCATTTTGCCAAGACGAATGGGCAGCTATACCAACAGCAAGCATCAATGAGTGCACGCTGTCATTGATGCTAAAGGGGCAATAAACAGTATTAAAAACTAAGGGTATGTAAACTTTTGATCAGGGCCATTTGGGTGATTTCTATGATCATTAAGATTTATAAAGGAGCCAAACAACTTTGTAATAATAAATGGCTTCACATAATCATTGGACTGTCCATTGGACTTGTCCCTCATCCCCGCTGCCACCCCCTAAGATCAGGCCCCTACATTTCTTTTTGACTGAACAGTCATATTTTCAAAATAAATGCTTACATTTTACAATTTCTGCCAGGATATGCAAACTTTTGAGCACAACTGTAAATAAAGAGAGAATATGTCAATTTGGGTATCATTAGCATAGAGATAACAAGGGAACCAGAGAAAGATTATTAGTTTGTCAAGAGTCTTGAGGTATACCAAATGTAAGTAGTAATGTTGAGGAATTTTACCCTAAACACAAGATACTGAAAAGTTGTTAAGTAGATAAGATTGGAACCAGAAGAGTTCAGTTTCACAGAGGCCAAGAAACCTTGGTTTTTGGAGCAGAAATCACCTGCAAACTTTATTAAAGAAAGCAGAGGCTTGAAAAAGGAATTTGTAGTGGAAAAAGTCTACATGAATGTTCATCTGTCTGGGACTACTTTTGAAGTTATCATGCTTGCTTTGAGTTCCAGGCTTAACATGTTTATGATGTGTAGTGTGGTGGCATCTGTTATGTGAAAAGCAATAGAGTGTGGCCATACTGGAGAGAGTGTCAGAAGATATGTAAAAGTGAGATTTCTATAGGTTCTTTCGGTTGAAGTCATAGGGGAGGTGTAGATGCACTGATGAGGCTTCAGGTTAGGAGGTTGTGATCTGAGAAAGTAAAGGGAAAGTTGGAGAATACATAGACTACAGAGATTAGAGAAAATAAAGTAAAAGGTGTGTCTGTGTGTCTGAGTATTAGTGTATTGTGATAAGCAAATGAGGAAGGAAGAGCAGTTTGGAGACATGTTTATCTGCTGGGTTGTGAGTAGAGATGTTAAAAGCACTCTAGACTAAAGATTGGATGTTAGAACACAAAAAGTGAGATTGCCAGGTATAAAAGAGGTCCAGAAAATGGGAAGGTGACTCAGGAGCAATCAATTATTTTCACACCCTGGGGGAATGAGGAAAAATATGAATAGGGTGCACTTTGAAAGAAGAGTATGAAAGTAAGGGATGAGAAAGTTTACAGAAGAAGACAAAGTGGTGAAAAGTAGTTATGTTTATCTCTAGGCATGGGAGTGTGGCTTAAGAGCACGCCATAATATGACAGTATAACAGTAGAGTTAGTGTCAGATGATGAGAGCTAGGATTTAGAGATACCAAGTAGTTTAAAGAAATTGAAGATGATTAAACTATAGCTATAAGTGTATTTAATACCTACATTGTGAGCATTTCCGATGGCACATGAGAAGGGAAGTGAAGGCAGGGAAAGGCAGTATGTAAATCATGTTGTTAGTATTCCTGCCAACCCCCGTTTCCATCTGAATGCCAGCCTAATCCAGCTGAAGTGACTACACTGTTATAATGCTTAGACTGATAGACTTAGGGCCCTATTAAATTCCAAGCCCGCAATGGCTGTCGTCTAGACCATATGTCTTTGAACTTGAAATTCACTGTAGTTACAGAGCAATTAAATTGAACAAGGCCACAACCAAAGGGCCGAAGCCTCAAGCCCGTAAATCCTTCCTGAGTCCTCATGCTGTCAGTGGGCTGGAATACATTGGGTCCGCAGTAACAATCCAATCCCATGATTACGGAGTGCGACACAGGCCTCAGAGCTAAGGAAAGTTGGATCCCGAAAAATGATTGACGGGGAGATAATAAAGCTGCATTCTATACACCCATGCGTTTACTGTGTTGTAGATTCTTCCGAAGTAGATGCAAGTCCCGGAGTTGGAGGTTGGATAGAGAGAGAAAGAGTAGGTGATATTGAAGAGCATGTTCTTACACTTATATTCTTTTATATAACAGCAGAACTATTTTATTAAACATATATACTGATTACACCTAATACAAATACACATAGAGTAAATAACACACATAGATACACAAAGAGACAGGTTAGCACATACACCAACATCCCCCACTCTACCCTATACCCCAACACAGTCAGCAATTACACATAGAACATACTTTTTTTATCACAAATTTATCCATAATTACTTTTTTACTTTTATCATTATTTTATTTTTGGGACTGAAATGGAGGGAAGAGAGAGGAGGAGAGAGGAGTGGAGAAGATGTGAGGGGGAGAGGCAAGGAGGAGAGAGAGGTGGCCATGGGTAGTGTTGGAAAGGAGGAGGTGGAGAGTGTCGGAGTGGAGGAGGAGTTTAAGGAGGAGGTGGAGGAAGTGGAGGAAGTTGAGGAGGCGATGGAGGAGGTTGAGGGAGAGGAGGAGGAGGGTAAGAGAATGGGAGAGGAGGAGATGGTAGAAAGTGTAGAGGGGAAGGTGGGTGGGCAGGTGCCTATATTAATAGGTACATGACCCTCAGGGTCAGAGGGGAGGGGCCTGATCTCAGGGGGTGGTAGCGGGGATGAGGGACAAGTCCAATGGACAGTTGAGGGAAGATAGGATCCCCAATCACAGTCGGGAGGGCCACTAATTACTCCCGCCAGGAGATTGTGGTACTCCATGCTATCCTTGAGCGTCCCGCTATCCTGTCACGGGGTAGGGAAGTTAAACTTGGGCCTAGGGCCCAGGCATGGAAGAAAGTAGTGGCTTCAGTAATAGCAGTGGGCACAGCAGAAAGGGATGTGAGGATCTGTGAAGCACATGTTTGATGATATCAGGGTCCTGGTGAGGAGAAAGATGGTCAAGGAGATGACCACAGCCTCACCAACAAGTGGTGGCCCTGGAGTGATTGTCACCTATAATGATTGGGAGAGGGACCTCAAGACCTCAAGTACTTGCCACTGGTGCTTTAGGCCTGGTGGCCTAGCAGGATCCACCTTTTACATCTGGTAAATATCACATACACCAACATGCCACCACATGTACAACATACACACTAAATATGCAGAGGATGACCAACGAGGACATTGACATGTCAGCTCCATGGAATTTACAAGGGATAGATGCATCAGACATGTGTCATTAAATCCATGAGGCTGATAAACCATTGTCTTCACTGGGCACAACAACATTAATCAACCAATAGCCAGTCCATATATGGGTGTGCCTACTGCAGCTTATGCAGTCACAGACTTCTGCCAGAATCAAGAGAGCGTTAAGAGCCAAGAACTATCAAAATCAAGAACCCAACAAAGATCACAGCAAGCAAATGATAGCTACTCGGAGTTGCACTCAAAGGAACAGTTACCTCACTCTAGGTGAGAGTCATTGCATAAAAGAGCACAGGATTCTATGTCAAAGTGATATAGCTTTATTGTATTTCAATAAGAACAGTTAAACCTATGCAGACACAGTTATGATTAATAGCCTCTGCCTCAAGGAACATTTCACGTGTTATGGTTAAACTACTTATAAGAATGTAATCAGCCAGCAGTTAAACACTCAATTAACATGGAATCTTTTGTTCTGTCCCACGATGAAGAACACTGATAATGGCCCTGTAAGTGATTCATTCATGTTCAAGCCTAGATGTCAGATAGTTAGGAATGCGCTAATAAAATGTTTTCTTCAATATCATTAACACATATCCCTTTATTCTCTCATTTCTCTTTTTCAGCTTCACAGAGGTCTGGGTCCAATGGTGAACCAGAGGCAGGTTTATCAGCTCTATCAGAGCTGGAGGACACAGACCAAGCACAGCCTAGGAAGATCTGGCACAGGGGAAGGAGGTACGAGCACAAACTCTGTGCCCTTGTGAGGAGAACTTCACTTTGACAGTGGGGCCATTGGCAGTACAGTATGCTACCCCGGTGGCCTTCGACCCCACTGCCTCCTTCCTCCAGCAGCTGCAGCCATCAACAGGACACACGTATTGGAGGGATGCATGACCCCACTTTCTCCTCCCCCCTTGTAGTTCGTTTTCCTTGCTCCCACCACCAGGTCCACCACCACCACCAGATTGGAGCCGGGCACCAGAAAGGCAACAGCCCTTCCCCTATGGGCCACCACCACCTCAGATACCTCATCCACAACCACCAATGGGCCCTGCAGCCAGACCTCCATCCCCACCACCACCAAGTCAGGCTGCTGAGGAGGACATTTTTTATTTAAATTTTCTTACAACAAATTACAAAATAGTGTTCAATGTATCAAAAACATATACAAAAATACAATTAAAAACAAAATATCATATCTATATTTTCCCAACAATCTGTAGTTTGTTCTTTTGCATATACTTCTTTTATATCTTTAATTATGCGATTAATCACAGAGTCCGTAGTTAAAATAATTTGTTTTGATGATTTCACTTGCCATAAATGATATATTACTATACAATTAATTACATATAAAGTGCATTTGTTAATCTTATCTGCCAACTGATATTTCCATATACTAATTCAGCATAGGACTGCCCTTTAAAGTTGGGTATTTTGAGAAGTATGGACATTTCTGTCCATATGGCTAAACTGAAGGGACAGTCACACAAAAAATTAGACATTGTTTCTAACATCCCTGAACATTCTTCTCTCGGGCAATTTCGTTTCTCCAATTTTTTAAATTTCAAGTTAGAGCGAACGTATAATTTTCCTTGAAAACTAAGCAAAATAACATCTCTCAACTTAACTGGTATTCTCGTGCTAGTAACATTCTGAATGGCTTTTTTCATTAAGGTATTAGGGCAGTCTTTTAAAACCAACTGGGCACTATAGTACTTATTTAACAGAACATGATATAATTGTTTTCTATCTAGCCCAGTGATATCTTCATATGAAATTTGCCATCTCAGCAACAACTTTATACATTGTTGAGCATATAGAGAGCTAAGTTTAACCTTACCAGACAATCTTTTAATCTTTACTCCTCTTTTCCAAACTCCAACAAAGTGATTAATTTGGTTTTTATATAAGACTCCCCATAAATCTGTTCTACCAGATTTAAAAAAAACTTAAATTCTTAGTTATAAACAAAAGATTGTAAAAAAAGTTCAGGACACAACATGCCTAATCCTCCATCTTTCCTATGGAGATATGAAATGTTACGTTTAACTATATTTAAACGATTACCCCATATTAGCTGAAACAACAAACCGGTTATCTTAACCACTAAATTATCAGGTAATGGAAAGACAAAACTAGTAAAAATAAAAATGGGAAATAAAAATCGTTTGATAGCCTGAATTTTCTTTTTGGTAAGACCATTTCCAATTTTTCCATTTGTGTATTTTACCTGAGAATATTTTAAATTTATCATCCCAATTTCTCTGGGCAATGTCTTCAACACATCCATATGTAATACCCAACACTTTGATTGTTTTATCCTTTCTTTTAAAAGGGATTTGAAAAGCTTCTGCATTATCTCCCAGCCACAATGCTTCACTTTTCTCCATATTAACCATAGAGTTGGAAATTTGAGAATAACTTTTAAGTTCTCTTTGTAACAATTGGTTATCTACTTCTGATTTCAAAAAACAGAAATATCATCTGCATAAGCACAAACTTTGACTCTCTCGGAAACACCTTCTACTTTCACTTCCAAACCTTGAAAGTTATGGTTTCCTTTTATTTTCCTTAATAGAGGGTCAATGCTAAAAACATAAAGCAAAGGACTTATAGGACAACCCTGACGGACTCCAGATTCAACCTGAAAAGGGTCTCCCAAACTACCATTAATTAAATGGAAACCTATTGCTTCTTTATATAATATCTTCAACCATTTAGTAAAAGTATTAGGAATACCATATCTCCGTAAAGTCTCAAATAAAAATTCATGATGTACTCGGTCAAATGCTTTTGTCTGGTCTAGCCCTACCAAATAAATACCTTCTCTCTGCTGCTTAGCATATTCCACCACCTCTCTTACTAGCAACAGTGTATCCTGTATGATACGATTCTTAACTGCACACGATTGACACGGACTTACCAAACTTTCAGCCACCGCACTAAGCCTCATAAACATAACTTTTGCAAGAATTTTGTAATCAGTATTTAATAATGATAACGGACGCCAGTTCTTTAGCTCTTTCAAAATACCACTTTTAGATAAAAGTACCAAGACTGAGGCATACTATGAGGACGGCAACTGTCCCAGAGTTAGCACTTCATTATATAGCACTACAAGGTCCGTTACCAAAAGATCTAAAAACACTTTATAAAACTCTGCAATTATCCCATCCAATCCTGGACTTTTCTTCCCAACTAATGATTGAATACTATTTCTAACCTCTTCCTCTGTTATAGGCTTACCATGGTCTCAGCATCCACTGCATTTAATACCGGATTATCAACATCTTGCAAATATTTTACAATATTTTCATTTGCAATAGGCTGTCTTGCAAACAATTGCTTAAAATATTTTGTGACAATATTTAAAATGTCCTTACTTTCTGTTTGTGTTTCACCATCTTGATCTACCAATCCTGCTATGGCTTTCTTACATACCCTTTCCTTACACGCTTGAAAAGGATCTGGGGCTGTGAAACCCCAACTATCAAATTCATTTTCAGCTTTTAGAGAGATCATACGATCATATTGAAGTTTTTTCATTTTATCCTTAACTTGATTAATGCTATTTGAATTCACAGTCTCACCATTATTGACCATGGAATATAATCTACTAAGTCTAAGTCTTAGAGCATTTCCTTCTTTTCTAGCTTTTGATTTAAAAAAAAAATTAATATCTTTTTTTATTTGTTCCCACCAACTCGACATCGTGTCGTATAAGCACTGCGTGGTTTTTCGATCTTCATAAAAAAGTAATTAATTCTTGCTTAACTTTATCATTATCAAGTATTATTATTATTATTACTTTTATTTGTAACGCGCCAACATATTCCGTAGCGCTATACAGAGGAAATGAACAAGGAAAAATATACATTTTAACAAACTGCAAAAAGTGGAGGGCCCTGTTTTGAGCTTAGAATTTTTGGAGAAAGTGCTTTTTCCCAAAGCACTCTACAAGATTGAAAACTCTCTACTTACAATCTATTCTTGAGTTTAGTTTCCATATACCTTACCCATATATTATTCCTTCCTTTAACTTTAAGGACAGACTAATCATATCATGATCTGGACACTCTACCAAGACAAAATTATATCTAAAAGATGAAGTTTGATTTTTTACTTAAAGTCTATCTATACGACTTGCCCACCTCCCTTTATGATATGTAAATCCTCGCTGTGTAGGATATTTATATTTAAAAGTATCAATCAAACCAGCTTGACTGATCAGAGTTTTTAGAAAGTTTTCATCATATTTTAAATTTTTATAATTACTATTTCGATCTTCATTATTTACCACACCGTTAAAATCACCTCCCATAATTAACACTTTGGATGTGAAACAATATGGTTTTACACTTAAAAACACTTTTTTTCTACCTGCTATTATCTGAGGAGCATATATATTAATCTTGTCTCCTGTAATAAACACACATCAAATGATTGTTCTTTCAGAACAGTATAGAGTAAGTCTCTTCTCTCTTTTGATCTCAAACTGTTGACATTAAGCGAGCATATATGTAAAGTCATGAAAAACCAAGGAGACTCAGCGCTTCTTCTTTACTGCTCCTATATTGTCACCTTGAGATCCCCATCGTTTTATTGAAACAGAGGCAGTTGTTTCTTCTTCAAAGAACAACTGCAATTCCTCTGTGGATCGCGTTTTCCAGAGAGATCCTTCACTCTGTTTAAACTCCATGGCATCTACACTAGGTTCGTCCAGGATAGCATAGCGACCAGCAGTTATCTCAAATGACGAGAGCATCTGAGGAGGTTTTTGTGACTCACAAGGACCTGAATATTTTAATCTCTTCTTGCGCTTTCCTTGCACCAACTGAAATTCTTCACTGTTTTTTTCTGGTACTGGACCCTTTTCAACATTTAATGGAGATTGTATTTCCTTGGCGTCTTTCCTTAAGATGTTTTCTGGCTCAGTAATGTCATCTTTCTGTGGCTCATTTGTATCTTGCTTCTCAGTTGTATTGGACTCTTCCATTGCTTCAGTAAGTATGGTTTCCAAATCTAGCACACAGTCGTTTATCTTATTATGGTGTGCTTCTGGGCACTCTCTAAAGGTATCGGTATGACCTTGTACAGAACATAAGTTGCATATTACGTCCTGCTTGCATTCTGATCTCATATGGCCCAGACAGTTACATTGAGAGCACTTTATTTTAACACAGCAATAGGCCAAATGCCTTATTGACCCACATTTATAACAGCTTCTAGGCTGTCCTGGATAATAGCAAATGCCTCTGTCCGTACCAATAAAAAAACTGTGTGGTTGATATTAGTCCCTGGGGCACTCCCATTATAACAAAAAACGCTGTATTTATTTTATGCCTGAACACATATTATAAAGGAAACTCCTGTATCTTAAAAAAAGGAAAGGACTATAATGGTGAGAGTGGCTTCTCATTTTCTGGGATACTTCACTTGGCTGATTGAAATGCTGACTGATTTGGTAACAGCTTTCTTAAAGAAACAGAGCCAGAAAAAAAAGCAACGTTACTTGAAAGGACTTTCAGCCTCAGGTGAAATTGTATAGCCCCCGCTCACCACTCAGGAGCAGGAGTACCAAACGAAGGGGGCTAACATAGCCCAGAGTGCCATCTCAGTGAATCTGCAGGTCCGGGAGAAAGAGGAGCTGGGATCTCCAGTGTGCAACATCTAATAGCACTATCAAGTGGAGCAACAAACTCTAGTGACTCAGGACTCACACTGTGAGACATCAGGTGGCTGGCAGGCTGAGGAAGGCAGCGGGGGGTGAGTAATGGGATTGATATTAGTCCCTGGGGCACTCCCATTATAACAAAATATGCTGTATATGATACTCTATGCCTGAACACATATCATAAAGGGAACTCCTGTATCTTAAAAACATATCCAGACATAAGCAAGAAACTGTAAAAGGAAAGGACTATAATGGTGAGTGGATGGATTTTTATTTTTTGGGATACTGTACATGGTGGACTGAAATGCTGAATGATATGGTAACAGCTTTCTTAAAGGAACAGAGCCAGATAAAAAAAAAAAAAAGCAATGCTATATGTCTTGTATAGTTACTGATGGTAATACAAAGAATCAGAATCAATGTTATTAGAGACATTTGCATATTGGTATATCTCTCTTTACTGTTAGTATAGTAACTGAGCACGGCTATTGGCCTTATCTGGAAACAAAACGGAAGAGGGAAAGAAAAGAGAGGAAAAGCAAGCTTATACAAGGGTATATGTGTCAAAGTGCTGGAATAAATATACATTGCATCTACAACTCAGGATGAGGAACTCTAAAAATAAAGAGAAGAAAGAGAAGAAACTTCAAAAAATTTATAATATGTTTTCGCCAAAACTAGAATCAAATGGAAAAGGAAAAGGGGGAATGGAGTTATCTCAGACAGATCAAATTCCAGATTTGACCCCGAACCAAAGTCTGGGCAGTATAGAAGATAATACTGAGATAAGAGAAATATCACCAGAGGTGGAAGAGCTACTAACGGTGACTAGAATGAAAACCTTATTAGAGGAGTTCCAGCTTAATTTTCTGGCAGAAATTAAAAAACAAATAATTTCTAATACTAAGGCCATTAAGGACTGCGTCACTAAAGTCACGGCCATAGAAATAGTAATGGATAAACAAATAATGGAAAATAACACGCTTCAGACACAGAATAAAAAACGAGAAGAAAAAAGACAAGATTTAACAAATACAATTTCCAGCCTGGAAGATAGATCTAAAAGGAATAATTTACGAATAAAAGGAATCTCAGAAGATCTTAAAGACACAGATTTGACAAAATATATAATAAAGCTCCTCTCTTCGCTAGTTCCAGATTTTGAGACAGTACCAAACAAATTTGATCTATTGCATAGAATTCAGACATCAGAAAATAAAGAGAATGGAAGACCTAGAGATGTCATGGTCAAAGTGCATTTGTTAAATTACAAAGAAGACATTATGCGTGCAAACTATAGAGAGAAGATCTTGAAACCACCATACCAGAATATCCAAATATTTGGGGATATATCAGCATACACGCTAAATAAACGTAAAGAATATTCTAGAATAACTCTGGCGCTGAGAAAAGAAAATATACGCTATAAATGGATATTTCCACAGGGTCTTGCAATAACTAAAGACGCCAGATGGTATAGAATTCACTCAGTCAAAGAGGGAATAGATTGCCTGAGGAATTTGAAGATCTATCTAGAAGAGTGACATTAGATCCTCACGATAGAGGATAATTGCAGCTTCTGATAATTGGATTTTAAAATGTTTTTTTATTTTTATTTATTTTTTATTTAGATCACTCCTTTTCATCTTTCCTTTATATGGTGTTCTCTCCCCCTACATCCGTCCCCTCCGTCCCTCCTAAGTGTTATAAAAATGTAAGGAGGGAAGAGAAGTAGATCTCTTGGATGAGAGCTTAGGTAAATTTATAATAATGGTAACATTTTTGCACTTTTAGATTAATTAACCTCTAAAGGTCTTAATAAATCTCCTGCCTTTACAATAGGTAGGGGTCATAAAATTTCACATATAGCCTTAAAGGAAGGGGGTTAGAATCCATAGGACATTAAGTAGTGACATATGGAGGGCGGATAGGGGATGGGTTGGTTGGGGGGGAGAAGACTGAGGAAGGGGTGAAAGAGGGGATGGAAATATGCATATATTGGATTTGTCCTTTTTTTTTTTTTTTTCTTATTGGTGGTAGAGAAATAGCCTTCTATTAAAGAAGGGAAATATACATAGAGGATAATATAAGGTCTTAGATACAATGTTAGCACCGGTCACTTTAATTAAGAGGTTAAATGTTTCACAGATATGTTTATAGATAGGATTTGGCACCGTCATATTTAATGATAAAAATGTAGTTATAAGGATGACTTAAGAAATCTCAACAAATGAAGTGTTGACACCTGACTATAAGAAATTTACACAGAGTTGGAATTGGGCAATAGAGGCAGTTTATGTATATATATATGTATATATATATGTGTATATATATATGTATGTATATATATAGGTATGTATGTGTATAGGATGTGAAGGGCTTGTTAATAGATTTCACTTTTCCGTTTTTGGATTTGTGTTTAATTTTTTTTTTTTTTTTTTTTTTTGTTCCCTCAAATTCTGAGGTAAAGATTTTGTCAGAAATGCTTTTATAATCCTGCATAGATAGATGTTTATAGGTTTTTGAGAGACTGGGAGGTAGCTGCCTCCATTAGAAAGGTTCACCTACCACTTCTAAACACTGGCTAATCAGCCCGTAGGAATTCGACCCAACATGAGAGATAGGATGGGTCATATTTGGTATGTTTGTAGTCAGTATATATGTTTAAAGGAACAGAGAAGCACAAATTTAAATAGTGAGGATAGGAAGGGGAAACATAGGTTAAGAGGAATTAAGTCAATAAAGAAACTATGTCATTAAGGATAATATCACATAACACCAATGGATTGAATATGCCCATTAAAAGAAAAATTGCATTTTCAGAATATAATAAATCAGGTGCAGAAATAATCTGCCTACAAGAAACACATCTGAAAATGAAGCATAACCATCTATTAAATAATAAATCTTTTTTGAAGAGAGTAGATGCTAATTATACTAGTAAAACGAGGGGAGTCTCGATATTATTTAAAGCTAACTTAGTGGTGGAGGAAGAGTTTAAAAAGATTGATATAGAGGGAAGATATATATTGTGGGTAGGAGAAATAAATAAAAGCATCTACACAATTGTAAATATATATGCCCCAAATAAGAATCAAGAGAGATTTCTTATAAAAATATTGAAGTTAGTTCATAAATATAAAAAAGGAAAAGTTATTATATGTGGAGACTTAAATTTAGCTATGGATCCAGTTCAGGATAGATCAAAATCTAAATATAAGAAAAATAATAATACTTTGAGTTATTTAAGATTAAGAATTAAAAAACTAATGATGGAGCTTGACCTCTTTGATATTTGGAGAACATTTAATCCAGAAAAGATAGAGTTTACATATCACTCAAAGAAATATAATGTATACTCTAGAATAGATTATTTCTTGGGGGATCCTTCAGTCGTATACGATACAAAAAAAATAAATATCTTATCTACTGCACTATCAGATCACTTTCCACTGATGTTGGAACTAAAAGGGGTTGAAACCTATGGTAAAATAAGAAAGTGGAGAATAGAACCTCTGATTTTAAAAGATAAGATATATATAGAAGAAATAAGAACAGCTATTAGAGAATTTATGCGCTTAAATATAGATTCAGTATCATCTCCTTCACTCATATGGTGTACATAAAAAGCATTTGTTAGAGGCATTCTAATAGAAAAAGAAGCGCAAATGAAGAGAGCTAGGGGAACAACCCTAAGAAATCTTTATATTCCGTTAGATATATTACAGAATAGCAATAAAAATCTTCCATCTATGCAAAAGATGGAAAAAATTCAAGATATCAATTTACAAATTAAAAAGATCTTTCAGTTAATTCAAGATAGAATGGTTTGGAAAGCACAACAAAACAATTACCTCATGGGAGGAAAAATGGGGAAATATTTGGCCAATAAAGTTAAGAATCAAAAAATTCAAAACCATATCCAGGGACTCAGGGGAGAAGATAATCAGCTATATAACCATCCAGAAAAAATTGGCAACATATTTTTCCAATACTACTCAGAATTATATAATATTGAGAAGCAGAAAGATTTTCAGAAACCTAGTTTGAGTGAGATAAAAAACTTTTTGAAGGATATTAAATTCCCTAAGATATCAGAGGAAGAATTATTATATCTAAATGAACCAATAACTGAGAAAGAGATAATAAAGGTTATTATTGAAACAAAAAACAATAAGGCCCCTGGTATTGATGGCCTAGATAAACTATTCTATACAACGTTTAAAGACCAGCTGGCCCCTTTATTGGCCAGTATGTTTAATGAGATTAAGAACAGCGGCATTATTAGAGAGGAGTTAACTGAAGCAAAAATTATAAATATACTAAAAGAAGGAAAAGACCCGGAAGATAGGAAGAGCTATAGACCTATCTCTCTTATTAATTATGATTTAAAAATATATTCTAAGGTGTTAACTAATCGTTTGATCCCTTTAATTCCGCAGTTGATTAATCCAGAGCAGACAGGATTTGTTAAGTCCCGACAAGGAGGGGATAATATAAGAACATTGATAGATATTCTCTCTATAGGGAGGAGTGATGGGGGCCCCAGTTTGGCTCTGTCGATAGATGCAGAGAAAGCCTTCGACAGAGTCAGCTGGGACTTCCTTAAGATTGCCTTGGAATGTTATGGACTAGAGGAATTTGCTTCTAAAGCAATTATGGCTCTTTATATTAACCCTACAGCTAAGATTAGTGGGCCTAATTATGAAACATCTTTTTTTCCCATAAAAAATGGAACTAGGCAGGGCTGTCCCTTGTCTCCCATATTATTTAATCTTTATGTGGAGCCTCTTCGATTGAAAATAAGGGAAGCAAAGGATATTGAGGGAGTAAAGGTCGGTCTTAAAGAGTATAAAATTGCTATATATGCAGATGATCTGATAGTTATTTTGAAGAACCCTATCCAATCTTTGGGAGCTCTTGATATCATCTTTAAAGAATTTGGAAGACTCTCTTATTATAAGGTCAACCATGAGAAATCAGATATTATATGGAGGGATCTCTCCTTTGAAGAAATTACAAGTTTAAAAAGCTCATTTAATTTTAAATGGAACTCTAATAAAATAAGTCATCTGGGTATAGACCTATCATTCAAGGTTAATAAGATTTTGAAATCTAATCTAGAAAAGATATGGAAACAGATTCAGAAAAACCTCTTAGAGTGGAAAGATGTAAAATTTGCATGGTCAGCTAGAAGGGGAAGGGAAGAGGAAAGAGATTTTGTTTTACTGTTTTCTATTTTCCTTCTTCACCCGAGTCTCCCCAGAAGCACATGATTTCTGTGCTAAACTATTAATTATATTAACTATATTGAGAGTAGTGCCGGTTCCTTTGTATGCTTGGTGGAGGTATCAAGTTAAGTGAACTTGCTATTAGGGAACTGCCTTCCCATCAGGAGTACAATATAGTACATTAAAATTGGTATTCGAAGAGATGGGAGGGAGGAGATTTTAACGGTGTATTTATACATATGCAATTGCTAAACTGTTGAATTATTGATACCTCTGGAATGTATGATTGTTTTGTTTTTTTTATGTTTTTGATGTTTGTTAAAGAAAAACGAGAAAAAAATAAAGTAATAAAAAAAAAAAAAAAAACTGTGTGGTAAATGATGAGTAAAGCCCCCTGTCTGCCACAGTTTAACTTGCAGTTTCCATCCACCATTCTATAACCTGATCTCATCATAAATCTTTTGTGGGTCACTCACAACTGTACAATGTCTCTTTAACCAGTACATTATGTCATTTAAAGCCACTACTTCTGTCTGGAACTGGAGATTGATGGACACTGTAGCCTGTTTTGTGAGTGGGATAGCTTTTATATTTTTCCAGATACCATCTGATTTTGTCCTATGGAAAATCACCCAAAACATATCCAGGTTCTGCATTAGTTTAAAACTAATGTCAAATTGTCTTGATCCAGGAAAGTGAATAAACGCAAATATTTCACTTGCAGAAAAACCCATGAATTCCATTAAGAGTTTGCGACCAATGAATATTCTGTCTGGAATATCAGGTTCTTGTCCTGTGAACAACAGGCGCACTGCGTTCTTCCGCTTAGATACATCTCCCCTTGATCTTACAACGTTTGAAAACAAATTCCCGCTTGCTGCAGGTTTTTGTACATTTACCTGTGTGCTGCTCTGTTTGCTGGTTCCTGTTCCCATTTTAGTACCTGTATCCGGTCCATGTTTTTGTCCTTCTGGATTGCTAAAGCCAGTTCCAGATTGCAGACGTCTATCTGGTGATTCCTCCAGATTTTGCTTTGCTGTGCAATCCCTGCTTTGTATTGTATCTCTTGCTATACTTACATCTAGAGGTTTTTGCAAATCACTTTCTTTCTCAGTAAGTCTTTCCACAACACGCTTTATGCTCCTAGATTTCAGCTTATGGACAGTTATTTCATTTAAGCATTCAGATAAGGCAATGCCGAGGGCTGCTGGTCTTTTAGCGCTTGTGTTGGTACCTTCTTAATCCTTAATGGGTTTAACTTTTGCATTTTATAACATTTTCTTTCCTCACCTCTTATTGCACTTTTCAGTTTTTCAATGCTTTCCTCTTTTACATCCATTGCCGTTTGTAGGGAGTCGATCTCCACCTGGATCTGATCAATCTGCTGCAGAAAACCTGTTCTCTCAGATTCCTGGGTTACTTCATCCACTTTCTTTACCAAATCTTGCTTTTGCATCTCCCAATCTTTTGTCCAAAACCGTCAAAGCTTTACTAATTAAACTTTACTTAAAATGTCTGTTTTCGTTTGTTTGGGCTTCTTGGCCTTCCAACACCTCCAGGCCTGGGACTAGAGCAGAACTAGTATCCAGAACACCAACACTCCCCCCTGGGTCTGAGGCCATCCTCAGTCCCCCTACAGGAGCTCCAACACAGAGAGGGTAACGTGGAGCAATAGGAGGAGTTATAGGGGAGTATGAGATAGAATGAAGTAAAATGAGTAATATCTAAGTAGTCGGAATAATACTTATGCTCAGCCCTTGCACAGTGCTGCAGAATATGCTGGTGTGTTACAAATTAATGATAATAATAATAATAATGTAATCATATCCCCTTTTAGATGCCTTTTTCTATAGAAAATAAGTATAATTTGCTTAGTCTTTCTTCAGAGCTTAGCCCTCTATTCCCCTTATTAATTGTGTTGCCTTCGCTGTACTTTTTCCAGCTCTAAATAATTATTTTTATGAAGTGGTGCCTAAAATTGTCCTCCATATTCCAAATGAGGGCATACTAGGGATTTGTGTGTGGCAGAACTATATTTGCTTCCCTGGCTTCTATACTCTTCTTAATACAGTAAAAACTCAGTTGTCCAGCACCCATGGGTATTGCCATATGCAGGTTAACTGTAGTTTCCATTTCCTTGACAGTCACTATTAAAACAGGCCTAATTAGCCCCATACCCTACACAAAAATCATACTGTATTTAAATACTACTGCTAATTAAATACATGAATTAAAGCTTAAAAAAAACATAGATAAAAAATGAATTTTAACAAAGTATTTTATTAGACATTATATACATTAGATTGGCACTCACAGTTAGATGCTGCAGATAGGCAATTCCAGGCAGTGGCTTCAAAAGAGCTTCTACAGGGTCACAATCTACTTGGGCACTTCCTGGCTGCAGATTGCTTGAACTTCCTGTGCTGCAGTGTCACTTCCTGTTGCTTCAAGTGCCGGTTAGATGAGAGTTTCTGGATAGTGGGGAATGAAGGTAGGTACCGGGTGCTTGAGAGTTCTGGGGGCTTGAGATTTCTGGATGCTTGAGTTCTGGATAAAGGGGAGTTTACTGTACATGCTAATATTTTACTTACCTGTGCAGATGATATTGGCATTGATCTCTGTTACCTAGGTGGTTGTCCACAAGTATTCCCAAATCCTGTTTTATCTCTGATCCATAGATGATACCTAGATTTGCTCTATTAAGGTTATACATTTCAAAATGTAAAAAAAGATGTAAAGAATCTTAAACCATCATTATCAAAAAGTACAGATAAAACAATCTACTCCATTCACTGTACCCTCCAGCTCTTAATCATAGGTATGTTGGAAAATGTTACACATATATATAACCCCTTAATTAAAAACACCAGTGAAAAAAATATTTTTATCCTTTGCTGGTCTGATGTTTGATACTACCATAAACATTATTAGCTGTTCAAGAATATTAACCAATTATCAAATATAAACTATAAATAAATACTTAAGACCTGGGTCCTTTTGTTTTTCAATTTTGAATAAAATAAAGATTATTACATTTAATAGTTCCTTATTATTTTTTTATAACACTTTTCTATTTCTATTTTTTTCTATTAGTGTTTATTTATAGTTTGCTTTATGGTTTATATATATTTGAAGTGGTTTATACTTTAAAATATGGGGAATGTGATGACAGACATTAGAATTAATTGCACAACAGTGTCAAGCTCGCAAATCTGCAATAAAAATACAATTTTATTTTTACATTTAATTTGCGTGTTATATCAATCTCGGGAATCAAGGAGTTAATACATATCAGGCAACCCACATGGACTATAACAATTTATTCATTCATGTGTATTGACTTTTACATTGCTGGATTGTGAGTCCAATTGCATATCGGACGTCTAAACACCATGTTTTACTGATGTCATGATGACAGTTTCATTTACTATTAGCCCGGAACTTATGGGCTTGCTTAATTAATCATGAACATGCCCTGAAATGCTACGTACGGGTTCATGGTTTATGGTTTTAGATTTCGGCCCTGTACTTGCGGGCTTGTACAATTAAATTGATCTGTAACTCGTGCAGTTTTAGAATTAAATCAGGCTCATAGTATTTATGTCTTGTTTTTGGTTGTATCTAATGTCAGACTAGCAAAGGGTTAAGATACATTTTCACTGGTGTTTTTAATCAAGGGGTTATATATGTGTGTGACATGTCATTTATAGGGACATGCCTATGATTAAGCACTGGGGGTAGAATGAAATGAAATGTAACGAGAACATTTTTATCTCTATTTTTTAATTATGTTGGTTTCAGATTATCTACAATAACGATTTGCATTGCTTTACATTTTGGGTTCAAGTAAGCTCCTTTCCTGATTTCAATGAGTGCAGACATTTTTTACAAGATTAACATTGTGATAGAGGAAAACCAAATGATTACAAACATTTGACAAACTTTTAAATGTGTTTTGTGATATCTTAAATATAATCGGATGAAAAAAGTAAATTCAGTTGGAAATCACATATATAGTTGTGAGCATACGAGTTGTTGCTAACGCTTGCGGGCTCGCGCAGCGAGCCCGCAAGAACTGCGTCCCTCGCAAAGCGAGGGATGCAGTTCCCCGCAAATGCGGGTCTTCGCGAAGCGAGGGGCCGCATTTGCGGTGGGCGAGCATCCCAAGGTCTACACAAATGCGGGTCCTCGCGGTAACACACATACGCACGACATACGCACGACTTAGAAAAAAATACACTGCGTCGTACACGTAAAAACCAACTGCGTCCCTCGCAAAAAAATTACGGCCGCCTCGCAAAAAAATACGGCTGCAAAAAGACCCATTCCCAACACGCAAAACCAGCCGACAACGGCGCGCATGAAAACATCAGAAACACAAGAAATAAACACAACAAACACATAAAAAGATTACTTGCAGCAAGGGTGGGCATCCGGCAACTCGAAAAGTTAATTTACACGTCCATTTAAGTCCAAAAAAACGAGTTTAAACTGCCGAAAATCACCTAAGCGAGAGAAAAAATGGCCGCCGAACAAAATGAAAACGAGGCTACAGACGTAACTATACTACAGTGACGGGCAAAACTGAAACAACGCTACAGTCAACTTTACGAGGTACGTAACACATACTATGCGGCACTTGCTACACTGATATAAACCACCATTTACTACACATAAAATGGCGGATGGAACGCAAATTGTAAGCTGGAACGCAAATAGCGCATGTGTATTGCGTTCTAACGGTCTGAGGCACTTGAAAGTTTATAAATACTGCCTACTTTCCAGAAAATTCTACATTTCTACTCAGGTGATGAACGGAGTGACTGGATAGTTAACTGCTGCTGTTACTTGAGAAGAGAATTGTTTCCTAATTTCCTACTTTACATTGTGCAAATTACAACTGAGAGGTATGCTATAATATATTACATTTTATTATCAAGACAGGACAAAAAAAACAACAACTTTAACTATGAAAATGTCATTCATGTATAGTGACATGTGACACTCACATTTATGTGTATAGCCCCTACAACAAACTAATCTTAACCCTAACTAATTAAACAAGTATATTTAAATGACATAAAAAAAAAAAAAACTTTAACTATTAAAATGTGATTCATGTATAGTGATATGTGACACGCACATATATGTGTGTAGGCCCGAAAACAAACTAATTTAAATTGAAACTAATTAAAGAAGTACATTTAAATGACATTAAATTATTGTAATTCAATATATAACCTAAAGCTCAATCTTACTCCTTTTTTTTAACTTATCAAACAGACTCTGCATCAACAGCGTCACTCAAGAATTTGCACCGTGCATTGTGAACCACAATCCATTTTAAAGAACACAAAGAAAGAAGAAGAGGTAAGATAGAAAAATACATTACATGCTGAAAAAGCTTTGCTAAATCAAAAAGAAGAAATATACAATTAACCATTTCACGTTCTTTTTCAAACAGAAACTACAAGAAGACCAGCGGATTAAGATTGCCTGGAGGGAACCCTCTGTCATTCAACACTTCAATCAAGGTAAAGTATAACAAGTACAAAAAATAAAGGAACTATATATGTTTAATGGCCGACAATATAACAAATGCAGCAACCAAAAAGTAGTTAACACAAAATAGGATAATGCTAAAAACATAGCCATAATATATAAAACAGAAAAAACATTCATTTTCACTGTAGAAAAACATTAAACCTTCATAAAAAAGACTAATTAAGCAAATCAAGTATGCAACATATGGTAGACACAAATAGGATTATACCAAAAATCACACAAACATATAGCAAAGTAAATTAATATTCTTCTTTAATGTTTAAGAACCTATAAGCCTTACAAAGAAGTCTAAATAAGCATACCAAAAGTGGGGGACAGAAAATAAGATAACGCTAAAAACATAGCCATCATATCCAAAATACAAAAAACATTTAACCTTCATAAAAAAAAATTAATTAAGCAAATAAAGTATGCAACATATGGTAGACACAAAATAGGATTGTACCAAAAATCACACAAACACATAGCAAAGTAAATTAATATTCTTATTTACTGTTTACAAAGCTATAAGCCTTACAAAGAAGTCTAAATTAGTATAGCAAAAGTGGTGGACACAAAACAGGATAATGCTAAAAACATTGCAATCATATCCAAAATAAGAAAAACATTAATAATTACAGTATAAAAAAAAGGATAACTGGAATACACAAATACATTTAAAGTATTTTTAAAAGGTTGCACAAAAAACAGCATAGCAGAAAAATTCACCATGACAGATACAATACACCAAAATAATTAAATTTGTTATTCATTACAAAAACATTAAAATCAAATAACATTTTCAATTTTCTTTTACAACAGACACTGCGTGAAGACCATCGGACCAGGACTTTCAACAGAGGACCAGACCATCGGACGAGGACTTTCAACAGAGGACCACACCATCAGAGGAGGACTTTCAACAGAGGACCAGACCATCGGACGAGGACTTTCAACAGAGGACCTGACCATAGGACGAAGACTTTCAACAGAGGACCAACAAAGATTCTGATTGAAATCGCACTTCTACCAAGGTACAGTATAACAATTAAAAAATGAGAAAACTAAATAAACATGTTTGCTCTGCATCCATGTCAACAGAAAAAAAAAGAACAGTCACTAACTGTGGCCCTCATTAAATTGCAATTTTGCCAATTGAATAGAGGTCTAAATAAGCACATCACATATTTTTTTAAAGAAGTTTTTAGTTAGTAAACATCTATCCGCAAACAAGGTTTTCACTAACTAAAAACTTATTAAAAAAAAAAATGTTATCTGCTTATTTATAGCACTATTGAATTGGCCAAATCGCAATTGAATGAGGGCCTATAACTTTTACCAAAATATAACTGACACATTTCTTATTTACCTCTTATTTGTCTGTTATGGACAATAATGTTTAACAGTAAATCCAAACTTCAATCTTGCCAAAAAAAAAAGAAAACAGCATAGTCCACAAAAGTTTCAAAACATAGACTAAATAAAATTTGTCATTCTAAGTTACCAGTCGTAATGTACAATATTAAGCATAAAACCTAAACACACACATACAATAGAATACTACAATAAATAGTACTAACACCCCAAGAAAAAATAAAAAAAATCATTGCCTGAACAAAGACTAATTTTTGCCTTCTACTATGCCTGTAAGTAAAAAATACAACAAAAAAATCAATTGCCAAAACAACTAAAATATAAATTTTAATTACCTACTACATGTAGAAGAAGGTATAGTGTCAGTTCCTTCACTGTGCTATTCATGTAAGGCAAAAATTACAACGTACCACAGAAAGTAAGACCAAAAAAATAAAAAACACTAATTAACTATGTTACTGTTTCTAATGTTATAAGTTTGAAAACAATATTTTCAAGTTCCTTACTTAGACTGATAAGAAACTTCAAGTTTAAAAAAAATATACTTTCAAGTTCTTTACTTCAACATATTACAAAGTTCATGTTAAGAGCTCAACCACGTTTTAAGTCACAATGTAAATATTGTCTGTTATGTTAAGATTACTCTCTGGATTAATGTTTATCGCCAGTTTATGCAGTCAGGAAGGAATTAATTTAATTGGATACATTTCAACGTACCACAGAAAGTAAGACCAAAAAAATAAAAAAACACTTATTTAACAATACAAAGAAACTACCACTACAATAAACTACAAGCACATATAAACAAACTGTTGATAATAAAAAATGTACAAAACAAACTTAACATCTCAAACTAAACTAATTATAAAAAAAAATATTTTACAGATTAACATGGCTACTAACGAGAGCAAACAAGAAAAGAAAATACGTCAAACTAGAGAAAGACAAGAGAGATGGGCCAACCAGCAGACACCAGAGGAGAAGGAAATTTGACGAGAAAAAGAACGCAAAAGACTTGCAAGCAAAAGACTATCAGCTGTAAAAATTAAAGATACGCCAAAAAAAGCTACCAAGCAAATAAAGCACTTAGAACCTGTTCCTCAAACATCAGATTACATTTTACCTGAAAAAATAAAAGAGATACCAAAAGAAGCCACCAAAAAAACAAAGCATTTACAACCTGTTCCTGAAACATTACATGACATTTTATCTAAACCAATACAAGATATACCAAGAAAAGCCACTAAAAAAACAAAGCATTTACAACCTGTTGTTGAAACATTACATGATATTTCAGCTGATGAATATGAAAGTCAAACTGATATATGCTTTGCAAATTGTCCTTTACTCAAGTCTTTAGCAGTAGAGGTTCATAGTTGTAGGGACATGACTACTCAATGTCAGTTTTGTGAGGCTTATTATTTAAAACAGGAGAGACCCAGAAATGGCCAATTTATTAGTTTCTGTCAAAAAGGCAAGTTCAAACTTCCAGAAAGAAAATCATTTCCAATCTATTTACAAAACATTATGATTAAACCTACTTTTCCAAACTACAAACATTTTAAGACAAACATAAGATCCTACAATAGTGCCATATCCTTTGCATCTATGGGGGCAACATTAGCTGCTAATGTACCAGGACATGGTCCTTAATGTTTTAAAGTCCAAGGCCAAATTTATCATCGACTTCCCATTTACATCCAGAGGAAGGAGAGCAAAAAAAATTTGCTCAACTATATGTCCTAGATACAATGGAAGCTGTTGACCAACGTATGCAGCAGGAAGAAAATAAAAAATGCTTACCCAGTGTTTTTATAGAGCTAAATAACATTATGGACAATAACCCCTACAGTAAAGCTTATAAAAAATTGGCAGAAGTAGAAAATGAACAACAACTTCATGTACAAAGACATCAATTACCCATGCAGAAGGTTAATAGGGTGCTTAAAAGAGACAGACATACTGATAAACGTCGTTATAACTTGCCAACATCAAATAAGGTTGCAATGGTGTTTCAAAATGATGAAGGAGAACCACCATTTTAAAGAGACAATAGAATAAATCCCAGAAATGAGGAGCAACCATTCATTAATATGAGTATCTTAAGTCCAAATTTAGATCCAATGACATATCCCATTTTTTTCCAACACGGAGAAGCAGGTTGGCAACCAAAATTAACACTTCCCAGTTACCCAAATGCTAAAGCCAGAATCTGAAATAATGTTTCTATGCTTGAATTTAAAGTAGCTCAAATTGCCATTCGAAATAAATTTAATCCAATTTTATGTGGTGGAAAACTAACACAACAATGGATTATTGATTTCTATTTGCAAGTTGAGGCCAATAATTTAAACTTTATATAATATCAACAAGATAAACTACGTGTAGAACAATATTCGGGTACTAATGGACTATGTCGCTGAAGTTGCTACAAGCAGAGACATGACAGCTGGCAAAGCCATCATTTTACCATCTTCCTTTCAAGGATCTCCTCGAAATATGAGAGAAAGATACAATGATGCTATGGCTATTGTCACCAAATTTGGCAAACCCAATTTATTTCTTACATTTACATGTAATCCACAATGGCCAGAAATTACACAAAATTTACTTCTTGGCCAAAGTGCTTCCGATAGACCAGATTTAGTAGCCAGAGTTTTTAAGATTAAATTAAATGAATTAATATGTGACATCACTATACGTCCCTTTTTGGCAAATGTCTTGCTTATGTATATACCATTGAATTTCAAAAAAGTGGCCTTCCACATGCACATCTTGTGATAATACTTTAAGAAAAAAATAAATTAGATACTTCTGACAAAGTGGATGCAGTCATTGTTGCTGAACTACCAGATCCAGAACTATATGGTAGACTATATGAGATTGTTACTCATCGCATGATTTATGGACCCTGTGGTGATCTTAATCCACAATCACCATGTATGGAAAATAATAAATGTTCCAAAGATTTTCCAAAAGATTATAGAGACAAAACCTATGCCAATTGTGATGGCTATCCACTTTATAAAAGAAGAGAAGGAGATAGTGCCATTATTCATGGAAAAAAAGTTGACAATAGATATGTAGTACCCTACAATCCACATTTACTCATGAAGTATAAAGCCCACATAAATGTAGAAGCCTGCACTTCCATCAAATCCATGCAATATGTGTACAAATATATTTACAGAGGCTATGATGCAGCTACTGTAGTGGTGAAAAGTGCAGACAACCCTGAAAGTAGTGATTTAGTACATGATGAACTTGCATCTCATGTAGATGCTCGCTATGTCAGTGCGCCAGAAGCTATGTGGCGGCTTTTAAAATTTGAAATGCTTGATAGATCACATGCAGTATACAGATTAGCAGTACATTTGCCACAAAGACATTTAGTGTATTTCCATGCTGGAAATTAAAGTAATGCATTGGCCCAAAGTGAAGATCCTTACACTACACTAACTGCACGGTTTTAATTAAATTCTACAGATTCACAAGCAACACAATTCTTATATTAAAATTCCATATCACTATGTTTTTGTGAATGGATTATGGAGACCGAGAAAAAGCAGAGGCAATAAAATAATCCCAAGAATTTACACATTCAGTCCAAGAGATGTTGAACATTTTTGCTTACGGATATTACTTTTAAATGTTCCTGGAGCACAAAGTTTTGAACACTTAAGAACTGTTATGAATCCTTCCATTTAGCTGCAAGACATAGAAACTTACTAGCTGATTATACAGAATGGGAAAGATGTTTAGAAGAAGCAGCACAATGTCAAATGCCACGGCAGATGAGAGAACAATTTGCATTTATTTGTATCTTCTCAAATGCTCCAAATGCATTAGCTTTGTGGGAGACATTTAAAAGTAATATGTCTGAAGACTTTATGCGATGATACAATGAACCGATTGCACACTTAAAAGCGTTAATGGAAATCCAAAAAGTATTTTTAACTCATGGATTAAGTTGTGCAAGTTTTAATTTGCCTGATCCAGGTCTTATAGATGACAAAAACTTTGAAGACTATGACATTCAACTACAAGTAGAAAGAACAGAAGAAAGACTTGCAACTTTAAATACGTTACAATTACAAGCATTTAATGCCATTAAAAATGCAATAGCTGATGACATGGTGACAGAGCGTTATTTCTATCTTGATGGACCTGGCGGATCAGGAAAAACGTATCTATATAATTTATTAATGAGTTCTGTACGAGCACAAGGTCAAATAGCACTGGAGTTTGCCACTACTGGAATTGCTGCACTTTTGTTAGAAGGTGGAAGAACTGTACATAGTGGCTTTAAACTGCCAGTGCCTATTTTAGAAACTTCTGTGTCAGATATTCGCATGACATCATTACAAGCAAAGAAATTGAAAAAATGTAAATTAATTTTAATAGATGAGGCCACAATGATGTCATGCAATGCCTTCCAATGTATTGACCGGTTGCTTCGTGAAGTCATGGATAATACTTTTCCATTTGGTGGAAAGATAATGTTGTTAGGTGGCGATTTTAGACAAACAGTACCTGTCGTTGTACATGGAAATCGAACTGACATTATCGAAACCTGTACAGTATAAAGTCAAGCACACTATGGAAACATTTTACCCATCTTCTACTGCAACAAAACATGAGATCAGAAGGCCAAACTGATTTCAATGATTAGCTTATTAAAATTGGAGAAGGCAGAACAGAAAAAATACCACATTTATCTGACGACACTGTAGAGATCCCACCTCATATGATTTGTCACCAAAATATTATATTGGCTATATTTGAAGGTAGCATAAATAACCAGGAATATTCAGAGCTTGCCAATCAAGTCATACTAACGTGTAAAAATAAGGATGCATTAATCCTCAATAATGAAATCTTAAAAATAATTAATGCACCACCAAGAAATTATCACAGTGCTGATTCTGTACTTGCTGATGACAATGAAAGTCAGGCTAACTTTTCTACTGAATTCATAAACTCACTAACTCCTTCTGGAATGCCACCACATATTTTGCAGCTAAAGAAAGGTGCAATTGTCATGTTACTGCAAAATATGAACTCCAAATAAGGCCTATGCAATGGGACAAGATTAATTGTTCAACAATTAAAGGACCATTTTATAGATGCTGAAATTTGAACTGGTACCTATAAAGGAGAGAGAGTTTTCATACCAAGAATATATTTAGCACCAAGTGAAAGTAGTCTCTCTTTTATACTTCAAAGAAGACAATTTCCCATTATTATGGAATTTGCCATGATCATTAATAAATCACAAGGACAAAGGTTCAAATCTGTGGGTATTTTCTTAGAAGAACCAGTATTTGCACATGGTCAATTGTACGTTGCGTTATCACGGTGCACAAATCCACAGGCTATTAAAGTTTAAATCGAAAAGAATGAAAGTCAAGGTGATTTATTAGAAGATGGATGTAATTTTACTAAAAGTACTATAACTTTTCATTAAATAAATAAAACCCATGCAAAACAATTTTAAATGCATTGAAAAATACAACACAATAAACAATTCAGTCATAATTAATGGAAGTACTGTTTATGGATGATTAGCCTCACAAAACACTTGCCTTGCATTATTTTTACAAATTATGTTAAAATGTTAATTAACTATGTTACTGTTTCTAATGTTACAAGTTTGAAAACAATATTTTCAAGTTCCTTACTTAGACTGAAAAGAAACGTCAAGTTTTAAAAAATATACTTTCAAGTTCTTTACTTCAACATATTACAAAGTTCATGTTAAGAACTCAACCACGTTTTAAGTCACAATGTAAATATTGTCTGTTATGTTAAGATTACTCCCTGGTTTAATGTCTATCGCCAGTTTATGCGGTCAGGAAGGAATTCATTTAATTGGATACATTTCAAGGAGGGTTTTTACTGTTTGCCTTCCTCTGGATTCAATGTATATTGAATTTAACAATAAGTCAGATAGAAATTGCATGTTAAAAAAACATTACCTCAAGTTTACAAGACTGATTAGTTTAAAGTTCAACTGTTAATAATTTAAATACAAAATTATGTTAAAAAATTCATTTACTATGTTGCTGTTTATAATGTTTCAAGTTCAAAAAATGTTTTTTCAAGTTCCTTAGTTACACAGATAATAAAGTTCAAGTTTCAAAAAATATACTTTCAAGTTTCTTACTTAGATATATTACAAAGTACATGTTAAAATTGGGTATGTTTCAACAAGTATTTTTAATGTTTGCCTTCCTCTGGATTCAATGTATATTGAAGTTAACAATTCTTCAGATACAAATTGCATGTTAAAAAACCATTACCTCAAGTTTACAATACTGATTAATTTAAAGTTCAACTGTTCTTACATTCAAATGTTAATACTTTTAATACAAAATGCTTTAAGACTTATTGTTCACCAAGAGAACATTTTACAAAACTAAACATGTTTAATATCACAATACTTACAAGTGTCAAATATGTATATTAATAACTAAACAACTTTCCAAACATACACATCTCATTGTTGTCATTTTTTGACGGGCAAGTTGCAAGTTATTATATAAATGTGAAAAATTAGGTATATTGTCGTTGTTATCTAAAGCTGGATATTCATTATTTCTGCCTTTTAGGGCCGATTAAAAGAAATATGAAGTCACATGCTTTAAATTTACTACAAGAGCATATTACATTGGAGAGACATCCGAAACCCTCGGAAAGAGAATAAACCTCCACCGTCATCCAGTCAACAAGAAGAAGATTACCACACTAGTAGGAAAACATGTCTACAGCCAAATCACAACCTTAAGGATATGAAAGTGACTATACTGAAGGAAATCCAAAGCATAAAGAGAAATAAAGGTCTGGAAATACAAATTCATGAAGATGTTTGAAACATTACATTCTGGATTAAGAGAAATAATATACAGTAATTTATATCTTTATCCCTGTAATCTTATTTATCTGCTATATTCTTTAGGAGACTGACTGGTTTCTATTGAATGTGTATCTCTTTACTTCATCTAAGAGTCTCTCTAATGCTATCTGCAGACAATCATCTTTTTCACACCTTTTGTACATTTCCAAGTGATCCAATCTGTTTCCTCACCTCCTTTACAGTGTTTGTAGTGAACAACAAAATGTATATAAATATAGTGCCCAGTTCCAATTTATGTGTCTTTAATCCATATTGATGTAGTGTCTCAGAAATATAGTCGCCAATGCATTAAATCAGCTGACATCATTCGGTTATCACATACCACAAACCACAAACGTATATATACAAAAATACTCCCACCATCTCCACCTTAGATGACAACAACATCCAGTGAGCTGGATATTTCTATTTTTTCTAGGATCTACTAGATTGTACATCTTCTCTAACTTGGATGACAACATTAAATGTACATATCAATGTTATCAATTTATATATAAAATACTACTACTAATAATACTTATAAAAATATATGATAATACATATTTCAATATATGTTTGATTAAAATAAATATTTTATAATAAAATTTCTCACTTAGTAATGCCAACCACAGGACTTGACTCATTGTTTATTTGTAATTTATTTAGAATATATACAAAATACCTTACATTCCAGGGGTGAGATAAATGATCCAACAAACATAAAAATATAAAAATGTGATAAAAATTAGATCACTCATTTAATAAATTATTAATGAAATAAGGCCTCGGTGTATGATGATATATATAGCATAAAATTAAATGTACTAGTAAAAAACGACTAAAATAGTACTAATAAATTTATAGAAAATATTAGTAATACTAGATATTATTATTATTATTATTATTATTATTATTATTATTAAATACATACAAAATATATATCATATTGTTCACCACCATATGAGAAATGACAGAAAAATATATATTATTCATAAAAATTCCACCATATCTAAATCAAAATTCATCCTTTCATATCTGATTGTATTGAAGAGTTTTAATCCAAAACTCTACCCTATAGTAAAATGTTTCAATCTTTCTCCTTAGTTAAACAAATTATTCCCTGAAACACATTCATTGCCTGTGACTATTATATCTCCATTATGTATTTTATTAAAGTTGTTGTTGACATTAATATTATTACCATGTGCTCATAAACCACACAAAGGCTCTTTCGTACCATCAATATAACTCATTCCACATTGAAATTGCAAATACTAATTACATGATCAGTACTGCAATTGATATTTTCCCTGATAGGACATCTATAATTAAGGTACATATGTTTAACATCCTCTAAACCATATCCCATATATTTACAACATTAACACTTATTCCTTGCAAATAAAAATAGAAATATGTAAACTGCCCACCTTCCATGGTTGTAACTTGGTCTCTAGAGTGTCTTGTTCTGGGTCACTTCCATAGTATAGTTTATCTGATAACATGTCATTCAGAGCATAGGCCACTGCATAGGTTGCGATATAAATACTGTATGTAAATCTGAAATTGTGAACATCATACAAGTACTGAGGAACTGATTGAAGATTTTCTTTCCTATAGCAGTATTTAATTCTGATTATTATAGTATCATTTTCAAAATCATGATTAAATACACATGAAAATAGATCTTTCCATACATTTCTAATTAATTTATCATCTGGAGAAATATATGGACTAGCACTGTAGAGAAATTCCTTAAGTCCAGAAATCTCACCCTTATGTATTGAAATGGATAGTGAGCCATTTATTAATTTTCCCAATTGAGGAATAATATTAGATGATGTAAAATGTGACATGGCAGCTGTCGATATCCATATTTTTTCAGGCTGTTCCATAACACTGTAATATTCAATAAATGTGTCAAAGAATTTTGTATTACTGCTAATTATTACAACTTTGGCAGATGATTTACCAACTCTCTGAGCTAAATCGTCTATTACAATGTAATCATCTGAACTCAGTAAGATTATGAAAGCCACACAAAAATCATTTCTGATTAGCATATCTTTTAACTCTTGGCTTCCACGTTGGCTGCTGTCATCATCTGAAGTCAATATTCCCACCCAAGTCCACCCAAAGTGTCGCAGTAGTTGGATGATAGCTGGATATTGATGATGCTCATTAGGAACCGTTCGATAGAGATATGGAAATTGTAATCGATCAGTAAACACTGGATCCATTGACCCATAGCTCACCTGCAATGGAAAAAAAAATATAATATTTGATAGTTTTTATCATTTATCATTTGAGAAAATTATTTTTAAAATGGAACCTTAGGGAATGTTTTACTTTGCTCTCACCACACTTTCGACCATAGGCTTTGATTGAAATGTATTATCCTGACATGAGACTCATAACTGAGAGGATCATAATACAAAACTGCAACTATATATATATATATATATATATATATATATATATATATTGAAGAGTGAAGCAGCTGTGAATGTCCAGTAATTTAGTAATTATTAATCCATATATATATATATATATATATATATATATATACATAGATTAATAATGAGTATTGCAATATAATTTGATACCTTTTGTATTGGACAAATGTCTTATTTATAATGACGAGCTTTCGAGAGGCTTAACCTCTAGTGATGTCGCGAACATAAAATTTTCGGTTCGCAAAATGCGAACGCGAACCGCCGCAAATGTTCATGAACCGGCGAACCCGACGAACCGCCATAGACTTCAATGGGCTGCCGGATTTTAAAACCCACAGGGACTCTTTCTGGCCACAATAGTGATGGAAAAGTTGTTTTAAGGGGACTAACACCTGGACTGTAGCATGCCAGAGGGGGATCCATGTCAAAACTCCCACGGAAAATTACATAGTTGATGCAGAGTCTGGTTTTAATCCATAAAGGGCATAAATAACCTAACATCCCCCTCCATCGTCATCCTCCCCTGTATCTCTTTACCCCCTCCCACATCATCCTCCCCTGTGTCTCTTTCCCCCCTTCCTCATCACCCTACCCTGTGTCTCATCCCCCCTCCCGTATCATCCTCCCACCTCCCTCATCATCCTCCCCTGTATCTCTTTAACCCTCCCTCATCATCCTCCCCTGTGTCTCTTCCCCCCTCCATCATCATCCTCCCGTGTGTCTCTTTCCCCCTCCCTCATCATCTTCCCCTGTGTCTCTTCCCCCCCTCATCATCCTCCCCTTTGTCTCTTTCCCCCCTTCCTCATCACCCTCCCCTGTATCTCTTTACCCCCCTCCCTCATCATCCTCCCCTGTGTCTGTTTCCCCCCTCCCTCATCATCCTCCCCCCTCCCTTGATGATAAGGGGGGGGAAGAGACACAGGGATAAGTGTGAGGGGTGTTAGGGTAAGGGGTGTTAGGGATAAGGGTGAGGGGGTTAGGTGTTAGGGTGAGGGGTGTTAGGGCTAAGTGTGAGGGGTGTTAGGGTGAGGGGTGTTAGGGATAAGTGTAAGGGGTGTTAGGGTGAGGCATGTTAGGAATAAGTGTGAGGGGTGTTAGGTCTTAGGGATAAGTGTGAGAATGTTAGGGTTAGGTGTTAGGTTAAGGGCTGTTAGGGATAAGTGTAAGGGGGTATTAGGGTTAGGTGTTAGGGTAAGGGGTGTTAGCGATAAGTGTGGGGGGTGTTAGGTCTTAGGGATAATTGTGAGAATGTTAGGGTTAGGTGTTAGGTTGATGGGTGTTATGAATAAGTGTGAGGGGTGTTATGGTTAGGGTAAGGGGTGTCAGGGATAAGTGTGATGGGTTTTAGGGTAAGGGATGTTAGTGTAAGGTGTTAGGGTAAGGGCTGTTAGGGATAAGTGTAAGGGGGTATTGGTGAGGGGTGTTAGGGATGAGTGTGAGGGGTGTTAGTGTAAGGGGTGTTAGGGATAACTGTAAGGGGTGTTATGGTTAGCTGTTAGGGTGAGGGATGTTAGGGTTAGGTGTTTGGGACAAGTGTGAGGGGTGTTAGTGTAAGGGGTGTTAGGGATAAGTGTGAGGGGTGTTAGGGTTAGGTGTTAGGGTGATGGATGTTAGGGTTAGGTGTTAGGGATAAGTGTGAGGGGTGTTAGGGTTAGGGTAAGGGGTTGTTAGGGATAAGTGTGAAGGGTGTTAGGGTGAGGGGTGTTAGGGATAAGTGTGAGGGGTGTTAAGGTTAGTGTTAGGGTAAGGGGTGTTAGGGATAAGTGTAAGGGGTGTTAGGGTTAGGTGTTAGTGTGAGGGATGTTAGGGTTAGGTGTTAGGGATAAGTGTGGGGGGTGTTAGGGTTAGGTGTTAGGGTGAGGGGTGTTAGGGATAAGTGTAAGGGGTGTTAGGGTTAGGTGTTAGGGTGAGGGATGTTAGGGTTAGGTGTTAGGGATAAGTGTGAGGGGTGTTAGGGTTAGGGTAAGGGGTGTTAGGGATAAGTGTGAGGGGTGTTAGGGTTAGGTGTTAGGGTGAGGGCTGTTAGTGTAAGGGGTGTTAGGGATAAGTGTGTGCGGTGTTAGGGTTAGGTGTTAGGGTGAGGGGTGTTAGGGATAAGTGTAAGGGGTGTTAGGTTTAGGTGTTAGGGTGAGGGATGCTAGGGTTAGGTGTTAGGGATAAGTGTGAGGGGTGTTAGGGTTTGGGAAAGGAGTGTTAGGGATAAGTGTGAGGGGTGTTACGGTTAAGTGTTAGGGTGAGTGGTGTTAGGGATAAGTGTGAGGGGTGTTAGTGTAAGGGGTATTAGGGATAAGTGTGAGGGGTGTTAGGGTTAGGTGTTAGGGTGAGGGGTGTTAGGGATAAGTGTAAGGGGTGTTAGGGTTAGGTGTTAGGGTGAGGGATGTTAGGGTTAGGTGTTAGGGATAAGTGTGAGGGGTGTTAGGGTTAGGGTATGGGGTGTTAGGGATAAGTGTGAGGGGTGTTAGGGTTAGGTGTTAGGGTGAGGGGTGTTAGGGAAAAGTGTAAGGGGTATTAGGGTTAGGTGTTAGGGTGAGGGATGTTAGGGTTAGGTGTTAGGGAGAAGTGTGAGGGGAGTTAGGGTTAGGGTAAGGGGTGTTAGGGATAAGTGTGAGGGGTGTTAGGGTTAGGATGATGGGTGTTAGGGATAAGTGTGATGGGTGGTAGGGTTAGGTGTTAGGGTGAGGGGTGTTAGGTATAAGTGTAAGGGGTTTTAGGGTTAGGTGTTAGGGTGAGGGATGTTAGGGTTAGGTGTTAGGGATAAGTGTGAGGGGTGTTAGGGATAAGTGTGAGGGGTGTTAGGGTTAGGGTGAGGGGTTTTAGGGATAAGTGTGAGGGGTGTTAGGGTTAGGTGTTAGGGTGAGGGGTGTTAGGGATAAGTGTAAGGGGTGTTAGGGTTAGGTGTTAGGTTGATGGGTGTTATGAATAAGTGTGAGGGGTGTTAGGGTTAGGGTAAGGGGTGTCAGGGATAAGTGTGATGGGTTTTAGGGTAAGGGATGTTAGTGTAAGGTGTTAGGGTAAGGGCTGTTAGGCATTAGTGTAAGGGGGTATTGGTGAGGGGTGTTAGGGATGAGTGTGAGGGGTGTTAGTGTAAGGGGTGTTAGGGATAACTGTAAGGGGTGTTATGGTTAGCTGTTAGGGTGAGGGATGTTAGGGTTAGGTGTTTGGGACAAGTGTGAGGGGTGTTAGTGTAAGGGGTGTTAGGGATAAGTGTGAGGGGTGTTAGGGTTAGGTGTTAGGGTGATGGATGTTAGGGTTAGGTGTTAGGGATAAGTGTGAGGGGTGTTAGGGTTAGGGTAAGGGGTTGTTAGGGATAAGTGTGAAGGGTGTTAGGGTGAGGGGTGTTAGGGATAAGTGTGAGGGGTGTTAAGGTTAGTGTTAGGGTGAGGGGTGTTAGGGATAAGTGTAAGGGGTGTTAGGGTTAGGTGTTAGTGTGAGGGATGTTAGGGTTAGGTGTTAGGGATAAGTGTGGGGGGTGTTAGGGTTAGGTGTTAGGGTGAGGGGTGTTAGGGATAAGTGTAAGGGGTGTTAGGGTTAGGTGTTAGGGTGAGGGATGTTAGGGTTAGGTGTTAGGGATAAGTGTGAGGGGTGTTAGGGTTAGGGTAAGGGGTGTTAGGGATAAGTGTGAGGGGTGTTAGGGTTAGGTGTTAGGGTGAGGGCTGTTAGTGTAAGGGGTGTTAGGGATAAGTGTGTGGGGTGTTAGGGTTAGGTGTTAGGGTGAGGGGTGTTAGGGATAAGTGTAAGGGGTGTTAGGTTTAGGTGTTAGGGTGAGGGATGCTAGGGTTAGGTGTTAGGGATAAGTGTGAGGGGTGTTAGGGTTTGGGAAAGGAGTGTTAGGGATAAGTGTGAGGGGTGTTAGGGTTAAGTGTTAGGGTGAGTGGTGTTAGGGATAAGTGTGAGGGGTGTTAGTGTAAGGGGTATTAGGGATAAGTGTGAGGGGTGTTAGGGTTAGGTGTTAGGGTGAGGGGTGTTAGGGATAAGTGTAAGGGGTGTTAGGGTTAGGTGTTAGGGTGAGGGATGTTAGGGTTAGGTGTTAGGGATAAGTGTGAGGGGTGTTAGGGTTAGGGTATGGGGTGTTAGGGATAAGTGTGAGGGGTGTTAGGGTTAGGTGTTAGGGTGAGGGGTGTTAGGGAAAAGTGTAAGGGGTATTAGGGTTAGGTGTTAGGGTGAGGGATGTTAGGGTTAGGTGTTAGGGAGAAGTGTGAGGGGAGTTAGGGTTAGGGTAAGGGGTGTTAGGGATAAGTGTGAGGGGTGTTAGGGTTAGGATGATGGGTGTTAGGGATAAGTGTGATGGGTGGTAGGATTAGGTGTTAGGGTGAGGGATGTTAGGGTTAGGTGTTAGGGATAAGTGTGAGGGGTGTTAGGGATAAGTGTGAGGGGTGTTAGGGTTAGGGTGAGGGGTTTTAGGGATAAGTGTGAGGGGTGTTAGGGTTAGGTGTTAGGGTGAGGGGTGTTAGGGATAAGTGTAAGGGGTGTTAGGGTTAGGTGTTAGGGGGAGGGATGTTAGGGTTAGGTGTTAGGGATAAGTGTGAGGGGTGTTAGGGTTAGGGTAAGGGGTGTTAGGGATAAGTGTGAGGGGTGTTAGGGTTAGGTGTTAGGGTGAGTGCTGTTAGTGTAAGGGGTGTTAGGGATAAGTGTGTGGGGTGTTAGGGTTAGGTGTTAGGGTGAGGGGGGCTTGGGATAAGTGTAAGGGGTGTTAGGTTTAGGTGTTAGGGTGAGGGATGTTAGGGTTAGGTGTTAGGGATAAGTGTGAGGGGTGTTAGGGTTAGGGAAAGGGGTGTTAGGGATAAGTGAGAGGGGTGTTAGGGTTAGGTGTTAGGGTGAGTGGTGTTAGAGATAAGTGTGAGGGGTGTTAGTGTAAGGGGTATTAGGGATAAGTGTGAGGGGTGTTAGGGTTAGGTGTTAGGGTGAGGGGTGTTAGGGATAAGTGTAAGGGGTGTTAGGGTTAGGTGTTAGGGTGAGGGATGTTAGGGTTAGGTGTTAGGGATAAGTGTGAGGGGTGTTAGGTTTAGGGTATGGGGTGTTAGGGATAAGTGTGAGGGGTGTTAGGGTTAGGTATTAGGGTGAGGGGTTTTAGGGATAAATGTAAGGGGTATTAGGGTTAGGTGTTAGGGTGAGGGATGTTAGGGTTAGGTGTTAGGGTGAGGGGTGTTAGGGATAAGTGTGAGGGGTGTTAGGGATAAGTGTGAGGGGTGTTAAGGTTAGGGTGAGGGGTGTTAGGGATAAGTGTGAGGGGTGTTAGGGTTAGGTGTTAGGGTGAGGGGTGTTAGGGATAAGTGTAAGGGGTGTTAGGGTTAGGTGTTAGGGGGAGGGATGTTAGGGTTAGGTGTTAGGGATAAGTGTGAGGGGTGTTAGGGTTAGGGTAAGGGGTGTTAGGGATAAGTGTGAGGGGTGTTAGGGTTAGGTGTTAGGGTGAGGGCTGTTAGTGTAAGGGGTGTTAGGGATAAGTGTGTGGGGTGTTAGGGTTAGGTGTTAGGGTGAGGGGTGTTAGGGATAAGTGTAAGGGGTGTTAGGTTTAGGTGTTAGGGTGAGGGATGTTAGGGTTAGGTGTTAGGGATAAGTGTGAGGGGTGTTAGGGTTAGGGAAAGGGGTGTTAGGGATAAGTGAGAGGGGTGTTAGGGTTAGGTGTTAGGGTGAGTGGTGTTAGGGATAAGTGTGAGGGGTGTTAGTGTAAGGGGTATTAGGGATAAGTGTGAGGGGTGTTAGGGTTAGGTGTTAGGGTGAGGGGTGTTAGGGATAAGTGTAAGGGGTGTTAGGGTTAGGTGTTAGGGTGAGGGATGTTAGGGTTAGGTGTTAGGGATAAGTGTGAGGGGTGTTAGGTTTAGGGTATGGGGTGTTAGGGATAAGTGTGAGGGGTTTTAGGGTTAGGTATTAGGGTGAGGGGTGTTAGGGATAAATGTAAGGGGTATTAGGGTTAGGTGTTAGGGTGAGGGATGTTAGGGTTAGGTGTTAGGGAGAAGTGTGAGGGGAGTTAGGGTTAGGGTAAGGGGTGTTAGGGATAAGTGTGAGGGGTGTTAGGGTTAGTGTGATGGGTGTTAGGGATAAGTGTGATGGGTGGTAGGGTTAGGGTATGGGGTGTTAGGGATAAGTGTGAGGGGTGTTAGGGTTAGGTGTTAGGGTGAGGGGTGTTAGGGATAAGTGTAAGGGGTATTAGGGTTAGGTGTTAGGGTGAGGGATGTTAGGGTTAGGTGTTAGGGTGAGGGATGTTAGGGTTAGGTGTTAGGGATAAGTGTGAGGGGTGTTAGGGTATGGGGTGTTAGGGATAAGTGTGAGGGGTGTTAGGGTTAGGTGTTAGGGTGAGGGGTGTAAGGGATAAGTGTAAGGGGTATTAGGGTTAGGTGTTAGGGTGAGGGATGTTAGGGTTAGGTGTTAGGGAGAAGTGTGAGGGGAGTTAGGGTTAGGGTAAGGGGTGTTAGGGATAAGTGTGAGGGGTGTTAAGGTTAGGGTGATGGGTGTTAGGGATAAGTGTGATGGGTGGTAGGGTTAGGTGTTAGGGTGAGGGGTGTTAGGTATAAGTGTAAGGGGTTTTAGGGTTAGGTGTTAGGGTGAGGGATGTTAGGGTTAGGTGTTAGGGATAAGTGTGAGGGGTGTTAGGGATAAGTGTGAGGGGTGTTAGGGTTAGGGTGAGGGGTGTTAGGGATAAGTGTGAGGGGTGTTAGGGTTAGGTGTTAGGGTGAGGGGTGTTAGGGATAAGTGTAAGGCGGTGTTAGGGTTAGGTGTTAGGGTTAGGGATGTTAGGGTTAGGTGTTAGGGATAAGTGTGAGGGGTGTTAGGGTTGGGTGCTAAGGTGAGGGGAGGTTGATGATAAGCGTGGGAAGAGACACAGGGGTGTCCTTGCAGCAGAGATCAAAAGAGTCCTTCAGGACTGTATTGCACACTGTGTACAGTAGCCTAGCTATGGTTTTCCCTATTGATGCAGTATCACCTACACTCAGCCTCCTCTCAGTTAGACTGCAAGTTAGTTATGATTCCAAAATGGCTGCTGTCCATGAGGTAGAAGGGTGTGGAAGGCAGGGTATGATGCTGATTGGCTGGAATGTGTCTGCTGACTGTGAGTTGCAGGGTCAAAGTTTGCTCAATGATAAAGTATAGGGGGCGGGTCGAATATCGCATATGTTCGCAGTTCACCGCGAACGGGAACATGCTATGTTCGCCGGGAACAGTCCGCCGGCGAACTATTCACGACATCTCGATTAACCTCCCTTTATCAAGTCTCAAGCAATACTCAGATTAATAATTACTAAATTACTAATATATATATATATATATATATATATATAAATATATATATATATATATCACATATATAGTTGTGAGCATGCGGGCTGTTGCTAACGCTGCGGGCTCGCTGGCACTCCATGCCAGCAACTGAGGCCCCTGCAAAAAATACGAGACGCGTTACGACCCATCACGACCACGCAAAAACCGCCCCGAAACCGGCGCACATCAAAACATGAAAAACACAATAAATACACACAACAATACATAAAAAGCTTACCTACAGCAAGGGGGGCATCCATAATTTAACTCCAAATAAAAGAGTTTAGACCCCCGAAAATCCCCTAAGCGACAGAAAAAATGGCCACCGAAAAAAACGAAAACGAGGATACAGCACTCTAATGACGCAAAACACCACCAAACACCTACGTATTTGCCGAAAAAGACGTACGAGAAACGAAAACAAGGACGCAACCCACGCGACCCAAAAACCATTACAAACACAGTAAATACACACAACAAACACCTAAAAAGCTTACCCACAGCAAGGGGGGCACCCAGGACCTCTGCAAGTGAAGTTACACCTCGATTTAAGTAAAAAAATCGGAGTTTAGACAGCGAAAATCACCTAAGCGAGAGAAAATATGGCCGCCGGACAAAACGAAAACGAGGCTAAAGACGCAAAAATACTACAGTGACTCGCAAAACGGAAACAACGCTCCAGTCAACTTCACAAGGCAGGTAACAAACACTATGCGGCACGTACCACACTGATATTAACCACCATTTTACAGGAAAATGACAACTATTACACCTAAAGTGGCGGCTGGAACGCAAATTTTTCGCTGAAACGCAAATAGCGCATGCGTATTGCATTCTAACAGTCTGAGGAACCTCAAAGTTTATAAATACTGCCTACTTTCCAGAAAATTCTACATTTCTCCTCAGGTGATGAACAGAGAGACTGGATAGTTAACTGCTGCTGTTACTTGTGAAGATAATTGTTTCCTAATTTCCAACTGTACACTCTGCAAATTAAAACTGAGAGGTAAGCTATAATATATTACATTTTTTTACAAAGACAGCAAAAAAGAAAAAAAGATTGCAAACTTTAACAATGAAAATTAGATTCATGTATAGTGACATGTGACACGCACATATATGTATATAGGCCCTACAAAAATCCCTTATTTACCACAATACTTGAATAGGCCCTACAACAACCTAATCTTAACTCAAACTAATAAAAGTAGTATATTCAAATGACATTAATTTACAGCAACTCATAGCAAAAAAAAAAAGATGACACTAATACATATGCAACCTGAAGCTCAATCTTTCCCCTTTTTTCACTATACAAACAGACTCTGCATCAACAGCGTCACTCAAGAATTTACACCGTGGACTGTGAAAGAGAATTACTTTTAAAGAACAGAAAGAAAGAAGAGGTAAGATAGAAAAATACATTACATGCAGAAAAAGACCATGCTTTGCAAAATCCAAAATAATAAATATACAATTAACCATTTAACTTTCTTTTTCAAACAGACACTACAAGAAGACTGGCGGATTAAGATTGGCAGGAGGGGACCCTCTATCATTTGGACAAGAACAAGACTTCAATCAAGGTATAGTATAACAAGTACAAAAAAAAACTATATTTAATGCCCGCCAATATGAGAAGTAAAACATACAAGGCTCAATACAAATTCAATCAAGACCAAAACACCACAGTTCAACAAACTTCACAAAGACCTATACAATTTCCAAAGAAAGACAGTTGCACAAAAAAAAAAAGGGGTGGACGCAAAACAGGATAGCATCCCAAACATTAGCAACATACATAAAACAAAAGTATTCCTCTTCTTTACTGTAGAATAACCTCCAACTATCACCCACAAGCCAAATACAGCAACCGAAAAGTGGTGAACACAAAACAGGATAGTACAAAAAGTACAACATCATATAGAAAAGGCAATTAACATTCCTTTTTACTGTCCAACAACATGTAATCCTCACAAACAAGACTAATTAAGCAAATGGAGCATGCAAAATGTGATGGACAGAAAACAGGATTGTACACAAAATCACACAAACAGATAGAAAAATAACTTAATATTCATCTTTACTGTTTAACAACCTATAAGCCTTATAAAGAAGCCTAAATAAGCATACTAAAAGTGGCGGACGCTAAACAGGATACTACTGTTAATAGTTACAACACAGATAAAACATCATTCACATTCAGCTTTACTCTACAACAACCTTTAACTGTCATCCACAAGCCAAATACAGCATCCGAAAAGTGGTGGACGCAAAACAGGATAATCCAACAAACATTGCTAACATATACAAAATGTCAACAACATTAATAATTGCAGTAAAAAAAAAAAAAAAGGATAACTGTAATATACAAATACAATTAAAGTATTTTAAAGTGGTGCACAAAAAAACAGCAAAGCAGAAGAATTCACGATAACAAATAGAGTATACCAAAAAAATTAACTATGTTATTCATGAAAAATACATTCCAATCAAATAACATTTTGCTTTTTCTTTTACAACAGACACTGCTTCAAGACCATCGCACGACGACTTACAATGGATCAAGAAATATTCTGCTTGAAATCACACTTCAAACAAGGTACAGTATAACAAGTAAAAAAAGAGAAAAATAAATAAACATGTTTGCTCTGCATCGATGTCAAGAGAAAAAACTAAATAAACCAACAACAATAAGTACCACTAATTAACAGCTTTAACAAAATATTAATTATACATTTGTCATTTACCTACTAATTGCCTTTTACGTACAACAAAATTTAACAGTTAAACCCAAACTTCAATCAAGCAAAAAAAAAATAACCAACATAAAACAGCATAGTCCAATAAATAGTGAAAACACATACAAAATAACATTTTTAATTCTCAATTTACAGCCCTAATGTACAATGTTAAGTACAAAACCTAACCAGACACATAAAGTAGAATACTAATACAAATACTACTAACACAGAACAAACAATACAAACCTTTTTTTTTACAGCCACAACATATAAAACAAAACGAAAAATACATTTCACTTAACACTATAAACCTACTACATCTACAATAAGCTATAATAAAGACACCGGAGTAGAAGGAAATTCGACGAGAAAAATAATGCAAAAGACTTGCATGCAAAAGACTATCACCTGCAAAAATAAAAGATACAACAAAAAAAGTCCCTAAAAAAACAAAGCATTTGGAACCTGTTCCTGAAACATTTCAAATGATGAATTACAAACTGAAACTGATATATGCTATGAAAATTGTAACCTGTTCCTGAAACATTTCAAATGATGAATTACAAACTGAAACTGATATATGCTATGAAAATTGTTACTCAAGTCTTTAGCAGTAGAGGTTCATAATTGTGGGGACATGAATACTCAATGTCAGTTTTGTAAGGCTTATCATTTTAAACAGGAAAGACCCAGAGAAGGCTAATTTATTAGTTGCTGTCAAAAAGGCGATGTCACAATTCCAGAAAGAAAACAATTCCCAATATATTTACGAAACATTTTGACTGAACCTATTTTTCTAAACTACAAAAATTTCAAGACAAACATAAGATCGTACAATAGTGCCATATCCTTTGCATTTATGGGGGCAACATTAGCTGCTAATGTACCAGGACATGGTCCTTACTGCTTTAAAGTAAAAGGTCAAATTTACCATCAGACTTTCCATTTACATCCAGAGGAAGGAGAGCAAAGAAAATTTGCTCAGCTATATGTCCTAGATACAATGGAAGCTGTTGACCAACATATGCAGCTGGAAGAAAATAAAAAATGCTTACCTGGTGTTTTTATAGAGCTAGATAACATTATGGCCAATAACCCCTACACTAAAGCTTATAAAAAATTGACAGAAGTAGAAAATGAAATACAAATTTATGCAGAAAGACATCAATTACCAATCCCAAAGGTCAATATGGTGCTTAAAAGAGACAGACATACTAATAAACGCTGTTATAACTTGCCAACATCAAATGAGGTTGCAATGGTGTTTCAAAAGGATGAAGGAGAACCACCCTTTCAAAGAGACATTAGAATATATCCCAGAAATGAAGAGCAACCATTCATTAATATCAGTATCATAAGTCCAAATGTAGATCAAATGACATATCCCATTTTTTTCCCATGCGGAGAAGCAGGTTGGCAACCAAAACTAACCCTTCCCAGTTACCCAAACGCTAAAGCCAGAATGCGAAATAATTTTTCCATGCTTGAATTTAAAGTAGCTCAAATTGCCATTCGAAATACATTTAATCCAATTTTATGTGGTGGAAAACTAACACAACAATAGATTATTGATTACTAATTGCAAGTTGAGGCCAATAATTTAAACTTTATAAAATATCAACAAGAAAAACTACGTGTAGAACAATATTGTGGATTAATGGACTATGTTGCTGACGTGGCTACAAGCAGAGACATGATAGCTGGCGAAGCCATCAATTTACCATCTTCTTTGCAGGGATCTCCTCGAAATATGAGAGAAAGATACAATGATGCCATGGCTATTGTCACCAAATTTGGAAAACCAGATTTATTTCTTACATTTACATGTAATCCACAATTGCCAGAAACTACACAAAATGTACTTCTTGCCCAAAGTGCTTCCGATAGACCAGATTTAGTAGCCAGAGTTTTCAACATTAAATTAAATGAATTAATACGTGACATCACTATAAGTCACTTATTTGGCAAATGTCTTGCTTATGTATATACAATTGAATTTAAAAAAAGTGGCCTTCCACATGCACATCTTCTCCTAATCCATCAAGAAAAAGATAAATTAGATACTGGTGACAAAGTGGATTCAGTCATTGTTGCTGAACTACCAGATCCAGAACTATATGGTAGACTATATGAGATTGTAACTCATTTCATGATTCATGGACCCTGTGGTGAGTTTAATACGCAATCTCCATGTATGCAAAATAATAAATGTTCCAAAGAATTTCCAAAAGATTATAGAGACAAAACTTATGCCAATTGTGATGGCTATCCATTATATAGAAGAAGAGAAGGAGATAGTGCCATTATTCGTGGGAAAAAAGGTTGACAATAGATATGTGGTACACTACAATCCACATTTACTCATGAAGTATAATGCACACATTAATGCCTGCACTTCCATCAAATCCATTAAATATGTGTACAAATATATTAACAAAGGCTATGATGCAACTACTGTAGTCGTCAAAAGTGCAGACAACACCGAAAGCACTGAGTTAGTACATGATGAACTTGCATCTTATGTAGATGCTCGCTATGTAAGTGCACCAGAAGCTATGTGGCGCCTTTTACAATTTTAAATGCATGATAGATCACATGCAGTATATAGATCAGCAGTACATTTGCCACAAAGACATTTAGTGTATTTCCATGCTGGAAATTAAAGTAATGCATTGGCCCAAAGTGAGCATCGTCACACTACACTAACTGCATGGTTTGAATTAAATTCTACAGATTCACAAGCAACACAATTCATATATATTGAAATTCCATATCACTATGTTTTTGTGAATGGATTATGGAGACCAAGAAAAAGCTGAGGAACTAAAATAATCCCAAGAATTTACACAGTCAGTCCAAGAGACCTTGAACATTTCTGCTTACGACTACTACTTTTAAATGTACCTGGAGCACAACGTTTTGAACACTTAAGAACTGTTAATGACATAGTATATGAATCCTTCCATTTTGCTGCAAGACATAGAAACTTACTAGCTGATGATACAGAATGGGAAAGATGTCTAGAAGAAGCAGCACTATGTCAAATGCAACGGCAGACGAGGGAACAATTTGGATTCATTTGTATCTTCTCAAATGCTCTAAATGCATTAGCTTTGTGGGACACATTTAAAAGTAATATGTCTGAAGACTTTATGCAACGATACAATGAACCTATTGCACACTTAAAAGCATTAATGGAAATCCAAAAAGTATTTTTAACTCATGGATTAAGTTGTGCAAGTTTTAATCTGCCTGATCCAGGTCTTATAGATGACATAAACTTTGAAGACTATGACCTTTCAACTACAAGTACAAAGGACAGAAGAAAGACTTGCAACTTTAAATACATTAGAATTGCAAGCATTTAATGCCATCAGAAATGCACTAGATGATGACATGGTCAAAGAGCATTATTTCTATCTTGATGGACCTGGCAGATCAGGAAAAACAGATCCATATAATTTATTAATGAGTTTTGTACGAGCACAAGGTCAAATAGCACTCGCATTTGCTACAACTGGAATTGCTGCACTTTTGTTAGAAGGTGGAAGAACTGTACATAGTGGGTTTAAACTGCCAGTGTCAGTGTCACATATTCGCATGATGTCATTACAAGCAAAAATAAATAAAATAAAGTAAATTAATAATAATAGATGAGGCCACAATGATGTTATGCTATGCCCTCCAATGTATTGACCATTTGCTTCGTGAAGTCATGGATAATACTTTTCCATTTGGTGGAAAGGTAATGTTGTTAGGTGGCGATTTTAGACAAACATTACCTGTCGTTGTACATGGAAATCAAAATGACATTATCGAAACATGTATAAAGTCAAGTACACTATGGAAACATTTTACCCATCTTCAACTGCAACAAAATATGAGATCAGAAGGAAAAAAAGATTTTAATGATTGGCTTATTAAAAATGCAGAATTGAAAAAATACCAAATTTACCTGATGACACTATGCACATACCAACTCATATGATTTGTCAACAAGATCTTATATCGGCTTTAATTGAAGGTACCATAAATAACCAGGAATATTCAGAGCTTGCCAACCAAGTCATCCTAACCTGTAAAAATAAGGATGCATTAATCCTCAATAATGAAATCTTAAAAAAAAATTAATGCACCCCAAAGAAATTATCACAGTGCTGATTCTGTACTTGCTGATGACAAAGAAAGTCAGGCAAACTTTAATTCATAAACTCATTAACTCCTTCTGGAATGCCACCACATATGTTGCAGCTAAAGAAAGGTGCAATTGTCATGTTACTGCGAAATATGAACCCCAAAAAAGGCCTATGCATTGGGACAAGATTAATTGTTCAACAATTAAAGGACCATTTCATAGGTGCTGAAATTTTTACTGTTACCCATAAAGGAGAGAGAGTTTTCATACCATGGATAGATTTAGCACCAAGTGAAAGTAGTCTCCCTTTTTTACTTCAAAGAAGACAATTTCCCATCATTATGGCATTTGCCATGACCATTAATAAATCACAAGGACAAACTTTCAAATCTGTGGGGATTTTCTTAGAACAACCAGTATTTGCACATGGCCAATTATACGTTGCCTTATCATAGTGCAAAAATCCACAGGCTATTAAAGTTTACATTGAAAAATGTTAAAGTCAAGGTGATTTATTAGAGGATGGACTCATTTTTACTAAAAACATTGTCTACTATGAAGTACTGTAACTTTCCATCAAACAAACAAAAGCCATGCAAAACCAATTTAAAAGCAAACGCAAAAACCTAAAAAAAACACAATATGACCACAAAATGTATCTAAAAAGTACACACAACTGTCCGTTTCCTTCAAAAGGTCATTATTACACCACAGAAATTAGGTTTAAAATACATAGAGAACAGTGGTTACACATCGCGGAACAACTTTAAGTTCTCACGTTCTCTTTTTAGAGAACCACTTTTCCACAGATGAAACTCTATGTGCTATTTAAAACAATTACTACACCAACAAAGGTCAACCATTACAAAACTACAAATCAATAAAGAATTCAGTCATAATTCATGGAAGTACTGTTTATGCAGGATTAGCCCCACAAAACACTTGCCTTGCATTATTTTTACAAATTCTGTTCAAATGTTAATTAAATATGTTACTGTTTCTAACGTTACAAGTTTGAAAAAAATATTTTCAAGTTCCTTACTTACACATATTACAAATTTCATGTTAAGAGCACAAGCACATTTTGAGGCACAATGTAAATTTTGTCTTTTATGTTAAACATTAATCCAGGGAGTATTCCGATCGCCAGTTAATGGGGTCAGGAAGGAATTATTATTTTCCCCGCTTGATACCATTGGCTACGTTTTAAAGAGGGTTTTTACTGTTTGCCTTCCTCTGAATTCAATGTATATTTAAGTTAACAATTCTTGAGATAGAACTTGCATGTTAAAAAACCATTACCTCAAGTTTACAATACTTATTAATTTAAAGTTCAACTGTTCTTACATTCAAGTGTTAATACCTTTACTACAAAACGCTTTAACAGTTACTCTTGAACAAAAGAAAATGTTACAAAAATAAACATTTTTAATATTACAATAGTACTTATTTCAACATAACTAAAACTTTACAACTGTCAAATACGTATATTAATAACTAAACAACTTTACAAACATGCACATCTCATTGCCGTCATTTTTTTTTGCTAGTATATATATAAACTATATATAAGGAAAAGATAAGTACAACGTTTTTTTTTCTTTTTTCCACCTGAAAAGGTTAATTAATTCTCACTTGATCGTGACTGTTATAAAGGACACTTAGGGCCTCATTCTATTATCGGCCATAAAACAGCCGCAAGGCTGCAATTCCTTGCGGGGGTTCCGTTATCTTGCAATTCAATTATACGGCCCCGCAAGGATCTCCCCTTACGGCCGGCCGTATATCTTGCAACCGGCCGTAAGCTCAGAAAACTTAAAACGCAAAAATAAATTCAAGACGGCACTGTACAGCTCTGTAAATGCTAGGGATCATATTGGGGGACATGAGGATTAATAGCAACCCCCTCTCAAGCTTGCACATCAGCCCAAATCCGAGTTTACATTAACTGTTTATTTTCCGGCCGCAGCGTGGGCGGGTCTGAGGTGCTCCAAGCCCTCGGGACTTTTTACATGGATTTTTGACATAAATGAAAAATGAATTTATTTACGGATTTGAGTGTAGGGGAATGTTGTGCTATTTTAGTTAACACCTACAATCACTTTATAGTCTCCTCAGAGTGCAGGATGGCTTTATTTCGGCTTTATAATGTGCTTAATTGGTGGTAGCGGGACCTTTTTCCTGCAAGTAAGCTGCGGCTCGCTTTTAGCCTTGCAGAGAGGGTATCCGTAGCAATAGAATAGCAACCGGGCTTTTCTTGCGGCCGAAACTCTTGCTGCCGTTTTAGATCAAAGGCTTTCCTCCAGCGCGAGCGACCGCAAGGGATAGCAAGGCGCCGGCAGCAAGACTGCCGGAATCCCCGGCCGGAGGGGAATAGAATAGCCGAATAGCTTGCGGCCGGTCCTTGCGGCCCCGCATCTCCTACGGCCGTTAATAGAATGAGGCCCTAAATATCTAAGAAAAAAACAACATTGGCAAATAAATCTAAGCCAAGAGACAAAAAAAATATAACCTCAAAAACAACAGTGGTTTTATCCTTAAAAGAAAAATCAGAGATGCTAGAAATATCTAAAGAGGGCCCATCATTAATGGCTCACTCACCGAATACCTCTATAAGTAAAGAATCCCAAACATCATTTCAACGTGAAGCTTCTTCTCAAACATCATCTCAGGAAGATGAACCTATTTCACTTTCTAAAATGAAGGAACTTTTTTAGGAGTTTCAATGGACAATTACATCAGACTTATCTTAACAGATTATAGAAAACACAAAAGCTATTAAAGAAATGAATACAAAGATGGAGATTATAGAGTTAAAATTTGATAAGTTAAATGTGGATAATAATTCTCTCTTGTGTAATGTTTCTCTATTAGAAAATAAAGTTGAGGAATTGAGTAATAAAATAGGAAACTTAGAAGATAATTCTAGAAGGTGTAACCTTCATCTCAGAGGCATTGCAGAAAATATAGTGGATAAAGATCTAAGAAAATATGTTAGCGAATTCTTTAGTAAAATGGTTCATGATTTGCCAGCAAAAGATTGTAAAATAGATGTGATACATAGGTTACCTCCTCCAAAAAATTTGGAGAAAAATGTTCCAAGAGATACAATTGTGAGATAACATTATCAAGATTACAAGGAAGTGGTGGCAAAGGCCAGTTATAATAGAACAGGTTTGGATTCTCTATATGAGAAAATATTTTTTTTTAGATGTATCTCCACACACTCTGGCCAAAAGGAAGGAATACTCAGCTGTCACTCTTTTTATTTTTTAGGGAAGAAGAGATAAAGTACAAATGGAGAACACCAAGTGGACTCTTAATCTTGAGAAATGCTGTCTGTTATAAGGTTAATTCAGTACAAGAAGGACTGTTGTTAATCCAAAAATGGAATCTGATAGTAGATAGGTCTGATTACATTAAGGGGAAATTGGAGTTGACTTATAAATCTCCAGAATGGAAAATAGCCAAATGATTTTTACATCTATATTAAGAGACATATAGTCATTATAAAACAGATAGCAAAGTATAGTGAATATATTGTGTATTTTACATATTTATTTTTGTCACAAAGTTTTAGAACTTTTTTAAAATTACTATGTATAAGTTATCACAAAGAACTATTGGTTCTATTATATATTCACTATTAGTACATAACTAAAGAGTAGAAAACAAAAATAGATTACACTACTGAGATTGGATTATTAAACTAATAATTGATAATAAAAGGTATTTTTACAGTAATTAAGATATCTTCACTAAAAGTGTGGTGTATGCGATTTTTTTAGGGATTATATGCCAAATCTATATAGAATATCACAACATTTGCTATCTCATAATGGAATCAGGTTTACTAGCATTTCCTTATAAACATGAGAGAGCTTAAGGTTAATAGATCTGGTGTTATGTGAAAATTAATTAAAGCTAATAGAGTTAGAGGGATTCTCTTTAATAAAGATAAAAAGAGGAATATGTCAGAATTTTTTTTTATATATCTTATGTGTGTTCTAAAATGTATTGACCATTGTTACATAAATAGTGAATATTTTTGGGCTTAGAGGCCTGACCTTGATGCATAGAATGCTAAGGCATTTACCTACCATTTCATTAGAGCGGCAGAAATGCCCTGTTCACCAGAAAAGGATACAATTGGTTGTCCTTTCTGGTTTATATGTAAATGTGTGAATGTATGGAGAGACTGGGAAGCTTTTGCAGGAACAACTAAAACTCGGAAAACAGAAGAGAAGGAAATAGCTCATAACTGAGAAAATATCTGTTTTTTGATTAGAAAACAGGCATAATGTGGATCATGGCATATGAGACCAAGACTGGACCTATGATATTATGGTGATAAAAATGTCATCTCATAACACGAATTGCTTTACCTCTCCTTCCAAGATCAAGATCGCCTTTATGACCTATAATAAATGTAGGGCCAACATTCTCTGTATTCAAGAGACCCATTAAAGAAAGGAAGCTATTCACTTTACAAGCTATAATAACTTTAAAGTAAGAATTTACTCTACATACAATAATAAAGGAAGGGGAGTCTCTATACTGTTTAGCAACAGATTAAAGGTACAAGAGGAATACTATAAAATAGATATACAGGGAAGATTTATTATATGGTCAGGATTAATTAAAGACATTTATATAACTTTAGCAAAAGTATAGTGTCCAAACAAAAATCAGATACATTTTCTCAAGAAAATGTTGAGAGATATAAATAAAATAAAGAAGGGCCTCAATTGTATTTGTGGAGACTTCCACATTGTGATAAATTATTACATGGATCAAAAGGGCAATATGAAACTAAAATCAGAAATCCAGTTAGAAAAGACCTCTAAAGAGTTTCTTAAAGAAATAGTAAATCAAGGTCTATTAGACTCATGGAGGATTTTACACCCTTACGAGAAGGATTTTACCTTTTTTCAAATCATTTCAGCTTTTACTCTAGGTTAGACTATATTTTTGTTTCCTTACAGACTTTGAGGAAAGTTAAATAGGTAGAAATCCATCTAACCCCATGGCCGGATCATTCTATGAATAGTCTAACACTGGATGATCAACTGGTATTTAATGAGACCTAATTAGAGAATTGATCCAACATTACTGATGAATGAAGACTCTGTAAAGTACTTAAAAAAAGAAATAGGAGTGTTTTTTTAAAGTTATTAAAGATTCAGTGGACTCAGCCACAGTTTTATGGTGTGCCCATAAATCAGTTATTAGGGGTCTAATGATTTCTAGTACATCAGAGATTTATAATCGAAGAGGAAAACCTTTATGGCAGTTATACATAGAACTAGAAAAATTTCATTGCTTAAATAAAGTTTCTCCTAACAAGAATACTGGTTCTCAAATCAATGAAAAAAACAAGATGATACTCTGCTATGGAAATTACGTCGGTCCAATTTTATCCTGGGAAACAAAACAAGAAATTAATAAATGCAGATGCTAAATTGTACTTCAAATTACTATCAAACAGATTGATGGAGATAATTCCCAAACTGCTTCATTTAGATCAATCCGGATTCATCAGTGGGAGATAGTCAACAGATAACACATGACGCATGATGGATCTAATGTCATAAGCAAAGAAAGCATATATATGTATACTCATCAGGCTAAATCTAATAAATAAAGCTAGAACTATATACAGTATATATGTATAGAGTTTTGAGGCATGGATGGTCATAGAAAGAAAAAAAGTATAGCGATGGGCAAGTATGTAAAAAATTGACTTACAGAAGAAGCTGAATAAAACAGAAATATAGTTGTATTTTAGATAATATTTTTTGTAGCTGTCAAAGAGTGACACAAGATTTTTTTTTATTTATATTTGATGTCTTTTTGAAAGATTCATAAGTTTATGTCAAAAATTAAAATGATGGTGAGTAGTGTTAAATTAATTCCTTGTCACTATTAAAGCCATGTATTGTGCCAATATCTTATACTATTTTATATTAGAAGACCTTCCTGTCTTTTTTTTATCTTAAAGTTCCTAATCAGAACGGTTACTCTCAGGTTTTTGATTCTGTGTCCATGTTCACAGAAGTGCTCTGTAATATGTTTCTATTTTCTTTGTGTTTCTATCTAAATAATGTGAGTTCATCCCTAATGTTTGTCCTGTTCCACTGCATACAGTCATGGTATGTGATGCCCAGAATAAGTTATACCATATTAAAATATTTTCAGGAAGAGGTGGCAATGATATTGTGATGTAGATGAGAGATTGGTCCATTCGCCTTTTAAGCATTAATTATATGTCTACATGTTTCATATTATTTATAACAAATAAAAGTATTATTGAGATTTGTTTTGTTAAGAAAATACCTCACTATGAGGTGGTTTAGGTTGTGAGGTTATGTATAAGAAAACAATGAAGACTAGCTAGACTTACGGCTATTAAATTGGCCTTTTTAAAGCTACCCGCAAATGATCTGTGGGTTACAGATGGAAAAACAGTACGGGATGTCAATATCAGAACTCTGCTGCTTAAAAGCTGTTGATCTGTCGAGCCCGTAAATGTTACTCTCGCAAATCACTGTTAATTTGCTACAAATCCACTGGCACTCAAACCCGTAAACCACAACTGGAGCCAAAAAGCCTAGATACTAGAGAGGACCTGCAAGGGGTTTAAAGTCCGATCCATAGCAGTGTAAATGCAAATATCAACACAATACTGTATTTTTAAATAAAGGGAAAGTAATGTTAGGTATTAATATTAATCGCACAATATTCTCAAGCTTGCAAATCTGCAATATAAAATCCTTTTTTTTATGTTTTATTACAATGTTTTATCAATCCCGACAATCAATGTTTTAATACATAAAATGGAAATAGAATGGACTTGAATATCATATTTACTGATTTATTATTATTGCATTATTTCTGGAATGTGGGTCCGATCGTAACTCGTTATTGGTTTGAAATCTAACCTCAATTTTTCAGTGATGTAATGATGATGATCTCTTTTACCATTGGCTTTATCTAAACCCGTAACTACGGTTTTAACTAATTGATCATGTCCATGGCCGCACATGCAAGTCTCCGGCCCGTTGGTCATGGCAGCGCTGAATGTAATAGTTCTATAACTCTGGTGAATTTCAAGGCTTCAAATTTAATATGGCCCTTAGTCTTTCATCTGTTTCTAGGAATATTAGAAGCTTTTTTATAATATGCACATAGGTTAAAGTAGGGGCTTCGAGGTGACAAACATTGGCATTATGTTTCCTTTTTGATCTTGTTTGTATTCAAGTAGAGTATATTTAGGAATGTTAGTCTGTCTCAACGTCTGGATGTCTGTATTTCTGATAAAATCCTTCCTCAGAGTCTAAAGTTATCAGTTAGTTACAGAACCGATATGACTCCATTGCTTTCTGTAGATGACAGTAGTTGGGCCTTGGAGTACAAAATGTAGCAGGTCAGAGATTAGTAGAAGTTTGTCAAGAAAATTCTTCGGTCATAGTAAACACCTTTTTCAAACATCCTCAGAGACAAATGTACACATGGACATCATGAGATGGACAATATAGAAATCTGATTGACTAAGTATGTTGTAGCCAAAGAAAGGGGAGGAGCTCTATTAAGTCAGCGAAACAAGACCTGGGCTGACTGAAGAAAAAGAGGGAATATCATCAGACCAAGCAGATATGGTATAAATGATATCCCTAGTGAATATGCAGTGGAATTAAATGATAGATTTAAAGGACTGATCATGATAGATAGAATGCCTGAAGAACATAGGCCTGGAGTTTATGACATAGTCCAGAAAACAGCAACAAAGAATGTCCCCAACAGAAAGAAAACTAAAAAGGCAAACTGACTTATGAGGCTTTCAAAATAGCGAGATAGGAATGTCTGTCCAACTGTATGCAAAATTCCAGAGGATGGCAAGAAAAGACAATTATAAATTCTATAATGAACAATGTAAAAAAAAAAAAGATGATAACATAACTTGAAAGTCAAGAGATCTCTTCCAGATGATTGGGATCTCAAAGGAATATTTTGTTGCTAAAGTTAGCATGCTAAGAGACAAAACTGTTAGAATTAACAGAAGCAGATCCCATAAAGAAGAGGTGGCAGAAATACAATGAATATCTACACAAGAAGGACCTTAACATCATTTATAACCTCAATAGCTTTTCTAATGAGGTGGAGCCAGATATCTTGTTGAATTAAGTGACATGGCTCCTGCAGATAAGAAGTCTGCAGAAGTTGATGGAATCTCAGCTGAACATTCAAACTCCTTAAAGACGATGTTGCAAAAGTGAGCTTGTAATATGCCAACAATATAGAAAAATTCAACAGTGGCCAGAGCACTGGAAAAGATCAGTCCCCATCCCACATAAGGCAGTTATTATCTTTTATTTGTAACATGTAGGTCTAATAGGAATGCTAGGTTCCCAAGGTATTTACTACCCATTGGTTAATAATCTTTATACAATGTGGGAAAATAAAGTCTTTATTAATAAGGGGTAACAACGGCGATATTCTTAAAAACAATTGATAAAAAATCCTGTATTGGAAAAAAGGAAATATAAAAAAGGCTGGTTGATGTGTGAACATGTAACCACTTGATGTACTTGACAGTATTGCAGAGGAAAAGATGAATAGCTTAGCCAATTGAATTAATCCTGTCTGTGCAATTGTCAGCAATCTATGATACACATAAATACATGTATTGATTCTGGATATATAGGATATCAGTGACCCTCTGGGGTTCACAGTATTAATAGCCTGGAATGATCTGTCCTTAAAATATATCTCTCTTAATGATTTGCCAAGATCTATTTAGACCATGTTTATCTGTTTTTTGGTCAGGGCACAGGTTTTAAAAGATGCACAAAGAAGACTTAGGAGTACTTAAGTCATTAATCTTAATAGGACTCAAGTATATATATAATAATAATGTCCCCACAGGGCCTCTTCTCTTACAAAGATTTAGCTTCTGTTTTGCCCATACTCCATTCAAGAGTTTACCATAATATGGAAACAACAGTACACAGAGAGTAAATAGAAGCCAGCAGGCAAGCTATTGCTATAAGCACCGTCTATTGCGCGCTCAAATTTAACTAATATCCAGGCAACAACATTCACTCATATGGAAACGGACAGGGAGGGTAAGCATACAACCTCTAAATATTAAAATACAATACTGTTAGTAGAGAAGACGCTGGCGTGCCCTTAGTTGCAAGGCATGCCACGTCATCAAAGGCCGACGCGTTTCAACGTCATCAGACGTCTTTGTCAAGGTAGAGTCTGCTGAGCCGTCTAGCCCTCTTTTTAAACGTTGCCGTTACTACAGCAACCAATTGACACTGGGCGGACCTGCGCACTGCAATTAGAAAGCGATCATAGCGCTATGATGCATAGAGATAAAGAAAACGTAATAAAAATAAGCATGGATAATAAAGGGTATAATTAAATGGCGATTGTAGCAAATAGATAGTCCCTGTACAACATGGGATAGGGAACTCCAAGCTAAGAGGAATAAGATGGAAAAAAGGGACAATGGATTGAGAAAGGTGGTGACTACATATATTAACTGCATGAAAAAACGAATATAAATACTGAAGAAAAAGGGGGATCTATGAATTGGCATAAATATGTATGTAACCTGAATATCCAGGGTGGAAATCAAAAAGGTGCATTGAAACAGAGAAATAAAAATCTGTTATATAAGGGTTATAAGGTGTGGTGCATATGGAAAGCTAAAAGGGGGTGATAGGGAGCACCCTATTAGTGATCTAAGTATAAAATAATGCAAAGGGAGGGGAAAAGGGAGTAAGGGTTTATAGTGACTGTGTAAACAGTCATAATCCAGTGGTGAACAACTATAATGTTAATATTGTGAATAAGTGATACATAACATTGTTGAATACCATCTACATGCCAATTGTAGAAGGATAGTGCAACCTATCAGTGAAGACAAGCATCCTGCTTGTACATGATAATTGTAATCACACGTGAGCCATGCAGATTAAGTAGTACCTACTTAATAGATATTATATCTAGTACTAATAAATATCCATTTAAATGAAGGGTGAAAATGTGAAACCTTCATTTAAACCCTCTGGAGATAACGCTTTTAATTTATAAATCCATTTTGCTTCATGTTGAAGGAGTTTTTTATCTAGGTCTCCCTGTCTGGGGCCTTGATAAACTTTCTCAAGGGCTGTGAAAGTGAGAACTTCACTATTGCCGCCATGAAAGATTTTGATATGGCGTGCTATAGGGGTGTCAAGATCTTTCTTAATAGAATATATGTGTTCGCCAATGCGTCTTCGTAGTTGGCGCCGGGTTTTCCCTACATAGATTTTTTTACACAAACATGTGGCCACATAAACTACACTTGTAGTGCAGCAATTTGAAAAGTCCTTTAGAACATATCTTGCCCCATTAGACGGATGTTCATAGATTTTTGTGGGTTTGATATATCTACAAAATTTACAATTCCCGCACCTAAAGCATCCTAGTGGGGGATTGAGCCATGTCTTATTTTGTTTTCTCTCTTTAAAGAAACTATGCACTAATGTGTCTTTCAGATTTTTTCCCCTACGATAAACAATAGGTATTTTTTGTGGAAGTATATCTACCAAATCATTGTCACTTCTTAATAGATGCCAATGGTTAGATATAATGTCTTTGATTGAAGCAGACTCGTAGCCATAAGTCAAAATACATCTTGGATATGCATTATCTGATGTTTGGGTATTTGTCCTGTGTTGTTTGTTCAGTAACTCTGTTCTGTTGCAGCCCAATGCATATTGAAAAACTTTCTTTAGGCATTTATTTGAGTATCCTCTTTCTAAAAATCTTTGTTTTAATTTATCTGCCTCAATTTTGAATTTAACATCTGAGCTGCAATTCCTCCTAATTCTTAGGTATTGCCCCTTAGGGATACCTTTTTTCAGAGGGTCAAAATGTTGACTGTCCCACGATAGTAACGTATTTGCAGCTGTCTCTTTTCTGAATGTGGTAGTTGAGATGTTACCTTCATCATCTTTTTGGATTAGTAAGTCTAAAAACGATATCTCTGTTCTGTGAATTTCATGTGTGAATCTCAAACCCATCTCATTCTTGTTCAATGAGTCCATAAGGGTTTCGAATTCTAGTTTTGTTCCATCCCAAATCACAAAGATATCGTCTATATAGCGATGCCAAATCATTGCATGTATAGTGAGATGCTCAATGTTTGGTTCTGAGAAGATCTTTTTCTCCCAGTAACCTAAGAAAAGGTTAGCGTAGCTAGGGGCACATGGGGTGCCCATTGCAGTCCCCTTTGTCTGGTGGAACCATTTGTCATTGAACAGAAAAAAATTATATTTCAAGACATACTCTAAGAGTTGGATAATAAAGTTGTTACATTTTTCAAAATTGCTGCTTTTCGTGCTCAGGAATTGTTTAGCTGCCTCAATACCAAGATTATGAGGTATGCTACTGTAGAGTGCTTCAACGTCAATGGTTGCTAACCACGTATCTTCTGGCACTATTAAATGCTCAAGCTGTTTTAATATATCATTGGTATCTTGTACATAAGAGGGCAAATTCTGTACTAAGTCACGTAGGTAGTGATCCACAAAAATACTGGCATTGGAGGAGAGGTTTCCTGTTCCTGATACTATAGGCCTCCCAGGGATAGGCACTATTTGTTTGTGCACTTTTGGTAGTGCATAAAAAGTTGAGATGCAAGGGAATTTTGGTAGAAGAAACATATATGTTTGCTCATCAATAATCTTCTCCATTTTAGCTTTTTCTAATATAGACTTTAAGACTAATCTATATTCAAGATTTGGATTCTTTGTTAATACTTCATAGGTAAATCTATCATCCAAGATCCTATTGCACATCTCTTTATATTTATCATTACTTAATATTACAAGATTGCCCCCTTTATCCGCTTGTTTGATTTGAATATCTTTACAAGACTTGAGCTCATCAAGGGCTTGGTATTCTTGTTTTGTCAGATTGAAAGATTTTCTTAATTTGGTGAAATCTAAACATTCTATGTCAATTGTTACCTGTTGAAGGAATACCCAGATGTTAGAGTAATCTTTTAAGAAGGGGGTGAAATTGCTTTTGTTTTTCCATCTTTTTGTGTCATTGTAAATGTTACCTTCCTCAGTAGAGGTATTCTCTTCTAACAGGGACATTAAAAGTTTGAAGGTTTCAATATCTTCTTTGTTCATACCTAACTTCATATGTTCTTTATCTTCTTTATTTTTAAAGAATTTCTGGAGGGCTAATTTACGAGCAAAAAGGTTGATATCTTTAATATGAGTAAATTTATCCGACCTTGATGTTGGCACAAAACTAAGGCCTTTTCTCAGTACTGATTCATGGTAAAGATTTAAGATAAAGTCTGATAAGTTAATGATTTTCAATCTTTGGTCTTTTATCAAACTTTTTGTATTGACCTTTTTCTCAGTACTTGGGTCTTTTTCCTTTGGTCTCTCCTCTCTGGACCTTTCACAGGAAACTGGCCTTCTTCTAAAAAACCTTCATTATTATAGGTGTTTGGCATTCTAGTTTGTGCAAACTTTCTTGTATTGTATGCTTCTCTTCTATAATGCATACCAGGTCGTCTACCTCTTGAACTATGAATGGAATGTTCATCTATGTCTGAATTGTCATAGTCTGAGGAGCTTATGTCAGAGTTTCTTTGAGATGGTATTGAGGTAGGGAATTTCCTAAAGATTCTATTTGTTTGGAAATCATTTTTGTCTCTTTTTTTCTGTTTCCGGTCTTTAATTTCTCTTTTGAATCTCTCTATATTATCATTTAATTTTTTACATAGTGATTCATACTCTGTAGAGTCACTTTGTTTATTAAATTCTTGCTGACATAATACAATCTTTGGTTTCAGTAGTTCCAAATTATGTTTTTCTGTCTCAATAATCAGACTGATTAATTCAGATGAACATTTAAGAAGAATATCTTTCCATTTGTTAACAAAAGTTTCATCACTCAAATGTATTGCAGGGTTGAGGTGCAATCTTAGGCCTTTGGGAATATACTTGTTTTTAAGGTAATTTTGTAAGCTGCTTATTTCCCATACAGAGCGGACTTGTTTTCTCATTACTTTTAGAAGATCTCCATATATATTTTTAATATCTTTATTGCCTTCAAATGGTGGCTGAGGATTACCACTAAAGCTTTCCTCAGCTTCTTTTAGGAGTGATTCAATATCTATATTTTGAATACAAAAATTAGTCATTGTATATACAAAGTTTGCTCTGGGATATAAGTACTTCAGAATAAAGTGCTAGTCCTGAGTGTCAAAAGAAGAAAATATATAAATTCCTCTGATAAGGTAGTAGAATTCTAATGCTTCCTTTGTGTGGATTGAACCACTAATCTATAAATCTAGGTCTAATAGGAATGCTAGGTTCCCAAGGTATTTACTACCCATTGGTTGATAATCTATATACAATGTGGGAAAATAAACTAAAGTCTTTATTAATAAGGGGTAACAACGGCGATATTCTTAAAAACAATTGATAAAAAATCCTGTATTGGAAAAAAGGAAATATAAAAAAGGCTGGTTGATGTGTGAACATGTAACCACTTGATGGTAATGTAACCTCTAAATAGAGGGGTTCATGAAATCACACCTAACAGTATTGCAGAGGAAAAGATGAATAGCTTAGCCAATTATTAATAAAGACTTTAGTTTATTTTCCCACATTTTATATAGATTATTTGTAACATGCCAACAAAGGACCACTTTCCAATTGGATACATCGTTGCACAAAAAGGCTCTCTCAGAACTGTGGGGACTTTTATTTTTGCATAAGCATACAAATTCACTACAATTGCAACCCCTTCAAAGCTAATAGTAAACTAGGGGAGTGGCACAGGGCTGTTTCACAACAGTACCTTAGCCCTATGATTCCTACACAGCCTGCTGCAAAAGACACTGAGCTTCATAGTACAGCACAGAGACCTCTCCCCATTTATCTATAGAAACCCCTTCCCTAAAAATAATACGAGATTGGCAGGTGGTTTAAGACCCCACTGATAATAACCAATATAAACCTTGTGAGCCCTGGGCAATCCCATGATAGGGCCAACACAACCAATCCTACACACAAGATAGTTTAACCAGATTCTAAGACGAGTTACTGAGTTCCAGGGCAAGTTGCAAAAAATTCATTTCTGATAAAAAAATAATAAATGCCTTTCCACTAAATGAAACACACCATTCATATATTTTTTCCAAACAAAGCTTAAACTTTACCTAATAAAAGCATAAACTTTACTTTTATAAACATTTTATAAAAAATTTTCCCCAATCAGTAGTAGGCCACTTCCCTGGGCAAAAAAAAGTTTCACACCTTGTTTCACACCATGGGACTTTGGTCTGTCTCCTAGGACCCAATGCTATGCTATCAAGTTGCCCAGCTAGGTGCAGATTAGTCTACTGCCCCAGCTATAAGCTACCTTGGGTCAGAATCAGGGCACAACAGGAGTTGATAAGGTACTATGAGCCCTAGAGTCAGAATGAATGTAGTAAGGGTTAAGGTTCAATAGGTACATCAAAGGTGGTAAGAAATTTGAGTCACGGGGAGGGGATCCTTCATTGATCGTGTACCCTATTGTATATTGACAGACTGGCTACCTGGCCCATGGTGCCACGTAAGCGGGGCAATTATTTCTTAGGGCTTGGTGCACTTAGACGGACTGTCAGTTGAATAAACACTTTCCTTAGCTGATCTCGGGCTAACCATACCTTTATTGAGCCAGAGGAGTGGCTTAGGGGAGGAATGGGGCACTAGTGTGTATTCCCTTTTCCATTTTAGTGACCCACCAGGGCTTCCACAACATTTCTAAAAATGTGGGTTCGATATAGATTGAATTGGGGTCAGGAACAACGACTAAGGTAAAGTACTTCCTAATTTGTTGTTAACAGCAAGACAAAAGTTCAAAGGGGTATCCCTTCAAAAGCATTTGACACTACTTGAACCTTGACTTTTAACTTTCTTCAACTGCTATTTAGGAGCCTTTTTAATGATACTTGATCGCTCAATCAGCTCAATCTGTGTATCTCCCATAGGAGTCTGTCAAACCTATTTCCCTGTTTGCTGCAAGCTCAAGCCCGGCTGGGATCCTAAAATGGGACTGTCAACAAATTGGGTATCATGGTTGGCTACAAGATGTGGCTACTAGTTGCTCTTAAATTGGTACCACCTTTAAAACATTTTTGTATTATCTTATTAGCAATATTTGGACCCAAAACACACACTAGAAACAAAATAATGCCCCTAAAAATGGAATGAGTCCTATGTGCTCAAATAACCTGGTGGAAAAAGGGTCAAGGGCAAACAACCATGGCTTTAGGAAAAACATCATTCAATATGATTAAGTATTTCAAAAACATCCTTATGGCATTTTAATAGCCCTTGATCCACCTTGCTACGTGGTTAGTACCTATCAATATGCAGCTGGCAGACCCAAGAGTCTTGGAGGTTGTGACTACTTCCAAATTAGGTTCCTGGGTATCAGGATGAGGACAGCATGGTCTTGTTGATGCTCAGGTGCTGGGCCCAACTTCCTAGTGCAGTACAGGAGCATTTGACCTCTGAGATGTCATTTTCTGACAGGAGGGACAGAGTGCTGAGCTGCTAGGGTACATTGTCCTTTGCTCTTCCCAGGTCTCCACTTAATCTTGCATATTGGCTGGGCACACATAATTAACTTGCTTCAGGAGCATCAAATGTTTTATTAATTTCCTGACCCTTACACCAGCTCACTCACATGCCTCATCTGGCACATTAGTTCCACATAGGTGTTCCCTGACCAGGGTGTGGAACTGCTTTCGGAACGTTTCAGGGATGATGGCATACCTGTTGAGCAGTAACTGTCGAACTTCCTCGTAATCCTCAGCCTTGTCCTGAAGGATGCCCGGTAGGCTATGCTGGCTCATTCACAAAGCCGGCTGACTCAATGCTTTACCCACTCAGCTGGGTGGATCTGGCGAAGCTTGCCTTGCCTGTCAAAGACCTGCATGAACCATAGATATCCTACCAGTTCTCATCAAAGTGCTTGAAACAGCAGTAAGCAAATTTTGAGCTTGGCTTAGAGGGTTCCCCTTGGATCTTCAGTTGAGTGGTGAGAGAAAAGAGAAGCCAATCTCCCTTCTGTTTGCTGTTGACCTCTTGACTGATTTGTTCTGGTATAACTAAAACCTGATTAGCATCTCCTCCTCACCTCGTCATCCCCCATCTGCTGAGCATTAGGGGACCATCTGCTTAGGTTTTACTACCAGTTGAGAGATCTACTCTGTCCAGTCCTTCTCCCGGCTGACTACTCCAATCATCCTGTTGGAGATCCTGGATCATTGCTTGATGGGTCTTGTGTCTTGGCATCTGAATACCTGTTGCCTTCATCTGCTCATGAAGCTCAGTGGCAGAAATGTCCTCATAATCCACCATCCTGGTATCAAGATCCCACCTCTGCCACCAGTTGTCAAAACACACAATTTTGCTGGGCTTGACAGGGCCAACCACGCCAATCCTACTCACAGGTTTTATTTATTTTTAGTACCTTACCAGGGCTTCCACAACATTTCTAACAATTTGGGTTTCCTATAGATTGAGTGAGGGATCAGGAACAATGACTAAGGTCAAGTACTTCCTACTTTGCGGTTAACAACAGGACAAAGGATCAATGTGGTATCACTTACAAAGAACTCAACACCACTTGACCTTTGTCTATTGAAGCAACATTTTCAATTGCTGATTACCACCTTGTTAATTTTATCTGATTACTCAATTTACTGCTTGCCGCTAGTTCAAGGCCAGTTGGGAACCTAGCCGTACCCTTCTATTCATAGTGATCTCGGTATAACAGTTGGCTATTGAAAGTGGCTATTGGTCACCCTTAAGCTGGTACCCACCCCAAAATATTTGTATTAGCTTAATGCAATATTTGCACACCAAAACACACTATACACTCAAAATAATGGCCCTAAAGATGTAAGATGGACACAAATACCTCTAGTTCTAACTGACATGGTGAAAAAGGATCTTAGGGGTCTAGAGCATACCACCAGGGCTTTGCGAAAAACAGCATTCCAAATAGTAAGAAAATAGTGATTATGTTTTTTAAAAAGGTCATTATGGCAATTTGTATAGTCCTTTGATCAGCATGGCTAGTATGTATAGGGGGCCATTTGCCAGACTCAAAAGCTCCAGAGTCCTGGGGTCTTGACAAGTGTATTTTATTATTTTGCGTATTTTAGATTATGTTTTAAAATATGTGTTTAGGTTTCTTATTTTTAATAATGTAGTTAGTGTAACAACATTTTGGTAGTGTAGTGTTGTATTTTGTAGTATTTTTTTAGGGAGTCCTTGAGTACCACCATGGCACATGTGAGGTTATATTTAGATATCAGTGGGGTCTATATTAATAATAATATATTATTAAGTATTGGAGCCACAGAGGATGCAGGGATCATTTTAGATACCAGATTGATTGTGTTTGATCTTAGAAATCAAGCCTTATATTCAACTCAGTTGAGGTGTTAGACTGGATAAAGTGTCAAATCTGCATCTTTAATCATTTTCAGAAAATTGTTTATGCCTCTGTGGGTCATCAATATGCATAGGATTTGGACTGTACACACAGAAAGTAACTTGCATGAAGCAATGGTTTATCCTATTTTGATGGCTTGGAGAAAAAATTAAATGTGACAGCTAGCTCTAACTTGCTAACACAACACATTTTTTAATGATTAATAGATAGATAGGTTTGTAACTTGAAACCCAAATGCCTGCATCAAAGATTGTAATGGGACTCATGCACAGTAGCAATATTAAGAGTTTAAGTACAAGGCAAAACATCAATATTAACACATTGCAAAAGAATGTATGACTTTGAAATTAAAATCAAACATACATAGTGCTTATTACCAAAACAGTTTACAAGAATGAAAACTTGCTACAATTATTAAACAACTGCACTCATCTCATATGCCAACAAGGTCATGCCTAAGATCTGCAAAGTCACTCTTCAGACTGAAAACTAACAAATGTGCAAGCTGGGTTTTGCAGAGGAAGAGGCGCAAGGGATCAAATTCCTGATAGATAATAAAGAAAGCAAAATAAAAAACATTTACTTCTACTTCATATACTATTCTAAAACTGTGCCAGGTTCTTAAAAAGCTGGTGGTACCATATCATCCACCATCTTAAGAATCTGTATGTGGATCAAGAAGTCATGATCAGAACTGAACATGGAACAAGAGAGTGGTTCAAGATCAGGATAGGAATGCAAAAAGGTTGTGTGTTGTCATCTTATTTATTCTTATACATGGAATACATCATGCATAAGGCTGGCTGGATGAATCCAAGAAGCGAAATAATAGAGCGAAAAAACTGGCTACTGTTCAACATTAAAAAGATAGAGTCCATGGCAAAGAGAAACCACAATTCCTTGCAATAGAATGTGAAGTGGAGGCAGTGACAGATTGTATTCTCCTAGGCTCCAAATGGGGACTACAGCCATGAAATTAAAAGATGTCTGGAACAGTCTGTTAAAATCTATTAAAAATTAAAGATGTTATACTATTAACAAAGGAAATTATTGACTGTTATATCTAAGATTTTTGTAATATAATATTCATTGCAAATATATACAAATGGGAAGAATTTCTTACTTTACTATTACAGTGAGCAGAGGTATAATGTTATAATTCACTTGGAAACAAAACCATATCCAAAAGTGTTTCAAAAGTATACGATATTACTACAGAAAGTTCTTATCCTTATTGGAATACAATTCCACACTATTTTGTACTTTATGCTGGCTATATAATTATAATAATTAGATATTTGAAAACATTTTTTTATTGAAGAGTCCTATGCCTTCGGATAGATATGGTTAAATAATCAGTTTGCCCATTAAATGCATCTTTATATGATAATTTTGCAAGCAATCCAGTTCTAATTGAATTTACATTTTAACATTATTTAATATTAAATGCTGGTCATTCTAATATTTAGATATTTAAGCAAAATGTGTTTAAAAATAATATATCTTCCACTGGATACAATTAAGTACATTTGTTACAGCTACATTTTTTTAGATTCCAATTCCATATTATCAGTCTAACTTCTTATTCTTCTATTTTTATAGTAAAATAATGCCCAATTAAAATGTTTCCTCTGCAGATCTTCACATTAGATCTGCCCATTAGATCTGTAACTAATGAAAGAGAGACCTACCACTTTTATCCATCTAGGATCCCTCAGAGGTAAAACTAGAGCTCTATTAAATTCCCCAAGTCTCAGTTCCAGAAGCCCGTAAAGGAGGCCACAAAAGTTTTCGCTATTAAATTTGGCTCTTATAGCTACCCAGTCAAAATCTGAACTCCAACCCAGCTAAGCCTTTAATCTTTCAATCCCGTAAATGTTACAATTGCAAATCGCTATTACATTTTTACAAGTCCTTAAGCCCGCAACTGTTTTCCCAACTGTTAGCCAAAAATCCTAGGGGTACTAGAGAGGACCCGCAAGGGGGTTAAACTCCTGTCCATAGCACTGTAAAAGCAAATATAAACACACTACTGTATGTTAAATTACAGTAAAAGTGATTTAAAAAAATAAAAGAGAGTGCATGCCACTTCCTAGTCTGGATCAGTAAACTCTTTAATACAAAACACTTTAATAACAAATGCACACTCACATTTAATATCCTCTACAACAAGAGGTATTCTTTATACATATATAGGTGAAGATAACACCTTCTACATATCCGTGTTCACATTGAATTTAATGTGGATCTTTCCATTATATACTTGATGCAAAAAAGATTTGTTGCCTAGTATTTACCATTAGAGATGTCGCGAATAGTTCGCCGGCGGATTGTTCCCGGCGAACATAGCATGTTCGCGTTCGCGGCGAACAGCGAACATATGTGAGATTCAACCTGCCCCCAATACTTTATCATTGAGGAAACTTTGACCCTGCATGTCACAGTCAGCAGACACATTCCACACAATCAGCAGCATACACTCCCTTCCACACCCTTCTACCTCATGGACAGCAGCCATTTTGGAATCAGAACTAACTTGCAGTCTTACTGAGAGGAGGTAGAGTGTAGGTGATACTGCATCAATAGGGAAAACCATAGCTAGGCAAGTTTATTCAGTGTCCAGTGCAGTGCTGAAGGACTCATCAGATATCTGCTGTAAACACAGCACCCCAAAAAGCCCTTTTTAGGGCTATAACATCATTTTTTTTTCTTTGTTTATTTTCTGTGTAATCTAACTTCATTTGCCTGTCTCCCTGCTAGCCCCTGCTTGCAAGTGTGTGTGTCAGGCTCACAGCTTATACTGTGTGTGCACAACGCATACAATATAATATTGTTTACTAGTTGTCTACTTTTAAAAAACCCAAACTTTTATTTTCTTAAATCTAAGTGCATTTGCATAACCGTCAATCAAAGTTCATTTGCTTGACCACTACCCATAGTGTGTGTCCTGCTTACAAGTACTGTGCCAAGTTCAACCAATCCAGTCTAGTTGGGGTACCAACAGTCCACATTTAAAAAACCCAAACTTTTATTTTCTTAAATCTAAGTGCATTTGCATAACCGTCAATCAAAGTTCATTTGCTTGACCGCTACCCATAGTGTGTGTCCTGCTTACAAGTACTGTGCTAAGTTCAACCAATCCAGTCTAGTTGGGGTACCAACAGTCCACATTTAAAAAACCCAAACTTTTATTTTCTTAAATCTAAGTGCATTTGCATAACCGTCAATCAAAGTTCATTTGCTTGACCGCTACCCATAGTGTGTGTCCTGCTTACAAGTACTGTGCAAGAGAGCATGTTGTGTGCATGCTTGAGCTCCAAACAAAAGGCTTTTTAGGGTCTTAGTCCCTCAAATACAAGTTTTATTTTAACACCTTTCTGTTTATAAGCACTTTGTGCACGGTGTTGTTAATTTTTGGGAGTTTTTGTGGTATTTTTCTTAGTTTAATTTAAGTTTTAGTTTTCTGGGAGCCAGGCTCAGCCCTCTATCCCAGGAGAGTGAGCTGTCTCCTGGATACTTTGCCACACCCCTCCCTTAGCACTACACCTTCACTCCTGGAGCTTTGTTACTTTGACTTTTTTTTCTTTTAAAAAGTTTATTAGGTTTTGTTGAAGTTTTGTTTGTTTGGTGTTGGGTTTTATGTTTTGGGGGAGAGAAGACAAGTAACATCTTTGTAGGCAGTGGGGGGAAAACAATTTGAAGTTTTGTTTAAAAGGCTTTTTTAACATCTGACACAGAGACACAGAGGGGTTAAAAAGCCACTGTGTTCTCTGTGTTGTTGCATTTAGTAACATCTTGCAACAGGCCATTAACCCTTCCACTGCCAAACATCATCTCTCTCTCTCCCTTAGTTTTTGTCTCCCTTAGTTTTGTCTTTTTGTTTCTTTTTCACACTTTTATATTTAAAAAAAAAAGAAAACAGTAGAAAATCATAAAACAAAAAATAAAAATAAATAAAACAAATAAACTAAAAAAAAAAAAGTGTCTAAACATGAGGGATAAGACCATTAAGAAGCCTCAGGAGTCAAAAGGGGGAATAATGGCCCCTGAAAATCCTAGCTGCAGCACTGCACAGCATAGGCCCCAGGCAGATAAGGCAGCCCCAGCTCCTGGTGGTTCTGCCAGCAGACCTACCCCTGTGGCTAATACCTGGTCACAGGTGGTTTCTGCTGGCCCCAGTAATACCACCGCTGGGGCTGAGGGGCAGATCACCAGGAAGCATGGGGTTAAATGTCAGATGTCTGGGGTCTACAGCATTGATATCTATCTGCGTGCTGCAGCTAATGTCATCAGCCCCTCTGTTATAGTAGCAGCCAGCAAAATGTACGGGAAAGCAGTTTTTTTTACCCGTACTCTGGCTGCTGCACACATTCTTATACAGAGAGGCATCACAGTGGGGGGATTATATGTCCCAATAGAACCCCTGGAAGGGTTGGGCACAAAAGTAACACTCTCTAATGTGCCCCCCTTCCTACCAGACTCCCTCCTGCGCCCCCACCTGCTAACCCTAGGGGAAGTAAAAACACCATTTATTAAAATTCCCCTGGGGTGCAGAGAGAGAGCACTTCGTCATGTGCTCTCTTTCAAGAGGCAGGTACAAATGTGCCTGCCTCAGGGCGCAGAAAACATAGAGGGGTCTTTTGGGGTTCCATTTGAGGGGGTGCTGTACAGGATTTTTTACAGCACTACGGAGGTGCAGTGCTATCATTGCAAAGGGTTGGGGCATACACGTAGGAATTGTCCTAATGTAAAGCATCATGCCCCAGCCCCAGCAAATGGCACCTCCGTCAGTACGGCACCCATCCCCGCTGAGCCCATAACAGCGGGGACCTCAAGGGTCATAGCCCCCCACAGAGCTCAGGCAAGGAGGCCGTTCCTCAAGCCACCACCACGGCCTCCAAACCCCCTTCTTCCCCAAAAAAGCAATCTGTGTCTGTGGTCTCCAGCAAGACTGCAGACACGGGGAAAAAGGGGAAGAATGTCACCGGTCCTCCCAGTGTCACAGCTGCATCTCCCAAGTCCCAATCTGCCCCCACCATAATTACATCAGTTAGTGTGGGGGCACAGTGTAAGCAGAGGGATGATAAGCCCTCTGCAGGGGAGGCAGCTAGTGGCAGCTCCTCTTCCAGGAGTGACGTCCCCAGGAAGAGGAAGCATAAAACCAACAGGGAGGTTGCTGATAAGTGGGAAGTGCTCTATAGTGGAGCACCTCCCTCTAAAAGCAAGAAGAGGAACAAAACATCTCCTCCTCATCCGGTGACATTGTCTGGCCCAGTTATTAAGCTCAGCCAGCCGGTGCCAGACCACACATCTCTCTCTCCAGACCCTATAGGGGTTAATGTGGAAAAGGGTCTGGAGGAAAAGCAGGGGCAAGAGGGTCCCCCAAGTGAGGCAGGGGTAGACAAGAAAGATCAGGTTCTGCCTCTGGCCTTTGAGGGGGGACCCAACAAAGCCCCTGCTGAATGGGTAGTCAGTGTCCCTGAGGTGCTGAGCTTCAAGGGCACCAGTCAGTCTCCTCCTCCAGTGTCACTCTCTAGTGACGTACCTCGGGCTTTGTTAGAGCCCCAGGCCGAGTCACTACTGGAGGGGGGGAATATAGGCATGACCCCCATTCAGGACCCCATGGATTTGTCTGTCAGGGGGGATGTGGCACAAGGGGAAGTGGAAATGGGGGAGGGTGATAAAACAGGTTTTCCTGTTAACATCATGGGAGAGCCTGTCTACCCTCCTCAGCCGTCCACTGACCCTAACATCGGTGCCATCCAAGCTGAGCAAGCAGCGGTGGAACTGGCAGAGGAGGCATATAAAGCCTCCAAGGCTTCCATTAAGGAAGCCATGCCAGCCACTGCTGTCCAGCCAGCTACCCCTGAATGCACTCCTGAAGCTACAGGGGTGCAGCAGCAATCCAAGGGTCCATTATTTACCTTGAAGGGTGCTAAAGGGACTCCTTCTGTATCATCTAAGAGGGGGTCCCTGAGAATAAAGCTGAGGAAACTGACTCCAGCCGGGGAGGATGGAGTAAAAGCCCTCAGCCAAGAGGAGCCCAGGGGTGACCCACTAGAAGGAACATCAGATTCTGGTTGGGTTATCCCTGTCAAGGAAATAGATCTATTCCTTGAGAGCACCCTTCATGGACAAAAGAAAAGGAAGGTGCGGCTGGCCTTGGAGAGGTGGAAGAATATGTCGTTTATTCTCCACTCTCTCCAGCAATATCTAGTGGTCAGCACTAGGGCCAAGAATTCTGGGACTGCGGAGCATCTCCGCGTCCGGAAATTCTATAAAATGTGCGTGTCCTATCAGCAGTCTCAAGGGTCTGAGGAACGCACAATTCCTGACACGCAGTAATGGCTTTGCACATCAGCACGCTAAATACCAATGGCTGTCAAGACAGTTTCCGCAGGTTCCAGGTACTCTCCTATTTATATCAGGGAGGGTACTCTGTGAGCTTCCTACAGGAAACTCACACCACTCCAGAGGCTGAGGCCTCGTGGCAACTGGAGTGGAGAGGCAGGGTCTTCTTCAGCCACTTCACATCGGCGTCATGTGGAGTGGTGACCCTGTTCTCAGAGTCTTTTCAGCCAGAGCTGCTGCTTGTGAAAGCTGTTATCCCAGGCCGTCTAATCCACCTCCGGGTCCGAGAGCAGGGTAGCATAATTAACCTAGTTAATATATATGCCCCTGCTGGAGGGCTCGAGAGAGTGAGGTTCCTCGCCAGACTGTCCCAGTTTTTGGAGACGGTTGACGCAGATGAGTGTTTGGTACTCGGGGGTGATTTCAACTGCACCCTCGACGCTCTGGACCGGAATAGTCCAGAGCCGTACCCGCCTTCTGCGTCAGCCCTGCGGGAGATCATCGCCCGCTTCTCCCTGGAGGACATCTGGCGAGAGCAGAACCCAGGGGCATCAGACGGTTTCACCTACGTCAGGGTGAGAGCCGGTCTGGTGTCCCACTCCCGGATCGACAGACTATATATATCTAGTCACTATATGTCACGAGTCGGTTCTTGTGCCATTAGGCTGGCTCCGTTCACAGACCACAACTGTGTGTCTGTGACAGTGGCGCTAACGCCAACAGCGCCACGAGCCACCTATTGGCACTTCAACAATGCTTTGTTGAAGGACCAGGGGCTCGTGACATTGATCCGGGAGTTTTGGACGGACTGGAGGGGTTGCAAGGGGGACTTTGCCACGTTAAAACTGTGGTGGGACGTGGGCAAGGTTCATTTGCGACTTCTGTGTCAGGAATATACCAAGGGTGCGAGTGGGCAGCGCGAAGCTGAGTTGGAGTCACTCCGGGGGGAGGTACTCCATCTGGAGCAGAGGCTGTTCACTTGTAGGGACCAATCCCTGCAGAGCGAGTATGTAGAGAGGAAGGGTGTCCTCTGTGACCTGGAACGACACCAGGCCAAGGGGGCATACGTGCGCAGCCGCTTAGGTTTTCTCAAAGATCTAGACCGCGGCTCGCGCCTCTTCTACTCACTGGAGAAAAAGGGGGGTAACAGTAGGCACATCACCTGTCTTCTAGATGAAGACGGTGCCCCCCTTACAGATCCGGAGAGTATCCGGGATAGAGCCCGGAACTTTTATAAAGATCTCCGGATCCCATTTCTCCAGACGCCTGCAGGGTGCTATGGGAGGGGCTCCCCACAGTCAGTGAGGGTGTAAGAGAGCGGCTTGATATACCACTATCTTTTCAAGAGCTCTCTGAAGCCCTCCGTGCCATGTCCTGTGAAAAGTCTCCAGGACTGGACGGACTGACTGTAGAGTTTTTCCAATTTTTCTGGGAGACTCTGGGACCTGATTTCCATCTGGTCCTTGGGGAAGCCCTGGAGACCGGGGAGATGCCCCTGTCTTGTCGCAGGGCAGTACTTGCCCTGCTGCCCAAAAAGGGGGATCTCCGGCTTATTAAGAACTGGCGACCGGTCTCTCTGCTCAGCACGGACTACAAGATTGTAGCTAAAGCCATCTCGCTTAGACTTGGGTCTGTGCTGGCAGAATTGGTTCACCCTGACCAGTCCTATGCGATCCCGGGCCGGACTATCTTTGATAGTATCTTTCTGGTCCGGGATCTATTGCATTATTCTCGCAGGACTGGTCTGTCACTCGCCTTTCTCTCTTTAGATCAAGAGAAGGCGTTTGACAGGGTGGACCATGGTTACCTCATAGCCACTCTGCAAGCGTACGGCTTTGGCCCACAGTTTGTGGGCTTTATAAGAACGCTGTACGCCTCTGCAGAGTGTTTACTTAAAATCAATTGGTCCCTAACAGCACCTTTGGTATTTGGACGAGGGGTGCGTCAAGGATGTCCCTTGTCTGGACAGTTATATGCACTGGCCATTGAGCCTTTCCTCTGCCTACTGAGGAAAAGGCTCACAGGGCTGGTGCTAAAAGATCCAGACATGCGGATTGTCCTTTCAGCTTATGCTGACGATGTGCTCCTCGTGGCCCAGGATCCAGTTGATCTTGAGCTGGCAAAACAGTGCCAGGAGGTATATTCAGCTGCCTCCTCCGCTCAGATCAACTGGTCCAAATGCACAGGCCTTTTAGAGGGTAATTTACAGGTGGACTCTTTGCCTCCCACGTTTCGTGACATCACGTGGGAGGCAGATGTCATTAAATATCTGGGGGTCTACCTGTCCGCTGCGGACGCTTCCGTCCCAGACAACTGGAGGGAGTTAGAGGGCAGTGTCCTCTCTCGTCTGGGACGATGGAGGGGTCTAGCAAAAATGCTTTCCCTTAGGGGGCGGACTCTAGTGGTGAATCAGCTGGTGGCTTCTCAGATCTGGCACCGGCTGATTTGTCTGAGTCCGACCCCCGAGTTTGTCACCAATATCCAGAGGAATTTGTTAGATTTCCTCTGGATGGGAAGGCATTGGGTCTCTGCAGGGGTGGCAAGTCTGCCTTTGGTGGAGGGTGGACAGGGAGTAGTTTGTGTGTGCTCCCAGTTGTCCACCTTCCGCCTTCAGTACCTGCAGAGATACCTATATGCAGATCCCTCTCCGCAGTGGTGCGCACTGGCATCCAGCTTTTATCGCCAGTTGCGCAACCTGGGGTATGACCGGCAATTATTTCTGATCAGGCCCGAGGGGTTTGGGAGAGACCTCTCTGTGTTGCCGGCATACTACCAGGAAACCCTCAAGGCCTGGAGCATGGTCTCCGTGACCAGGCAGGGCGTGCCTTTGGGGGATGAAATATTCACAGAGCCCCTGCTATTTAATGCAGCAGTGGGGGCTCCAATGTTACAGTCCCCCAGTATCATCCGCCGCCTTAGTCATGCACGGATGACCCGAGTCGGGGATCTCCTGGAATACGGGCGTTCTGATTGGGTGTCACCCCAGGAGCTTGCGCTCCGTTTGGGATATGTGACGCCCAAAGTCTCAGGGCGCTTGCTCCAGGAGATTAGAGATGCCATCTCCCCCGACTCGCGCACCTTCCTTCGCGGGGCTTTGCAGGCCGGAGTGCCACATGCACCTTTCAACACCCCTTCTCCGGCTGTTTGCATTGGACACAAGCCCCGTGTTTCCCCTCAGGCTCCTCCTGTCCCCAACCTCTCGAGGTTGAGGGACATACCCTCGGCATGCTTTCGCGGCATGCCGAGGAAGAGCTTATATTCTCTCGTGCTCCATACAGTGCACTTCCTTGCCCTCGTGACCCGTCCCGATACCATCTGGAGGCGGGTCCTACCAGCTGACGAGGGCAAGAGGCCCCAGTGGAGGGAACTTTATTCTGATTTAGTTCCACGACCCACCGGGGACTTGAGTTGGAGAGTGCTCCATATGGCACTGAGCACGGGAGAGTACTTAGCTAAATTCACGGACTCTCCCTCCACTTGTCCATTCTGTGGCAAGGGAGAGTCCGTGTATCATGTTTATTTTATTTGCGCCAGACTGCAGCCCCTCTTGTCACTCTTGAGGGGCCTCCTCCTGCAGTTCTGGCTGCATTTCTCCCCTCACATTTTTATTTTTGGGCGCCCAGTGTCCCGGGGCAATAAGGCCAGGGACCTCCTCGTCAACCTGCTCCTGGCATTAGCCAAGTTGGCTATATATAAGTCCAGGAAGCAGTGTTTGATAGGGGGGGTTCCCTTGTCACCTGAGGCCATGTTCCGGGTGCTGGTGCGCTCCCGTATCCGGGCAGAGTACCACCTGGCTTTGTCTACTGGGGGAATGGATGAGTTTGTCTCCCAGTGGGCTGTAGATGGTGTGCTCTGCTCGGTATCCCCCCATCCGGTTTCTTTTTCTTTCAACCTCCTAATATGATTTTTATTTAGTTTACAGAAAATGTTTTCTCATAATTTTAAAATACACTGTGCCAAGTTCAACCAATCCAGTCTAGTTGAGGTACCAACAGTCCACATTTAAAAAACCCAAACTTTTATTTTCTTAAATCTAAGTGCATTTGCATAACCGTCAATCAAAGTTCATTTGCTTGACCGCTACCCATAGTGTGTGTCCTGCTTACAAGTACTGTGCCAAGTTCAACCAATCCAGTCTAGTTGGGGGTACCAACAGTCCACATTTAAAAAACCCAAACTTTTATTTTCTTAAATCTAAGTGCATTTGCATAACCGTCAATCAAAGTTCATTTGCTTGACCGCTACCCATAGTGTGTGTCCTGCTTACAAGTACTGTGCCAAGTTCAACCAATCCAGTCTAGTTGGGGTACCAACAGTCCACATTTAAAAAACCCAAACTTTTATTTTCTTAAATCTAAGTGCATTTGCCTGACTGTCAATCAAAGTTCATTTGCTTGAACACTACCCATATTGTGTGTCCTACTTACAAGTACTGTGCCAAGTTCAACCAATCCAGTCTAGTTGGGGTACCAACAGTCCACATTTAACAAACCCAAACTTTTATTTTCTTAAATCTAAGAGCATTTGCATAACCGTCAATCAAAGTTCATTTGCTTGACCGCTACCCATAGTGTGTGTCCTGCTTACAAGTTCTGTGCCAAGTTCAACCAATCCAGTCTAGTTGGGGTACCAACAGTCCACATTTAAAAAAAAATGACAGGCAGAGGCAGTACACCCCGCAGAGGCCGTCGTGGTCGTGGTGCTGTGATTCCCTTTGGCCCTACAATAATGCCCAGTGTTCAGAGGCCAGTTACCCTGAACTTGAAAAGTTCAGAGGACGTAATTGACTGGCTAACACAGGACACCCAATCTTCTACAGCTTCCGCTTGGAACATTGACGCACCATCCTCCTCCAGCTTACCTTTGGGCACCTCTCAAGTTACCACTCACCCGCCTGCCGCCACCACCAACACTAGTACCACAGCCAATTCAATTGATCAGTCAGAAGAGTTATTTACACATCAGTTTGAAGAAATGAGTGATGCGCAACCATTATTGCCAGCGAATGTAGATAACAGGGATATGTCTCAGTCAGGCAGCATTACACACATGTACGTACGATGTGATGATGATGTACCCGCTGCTGCTTCCTTTGTTCAGTTGTCATATACAAGTGAGGCAGGTAATGATGATGACGATGCGTCCGTGGATGTCACGTGGGTGCCTGCTAGAAGAGAAGAAGAACAGGGGGAAAGTTCAGATGGGGAGACAGAGAGGAGGAGGAGACGAGTTGGAAGTAGAGGGAGGTCATCGCAACGAGCTAGTGGCACAGTCAGACAGCATGCATCAGCACCCGGGGTCAGCCAGACAGCACGCCAATCAACGCATGCTGTTGCCACAACCAGAATGCCGTCACCGCCGAGCTCAGCAGTGTGGCATTTTTTTTGTGTGTCTGCCTCTGACAACAGCGATGCCATTTGCAACCTGTGCCAAAAGAAACTGAGTCGTGGGAAGTCCAACACCCACCTAGGTACAACTGCTTTGCGAATGCACATGATGTCACATTACAAACGCCAATGGGATCAACACATGAGTACAAGCAGCACACAAACTCAAAGCCGCCATCCTCCTCCTGGTCCAGCATCTTCATCCACATCAACCAATGCTGTCCTCCTTGCCCCCTCTCAACTCTCCACCACTCCGTCTCTCGCCTCTTGCTGTTCCTGCTCATCTCCCCACAGTCAGGTGTCTGTCAAGGGCATGTTTGAGCGTAAGAAGCCAATGCCACAAAGTCACCCCCTTGCCCGGCATCTGACAGCTGGCTTGTCTGAACTCTTGGCCCGCCAGCTTTTACCATACAAGCTGGTGGAGTCTGAAGCGTTCAAAACGTTTTTAGCGATTGGGATACCGCAGTGGAAGGTACCCGGCCGAAATTTCTTTGCCCAAAAGGCAATCCCCAACCTGTACTCAATTGTGCAAAAGGAAGTAATGGCATCTCTGGCACACAGTGTTGGGGCAAGGGTACATCTGACCACTGATACCTGGTCTGCAAAGCATGGTCAGGGTAGGTATATCACCTACACTGCGCATTGGGCAAACCTGCTGACGCCTGCCAAGCATGGAATGCGTGGCTCTGCAGAGGAGTTGGTGACACCGCCACGACTTGCAGGCAGGCCTTCTGCCACCTCCTCTACTCCTCCTACTCCATCCTCTTCCATAACCTCCTCAGCTGAGTCCTCTTCTGCTGCTGCGTCTTGCTCCACATCAACAGCACCCCCCCAGCTCCCCAGATACAATTCCACATCCCGGATACGGCAGTGTCATGCCGTCTTGGGGTTGACTTGCCTGAAAGCAGAGAGTCACACCGGGCCAGCACTCCTGTCCGCCCTGAACGCACAGGTGGATCAATGGCTGACTCCGCACCAACTAGAGATTGGCAAAGTGGTTTGTGACAACGGAAGAAATTTGTTGGCGGCATTGAATTTGGGCAAGTTGACACATGTGCCGTGCATGGCACATGTGTGTAATCTGATCGTACAACGCTTTGTCCATAAGTATCCAGGCTTACAGGACGTCCTGAAGCAGGCCAGAAAGGTGTGTGGCCATTTCAGGCGTTCCTACACGGCCATGGCGCACTTTTCAGATATCCAGCGGCGAAACAACATGCCAGTGAGGCGCTTGATTTGTGACAGCCCCACACGTTGGAATTCAACATTCCTAATGTTCGACCGCCTGCTCCAACAAGAAAAAGCCATTAACGAGTATTTGTATGACCGAGGTGCTAGGACAGCCTTTGCGGAGCTGGGGATTTTTTTGCCACGTTACTGGACGCTCATGCGCAATGCCTGTAGGCTCATGTGTCCTTTTGAGGAGGTGACAAACCTTGTCAGTCGCACCGAAGGCACCATCAGCGACATCATCGTCAGGCCGTAGATGAGCGTGACGAGGAAGAGGAAGAGTTGTGGTCAACATCACCACCAGAAACAGCCTTATCAGCATCGCTTGCTGGACCTGCGGCAACGCTGGAAGAGGATTGTGAGGAAGAGGAGTCAGAGGAGGAATGTGGCTTTGAGGGGGAGGAGGAAGACCAATCACAACAGGCATCCCAGGGTGCTCGTTGTCACCTATCTGGTACCCGTGGTGTTGTACGTGGCTGGAGGGAAGAACATATCTTCAGCGAGATCACTGAGGACGAGGAACGGGACATGACTAGCTCGACATCTAACCTTGTGCAAATGGGGTCTTTAATGCTGTCGTGCCTGTCGCAGGACCCTCGTATAAAAAGGCTGAAGAGGAACGACCTGTACTGGGTGTGCACGCTACTAGACCCCCGGTATAAGCAGAAAGTGCCTGATTTGTTACCAAATTACCGCAAGTCAGAAAGGATACAGCAGGTCCAAAACAAATTAACAAGTATGCTTTACACAGCATATAAGGGTGATGTCACAGCACAAGGGCAATATAACAGGGGAAGAGGTGAAAGTAATCCACCTCCCACGAGCACGCCGGCAAGGACAGGACGTTTAAAAGACGTGTTGTTGATGGAGGACATGCGGACCTTTTACAGTCCTACGCATCGCATCAGCCCTTCGGGATCCACCCTCAGAGAACGACTTGACACTACCTCGCCTTAACTGCAGATATCGACACTCTGAGGAGCGATGAACCCCTTGACTACTGGGTATGAAGGCTAGACCTGTGGGCTGAGCTATCCCAATTTGCAATTGAACTTCTGGCCTGCCCCGTTTCAAGTGTCCTGTCAGAAAGGACCTTCAGTGCAGCAGGAGGTTTTGTCACCGAGAAGAGAAGTCGCCTAGGGCAAAAAAGTCTAGATTGCCTCACCTTTATAAAGATGAATGAGGGATGGATCCCGAAGGGACTGACACTGGGCGATACATTCGACTGAAAAAGGCCTGATGAGATGAGCTGCCTTCGGCTATAAATGGTCCACACGCTGCTATATGATATCTGTGAATGCCGGATGACTTGCGTGAATTATCCGCCACCAACTAGGGTTCAAGAAGAGGCAATGTTTTATGGCACTTTCTGCCTGTGGAACAAAGGTCATTTTTTTTGGCCGCTGCAACAGCAGCGGCTGCAACAATATCTAACTTTTGAATTTCAATTTTTAAGCCAGAAGGCATACGGCATGTAATGGAAAAGAAAGCATATTGAACAGTCTTGCATACCACAACAGTTGTGCAAAAATACATATTTACAATGAAGACATTTTGTTAAAATTAGGTGGCTAGGCCTTCTTTTTTTTACTTTTTTGGTTAATACATTTTCTTTTTTTTTACTGTGATTGCAATTTTTAAGAGAAACCTAAGACATGGTAAAACAGACAATAGTAAAGTCCTATTATCTATCATCACTCCAGCAGTAGCTTATTATTTACAATATCTAACCTGCTCAATCACCCTTGGGTTACCCTAGGGCAGGCTTCAGTAGGCGACCTCTCCTTTCCTCGGATGATTTTGCCGCCGGTTGCTTCTGAAGGGTCTCCTCCAGGGCTCCCCCACTCCGGTCCCCCCGAGTCGCTTCAACCATTAACAAATGTTTTATTATATTAGGGGGGCACTAAATAGGGATGTTATCCAGGGATCCCAAATTGTCTGGAACTGGGTGATTCTATCCAAGACTACATGGTTAAATCTCTCGTTGAGCAGTAAATAGTTGATTTTTTTTATTAATTCCTGAAAGTTTTAATTTGGGGTTTTCCAACTACTAGCTATGTGTATTTTTTCTTTCAAAAAATATTTTATTTAGTCAATCTTAAACATTTTAGAAGCTAGTAAGCATGTTTCTTCCCATAGTCTTATGACTGCCGAACACTCCCACCAGACATGAATAAATGTAGCCTCATTACCACTGTTCCTAAAACATGAGCTGCTCCGTTTTGGATCCCATGGATTAGCTTAAAAGGAGTAATATGTGTCCTGTGTAGGACCTTTATTGAAGTCTCAAGCAGAATATAATTTAAAGATCCCCTACTTAAGCCTTGCCAACTTTTATCCCATGTGCTATCTGCCAACTCGGTGCCCAAATCCCTCTCCCAGGCTTTGGTATAGTCTGGTTTGTTTGCCCATGAGTTTTCATTAAATAGTTCATACATGAGGCTAATAATACCAGGCTGAAAGGGGGAATCCCTACATTTTTTGAGTAGCCAGGTGTTTCTTTGGGGGGTTCCCCTACCACTTATCGTATATATAAAATGATGTATCCTGCAAAAATTATAGTGTTCAGCCAGGGGTAAATTGTATCTATCTCTCACCCACTCAAAGGTCATTTTTTTGTCGTCATGCCACCATGGACCAACCCTTAGTAGGTTCTGAGACTTCCACCACCTGAGAGAGCTTTCCGGAAGATGTATCTTAAAGTGGGGATTGGGTACGATAGGGGTAAGATCTGATACCCGAGTGTCCAGTTTTTGTGTCCAGTTCATCTCCGTCCATATTTTTAATGAGTGCTTAATCAATGGGTTTTTCAAGTTTCTCAAAAAAGTATACAGGCCTGGAATCCATATTACTGTATCCCATGTATAAGGTGACATGCTTACATTTTCCATAAATACCCAGAGCGGCTGATGTGTTTTGGAGAATGCGCCAGAGGAATGAAAGCCAGCTGCGCTGCCTTGTATTACAGTTTGAGATTCGGGTGCCTACCCTCTTTTGGAAAGACTATGAGGTCGGCCTGATTCAATTAAGGGGGTCTAGTTTCTCCATTTAGTATAGCGTTAAACAAAGATGTTAGGTGCGGGGGTAAGCAAGGGCTCAAATTTCTTATAGTACAGATGAGTAAAACCGTCTGGCCCTGGGGACTTGCCAAATTTAAGATCTTGGATTGTAGATTTAACTTCCTCTTGGGATATGTCTAGGTTCAAGCTGTCCAATTGAGGTACAGGTATTTTGTGGACTTCTTGCTGTAGTAGGAAGGACTCTATGTCAGATCCGCTGCAGCGGGATTGGGATGAATATATGGTCTGATCGAAGTTTTGAAATGTTTCTTGGATAGCATTGGGGCTAAAGGAGGTTTGGCCATCAGGTAGTCTAAAGATACCGTATATTATGTCCTCTCTTGGGGGGTAAAGACACTAATAATTCCTCCAATAAAATTCTGCTTTTTTTTTTGTGGGCAAGGTCCCTGGTTAGCCCCTTGGGTTATCTGTTAAAAAGAGTGGTGCAGAGACTGTGGGGGCTGTTAGCCTCCTTGTCCCTGTGTGGCCGTTTAGAATCCCTGCTGCTACATGTTTCAGCTTTTTTAAGGTGTAATTGTACAGCGTTTACTCAAGTAGCTGCCTGTGCTGGGTCAGTTTGGCTTAATTGCTGGGTCCTTTTCCTGCCAAGATGGCGACCGTCAGTCCATGGGCCTCTATGTCCCCTTCACTACCTTTGTCCCCGCTTGTGTGCTTATTTGGGATAGCCCCCTTTATATCTCCGGCCCGTGACCTTGTAAGGGTTGCCCCCTCAATCTCTGAGTGTGGATATGCAGGGATGGGGTGTTGAATCAGGCCTACCTTCTTATCTGCTCGCTGCAATATCAACAATACCTAATTTTTCAGGCATGTGTACATGCCTAATTTTTCTGGCCTCTGGTGCTGCACTGTGGCTTCAACAACCAAACCCAAAAAAAAGGCACATAACAGGGATTAAACTGTTAGGAGTAGTACTACTTAACACACCACTCATATCTGGAGTAACAGTAGTGTACATTTAAAACAAAAGAAAAAATTCTACTGTAATAGATTGCATAGCAGTTAGTTGTCTGCAAGCGTGTGTGTCAGACCTACAGCGTCTACTCTACCAACTTCTGCAAGTGCACAGTGCCACTCATATCTGTTGTCACAGTAGCTTGGACGCATAGTACCGATCTGTCAAAACCTGTAATGATGAATGAGGTCTAGAGTAGCCTGGTTCCCTTATCCTCTACAGGTTGAGACCTAATGTTTGGGTGACTCCAGACCAACACATGAGTACAAGCAGCACACAAACTCAAAGCCGCCATCCTCCTCCTGGTGCAGCATCATAAGCCACATCAACGACTGCTGTCCTCCTTGCCCCCTCTCAACCATCCGCCACTCCGTCTCTCGCCTTGAGCAGTTCCTGCTCATCTGCCCATAGTCAGGTGCCTGTAAAGGACATGTTTGAGCGTAAGAAGCTAATTTCACAAAGTGCCCCAAAATTTAAGTGATACGACCAACAAAGCATCTTTTTCCATCAACTGGTTCTAAAAATCCAGGCCTTATACACTCCCCCTGATAGGTAACGTAACAAGTATTAAACTGATAAGAGTAGTACTTACAAACACGTCACTCCTATCTGGTGGCACCTTTGACTGCACGTGCCGTGCCCCAAAATTGAAGTGATACGACCAAAAAAGCATCTTTTTCCATCTCCTGGTTCTAAAAATCCAGGCCTTATACATGCCCCCTGATATGTGCTGTAACAGGTTTTAAACTGATAAGAGTAGTACTACTTAACACACCTTATAATAATGCAGAGAGAGGCAATGCAGTAAGAGAGGAGTCTGAAGAAGAGGAGTCAGAGGAGGAAGGTGGCTTTGAGGAGGTGGAAGACCAAACACAGCAGGCGTCCCAGGGGGCTTGTTGTCACCTTTCGGGGACCCTTGGTGGCTGGGTGGAGGAAGAGACCTTCAATGACATCAGTGAGGACAAGGACATGGCTAGCTTGGTATCCAACCTTGTGCAAATGGGGAGTTTGCGGTTGTGCAAAGGGACTGTTTGCGGTTGTTTGCGGTGCGTTAAACGGGGAGTTTGGTCTGTCACTGTGAAGCGGGCCTAACCCTTACACTACCTGATCGATGCAACATCATACCTGATGTTTTAAAGCACGTTATTCCAAACAATTTAGGAATGTTAGGTAATTTATGCCCTTTATGGCTTAAAACCAGACTCTGCATCAACTATGTAATTTTCCATGGGAGTTTTGCCATGGATCCCCCTCCGGCATGCCACAGTCCAGGTGTTAGTCCCGTTGAAACAACTTTCCCATCACTATTGTGGCCAGAAAGAGTCCCTGTGGGTTTTAAAATTCGCCTGCCCATTGAAGTCTATGGCGGTTTGCCGATGTTCGCGGGTTCGCAAACATTTGCGGCAGTTCGCATTCGCGGTTCGCGAACCAAAAATTTTAGGTTCGCGACATCACTATTTACCGTATCCACTGTTCCTCCACTCCAGATATCACAGTTTACTTATGGGTTCTTGCAGTACTCCTATCTCAAGTCTACCTGTTTTAGAGGTTGTTAGGCCCCAATATAAGGAGAAGCTGGAGGTATATGTGGATTATGAGTCAAAACTAATGACCCATACACAAAAAGGTATATATACTCATATATGTGGATGCATATTCAAAGTATTTCAAATATCTTTAAAAAAAATTGATTATTTTTTTTTTTACAAAACACAACTATACATAAAAAATTCTCTCAAGATAAAAAATATGACACAAATCAGTGTCTAACTGTACCAAACGTGTTTCATCCTTTCTCCAGGGCTTTCTCAATGGTAAAGATTGCACTTTAAAATTCCAATTTGACCAAGGTCATATTCTTAATGATACAATAAGTGCTACTATACACTTATAAAATAAATAGTACAACATTCTCAAGCTCGCAAATCTGCAATAAAAAATAATTTGTTTTATGTTTAAATTCAGTGTTATATTGATCCCGGCAATCAATGTGTTAATACATATAATAGAACTCGCATGGACTTGAATATTATATTTAGTGATTTTTTCATATAGCATTATTTTTGGAATGCTCGTCCGATGGCAACTCGGACTTCAAAACCGTAAGTGATTGAAATGTAACATCTATGTTTTCGTGACGTGATGATGACTGTCTATTTTACTATCGGGTCTGTCAAAACCCATAACTAAAGGTTTGAATAATTTGCTACATGCCAAAGCATGGTTTACGGATTGGGATTGCGGACATTTCCTTGCATGCTTTTCTAATTTAATCGCTTTTGTAACTGCAGCAGATTTTAGGGGTTAGATTTTATTAGGGCCCCTAAATGACTAAACATGTTAGGTGACTTTGATCATGCTGAAATTTCTTTCTATAATTTTTTTGTTATATTGGGTAAAACTCCAAGATGTACACTGTTCTGTTCAGTGTATTATTAAGTTTATTTTATACATGGAACAATACTTCACAAGATCTGACTTGGTTAAAACCACTTATAGGTAGGTTTTGTTGCAGGCATTGTAAGACCTGCAAATATATTGTACTTATAAAAAAATGTTTTTTTCCTAATATCATTCTAAATTATCCATTGAAAGAATTGTATTATTGCTCAGCCATTCGGGTAGTCTATATTATAAAATGCAATGGTAAAAATCTTAACATGGGTAAAGCAACATGTCCACTCATACCCCTTCATACATCCTTGTAATATCTGTATAATATCTACATTACCTCTCTATGTGAAATAAAAAAAACATTACTATACACCCTATCCCCATGCACTTTTTCTGTGTAGCCCCACATATTCCTGGACCATTAACTTCTGCATCATCCACTGAAACCACCCAACCAAGCCTGCAGCTGCTGGAAATTCAAGGTGTAAGTGGAAAGAACAAAAGGGTCATAATGATGGTGATGTCAGCATGTTAGCCCAAGAAGATGCCATCAGAGTGACATCAAGGCGGTGAGGGTGCAGCAAATACAGTTTGCTGTTTTGATCTGTCAGTCAGACTTTCTGATCTACTCACTTGAACCTGTATCTCTCTCTAATCACATATTATAATTGACGAACTACGAGACGTCGTCACACTTTGCGTAGTGCGTACGACTTAGGCGATGAGCGCCTTTAGTGCTTATTGCCTGCAAGCCTCGCAGAGCGAGGCGAGCCATTAAGGCACTAAAACTTGCAGCACAGCACTTAGATGATGAGCGATAAAAGCGCTAATCGCTGTCAAGCCTTGCATAGCAAGGCGAACCGTTAATGCACTAACACGTACAGTGCTTGGGCGATGAGCGCCAAAGGCGCTCATCGCCTGTGAGCCTCGCATAGCGAGGTGAGCTATTAAAGCACTACAACTCCCAGCACTTGGCCGATGAGCGCCGAATGCGCTCATTGTCTGTGAGCCTCGTAAAGCGAGGGGAGCAGTGGAGGCAATACAACATGCTGGACTTAGCCTACAAACACCTAGAAATGAGGAATCGCCTTACAGACTTCTTAAATTGTGATTCACCCAATTGAATAGGGCTCTATATAAGCATAAAGCATTTTTTTTTTAAATAGGTTTTTAGTTACTGAAGACCTTGCTTTTGCGAAGAAGTTCACTAACTATATACTTCTGTAAAAAAATATTCTATGTGCCTATATAGAGCCCTATTCAATTGGCTGATTCGCAATTTAATAAGGCTGTTAGGCTGCAAGCAGTTGACGAGCATACGACTTAGACAAAATAAAATGCGAGATGCAGGACTTAACAGCCGAACCACGAAAAACGAAATAAACGAAAAACACAAAAAAACACAAAAAACTAAAACAAAACTCATAGCACGGGGGAACAGCCAGGACATCTGGGAGTGAGGTGGAATGCGAATTTAAGTTGATTTTAAAGAGTTTCGGCACTCAAAAATCGGCTAAGCGAGAAAAAAATGGCTCCCCCAAAAAATTAATACGAGGCTACACGACCCTGGACCGCGCAACACACCGCCAACCTCGTACCACTTTCACACAGGAACATACAAGGTACAAAATGCACCACTACAAAGGATGCCAAATACTCATGAACCACGTAGCACATACACAAACGACGCTACTTTACATTCCGAACTTGCAAATCACAATATTATGCATCTACAGTATCGCTTTACACAAATAAACCAACGGTTTGCCCTCGCGCACGCAGCCTATTTCTAATGCACACATCTGCTTTTCTCGAGTCATCTGGTAGAGACCCTGTGGTGAGTGAATCTTGAAAAATTAGATATAATGGTTTGGCTATTACAGAACCCAGTTCCCTTAGTACCCTTGGATGTATTCCATCAGGACCTGGGGCTTTATTAACATTTATTTTTTCCAACCTCTTTTGGATTTCTTTCTGTGTTAACCAATTATTTAGTGAAGGTAGTGTAGCCCCATTATGTTGCGGTGTCCCAACCACTGGTACCTCCCTTGTGTAAACCGACAAAAAGAACCTATTTAGCTCATCTGCCTTTTCCTGGTCACTAATTATCAGATGGCCTGTGTCACATTGTAATGGTCCTACAGCTTCCTTCCTCGTCTTATTCCCATTAATATATTTAAAAAAATATTTTAGGGTTAGTCTTACTCTATTTTGCAACTAATTTTTCATTTTCTATGTTAGCCAGTCTAATCGCCCTTTTGCTGCCTTGGTGATTTCCTTGTACTCACGTCAAGCAGTCTCTGTCCCCTCTTGTTTGTATAATATAAATGCCTGTTTTTTTTTCTGTATCTTGCTCTTTAAATAATTGTTAAGACAACATTGTTTACTATTAATGATTACGTCCATATTAATCTTCATTGTAAATTGTTCTGTGAGCTAAAATACTGCATTATAACCTTATTTTATATCAGACCAGTTTCTAATTTATTGTAATGCCATATATCCATCAGTTGTCAGGTGTCAAAAAGATTTACTTATCAGGTGAGAGATTTTGTTAACTTTGTTTTTACAAAATACCTGGACTCCAGGGCAGATCGCTAATTGTGGTTTAAATAAGGACACTTGTTCCTATAATATACAGTTAATACAGTTTGTGAATGAGTTCCATGGATGCTCCATTCCATTTTACTGTCTTTTCTACAATATAAAATCCTGTGAGAAAAATCCTCACCTGTATAACAGTCATATGAAGCACATACCTGAGGGACATGGTACAGTCCTGTAAGGAGATGCATTATGTACGAGTTTGTAGAACCTAGGCTCCCAATGAAAGCTGCCAGGGCGCTCTTCCCATGACAAAAGTAGTTTGGAACGAGATCCCGTCCTCCAGAAAATATTAACATGGTGCGTCCTAATGTTTCTAATTCACAGTTTTTTGAATTATGGATCTCATATCCCAAAGTTATATTGGGTAAAATATCATTTTGTTGATTTATCTCTTGTATTGCAAAAATAAAACCCAAATAGTGCCGATATAAACGCGCAGAACTGAAAGGTAAAGAAAAACGTAATGTTATTAAGAAAGAATTATATTTATTTTGGAAAATATTGATAAGTACTAAAATATATAAAAATAGCAATATTATTAAAATAGTCCTGTGTGAACAGTCAGAATGCATTTGTGTAGACCACGTGTATTTGTTAGATATTGGGGGGAAAAGGTTTTATTTTGCTTTATTTTTAGAAACTAATGTTATTTGTTAAATTTCACATTTTGTCATTGTAAAATCAAAATAATGCCTTAATCAGTTATTGTTGTTGTTTAGTCATTCAGTTGTGTCTGACTCTCCGTGATCCTATGGACTGTAGCATACCAGGCACATCTTTTTTCTGGTTGTCCTAATCCATAGGTTTTCATGGCAAAAATACTGGAAGTGGATTGCCACTTCCTTCTCCAGTGGACCGTGATTTGTCTGACCCCTCTGCTATCACCTGACCATCTTGGATAATCCAACATGGTATAGAGCACAGCTTCATTGAGATATACCAGACCCTTCAGCATTACAAGGAAGCGATCCAGAAGGGGAACAGTCATTTACCATGTTGCTATCATCCCAGAATGTCTAATGGGTTTCCCCATATTATCAACAACACAATTTTGAGAAGACAAAGACATTCAGAAGACATCCTATGAAGTTGTGTAACAAATTCAGCACTCAGACATACTTAAGTGTCACAATGCAACCATCACGTATGATAATTGTCAAACTGCGATACGTTGTCACGCTTGCGACAAATCACAGTTTGACAACTACAATTGATCGCATCAGCCTCGCATGCACATGGCCCCAGGGACATTTGCTGAAGGCCCAAGTGTGCACCTTCACACCAAGACCCAAGTGTGCACCTTCACACCGGTCCCCACCAGGAGACCTACGCCTCTTCACCTGATAGGCTGGGGAGTGAAGACATCTGACACAGGGCAGTGTGGCCACACCAGAGCCAAGCAGGAGAGAGATGGTGCTCAAGAAGAATGGTGTCACCCAGCCGGAGTCCATCAGCAGCACAGGCAGAGAGGGTGGTGCAAACATCACAGGGAGGGTTTGCGACAGCAAACTCCTGAGGGGTGAAATCGGGCACCAGAAAATCAGCCCGAGACCCAGGTCAACAGGGGAGATAGTGAGGGCCCCAGGAAAAAAAAAACTCTAGCAAGAAGGCAAGAAGGGAGGTGGGGGCTAGAGGATAAGTGGAACTCTGCTCACAAGAACCCTGCTACCAATGGACTTTGCAACCTTAAGGAGTGAGAGGAGGTGGGAAGAGACACAGGAGAGGGAAAGGGGGAGATAGACACAGAGGAGGGAGAGGACGGGGGAAAACACATAAGTCGGGGGAGACACAGGGGAGTGAGAGGAGGGGGAAGAGACACAGGGGAGTGAGAGGAGGGGGAAGAGACACAGGGGAGTGAGAGGAGGGGGAAGAGACACAGGGGAGTGAGAGGAGGGTGAATAGACACAGGGGAGGGAGGAGGGGGGAAGAGAAACAGGGGAGGGAGGATGAGACAGAGATCGGGTAGAGAGACACAGAGGAGGGGGAGACACACAGGGGACGTGGTAGACACACAGGAGAGGGGGGAAGAGACAAAGAGGGAGTGGAAGAGACACAGGGGAGGAAGAGAAGGGGGAGAGAAACAGGGGAGGGAGATGGGGGGGGAAGACATAGGGGAGGGAGAGGATGGGGGAAGAGACATAGGGGAGGAAGGAGGGGGGAAGAGACACAGGGAGCAAGAGACACAGGGGAGGGAGAGGGGGAGAAAGAGACACAAGGGAAGGAGAGGGAGGAAAAAGACACAAGGGAAGGATAGGGGGCAAAGAGACACATGGGAGGGAGAGGGGGAGAGACACCGGGGAGGGAGAGGGGCAGAGAAAGAGAAACAGGGGAGGGTTGGGAAGAGACACAGGGAGAGGGGAAAGAGACACAGGGGGAGGGGGGAAGAGACATGGTGAGGAAGTAGAGGGGGGATCACTATGAGCATCAAGGCAGGTCGGTAAGAGGGGGGAGTCTTGCAATGTGTGGCAAACACCATTGCCAGACTTCAAATGTTATTGCCATAATATTTTAGGTGCTCATCGCTAGGTCCATAAAGTAGATGGGGGGAGAGGCTCGCAATGAGCACCTTTGGTCCTTAGGCCAAAGGCGCTCGGCAAGTGGCTCACGATGAGCACTGAAGGTGCTCAGATCGTGTGGCAAACAGCATTGCCAGGCTTAAAATTGTATTGCCGTCATTTTTGACAGGCAAGTAGCTAGTCTAATTATAACATGCTAAAATATTAATACATTTCTTTGGTTAAAATCACAGTCACTATAGTTCCATATATGTCACAATCTGCTTAACAATGGGCCAAGAAGAAGGCCAAGAAGACCAATACTACCATAGGTTGTATAGGTTCTGTATCCCCACACATCAAATGGTTTAACCAGAGGCTAGGACAAATTGCCAATTCTTAAACTGAGTTGCAGAGTTTCAGGATAAGGATTAAAAAACATAATAAACGCTTTCCTTCTAAATGAAATACGCCATACTTATGTGTCCCAGAGCATAAACTTTATTTTTCAGGTCACTCACATTTTTAGATAGTCAATGCACCAATCACCAATGGGCCACTTCTTTTGGTAAATATACATTTCACATCTTATGCCGCCTTTAAGCTATTTCACAAAAACTGTCCCCCTCCCCACATAGGTGCAGAAGGGACTAAGGTCTCAGCTACCAGCAGGATCTGGACAGCAGGGGGTAATAAAGTTGGTTTAATTCCTGGAAAAAGAGTGTCTAAGGAATGGTTTGAGGTCTAACCCCATATGGGGAACCATAGTTCTAGGGTATTAAAATGTTTTTTCTTAGGGGATGGTTATTCGCAAAAGGGTAGTGGGCTGGTAAGCAGGCTCGGGGGTACTACCTACTGAACAATGAGAGAACCGTGGCAAGGCCCTCTGAGGTTGGAAACTACTTTGTTGGGTACATTTTTTCCCAGTTGATTATAGGGATGACTTTATTAAGTCAAAGGGGAATTGGCTTAGGGTAGTTGAGGACTTCCATATTAATTTTATTATTTATAAAAAATAACTTCTTGAAAAAGAGGCCTCCATTCAGCTGCAAGCCCAAACTCGCAGATGGCAATTGCCAATTTTTAAACCACAAAAGAACAGAGAAAGCACACAGAAAGCAAACAGAGAGAGAAAGAGTGCACAGAAAGAGAGTGCAAAGAGAGAGAGCACAAGGACAGAGTGCACAGAGAGAGAGTGCCCAGGCACAGAGCACTGGTAGAGAGTGCACAGACAGAGAGCACACACAGAGAGAGAGAGCATAGACAGCTAGCACGGAGAGTTAGTTAGCACACAGACAGAGTGCACATAGAGAGAGTGCACAGAAAGAGAACAGAGAGAGAGAGTGCACAGACTGAGTGTGTACATAGAGAGAGCACACAGACAGCTCACATACAGAGTTAAAGAGCACATAGACAGAGAACTCAGAGGGAGAGAGTGCACAGACTGAGAGTGCACACGGAGTTAGATAGTGCATAGATAGATAGTGCAGAGAGAGAGAGAGATGTACAAATCGAGAGTGCACACAGACAGCACACAGAGAGTGTACAGACAGAATGCACATATAGAGATTGCACAGACAGAAAGTGCAAAGAGAGAGAGTATACAGACAGGGAGTGCACAGAGAGCACAGAGAGAGTGCACAGACAGAAAGTGCACAGAAAGTGCAGAAAGAGCGAGAGAGAGTGCACAGTAAGAGATCACACAGAGAAAGAGAGAGACATTGCACAGACAGAGTGCACAGAAAGAAAGAGAGAGACTGCACAGGCAGAGAGCACAGAGAGAGAGTGCACATACATGGTAAACAGAGAGAGAGAGTGCACAGAATAAGAGTGCATAGAGAGAGTGCACAGACAGAGAACGCACAGAGAGAGAGAGCACTGACAAAGAGTGCAGAGAGAGGTACAGAGCAAGAGCACACACAGACAGAGAGAGAACAAACAGGCAGTGCACACAGAGAGTAAAAGACTGCACAGACAGAGTGCACATAGAGAGCACACAGAGAGAGAGTGCACAGACCGAGAGCAAGAGATTGCTCACAGACAGAGGTAGCACACACAGTGCAGAGAGAGAGAGCACACAGACAAAGTGCACAGAGATAGAGTGTGCACAGACAGACAGTGCAGAGAGAGTGACAGAGAATGCAAAGACAGTGAGAGAGCACACAGACAGTGCACAGTGAGAAAGAGCAGAATGCAGAGACAGACAGTGCACACAGAGAGAAAGAGTGCACAGAGAGAGCACAAAGACAGAAAGCTCAGACAGAAAGCATAGAGAGAGAGAGTGTACAGACAGAGAGCAAGAGCAAAGAGCAAGAGCACAGACAGAGAGCACACACAGAAAGCAAACACATAGAGAGTATGCACAGACAGAGAGAGAGAGAGAGAGAGAGAGAGAGCGCAAAGACAGAAAGCTCAGACAGAAAGCATAGAGAGAGAGAGTGTACAGACAGAGTGCAATAGCAAAGAGCAAGAGCACAGACAGAGAGCACACACAGAAAGCAAACACATAGAGAGTATGCACAGACAGAGAGAGAGAGAGAAAGAGTACACAAATAGGGAGCTCACAGAAAGAGTGTGCCATACAAAAAGCACACAGAGGGAGTGCATAGATAGAATGAGAGAGAGTGCATAGAGAGTGTGCACACAGACAGCAAAACACAGAGAGCAAGAGAGAGAGAGCACACAAAGAGGTCGCACAATGACAGCGTACGCAGAGAGAGAGAGAGCACAGACAGAGTGCACAGACAGAGAGTGCATAGAGAGAGTGTGCAGACAGAAAGGACAGACAGAGAGAGAGAGTGCAGAGACAGAGAGTGCACAGTGAGTACAGTGAGAGTGTCCAGACAGAAAGCACACAGAGAGAGACAGACAGAGAGACAGAGAGTGAGTGGTATAGGGAGAGAGTGAGAGAGGTACAGAGTGAGAGCACAAAATGACAGAAAGAGTGTAGACAGGGAGCAATGGAGAGCTCACAGACAAAGCACAAACAGACAGAGTGCACAGAGCGAGTGCACAGACAGAGAGTGCACAGAGAGAGTGCAAAGATAGAGAGAGCAGAGAGCAAGTACATAGACAGAGAGCTCAGAGAGAAAGAGTGCACAGACAGAGAGCAAAGTGAGAGAGAGAGAGAGGTACAAATCAAGAGTGCACACAGACAGAGAGAGTGCAAATAGACATCACAGACAGAGAGAGAGTGCATAGAAAGAGTACCCATAGACAGCACAGAGAGAGAGAGTGCAAAGACAGAGAGCGTACATAGACAGTGCAAACAGAGAGCAGGAGAGAGTGCACAGACAGAGAGTGCAGAGACAGATACCCCAAAGAAAGAGTGCAGAGGGTGCACAAAGAGAGAGAGAGAGTACACAGAGAGGGAGATTAAACAGACAGAGAGTGCTCATAGACAGCACAGAGAAAGAGAAAGAGTGCAATGACAGAGAGAGAGCACACACAGAGAGCGAGGGAGATATCACAGACAAAGAAAGTGCACAAAGAAGGGGCACACAGAGAGAGAGAGCAACCAGAGAGAGAGCACTTGCAAAGACAGAGAGCACAGAGACAGCGTGCACAGACAGAGAGTGCAGAGAGAGCGTGCAATGACAGCATGCACAGAGAGAGAGAGAGTGCAAAAACATCACACAGAGAGCAAGAGAGAGTACACAGACATAGTACACAGATATAGAGCAAAGAGAGAGACTACACAGTAAGAGAGTGCAGAGAGAGAGTTCACAGAGAGCACAAAGATAAAGTATGAATTGACAGCACGCACAGAGAGAGAGTGCATAGACAGAGCACACAGAGAGCAAGAGAGAGTTCAAATACAGAGTGCACAGACATAGAGCACAGAGAGAGAGTGCACAGTAAGAGAGAACACAGAGAAAGTGCACAAAGATAACATAGAGAGAGCGCACAGGCAGAGAGTGCACAGAGACAGAGTGCACAGACAGAAAGTGCACAGACTGAGAGCACAGAGAGAGAGTGCACAGAGAGCACAGAGAGAGAGGGGTATAGAGAGTGAGAGGAACAGGGCTAGAGTGCACACAGACAGAGAGAGAGCACATAGAGAGCGCACACAGAGAAAGTAAGAGAGTGCACAGACAGAGAGAGAGAGAGACACAGGACACAGAGAGAGAGAGACACAGGAGAAAGAGAGAGACACGGGAAGAGCGTGAGAGTGCACCTAGAGAGCAAACATAAAGCACGGGAGGGTGCACAGACAGCCATGCTCACAGAGAGAAAGTGTGCACAGAGAGAGAGAGAGCACAGAGAGAGAGAGAGGGCAGAGAGCGAGAGAGAGCAGAGAGAGAGAGAGAGCACAGACAATTCAAGATAACATACTAGGACACCAGGCAAGTTACTAGTAACAAA